>SJYA01000750.1:1432328-1472195 GCA_006410615.1 Neotragus moschatus
GGGGGCGGGGGCGGGGTTGCGACTCTCCAGCCGGGCCCGGGGAGGGACCGGGAGGGGCGGGGTGCTCCAGGTGGCCACCTGGCTCGGCGTCCCGCCACGCCCCTCTGCCACCCCATCCCACCCCGGCCCCCCTGCTTTTTATGCTTCTAGTGAGTCTGCTGGACCTTGTCCCCCGCTAGCCCTGCTGGGCCTCAGGAACCCCGGCTTTTGTAAGATACCCTTCACTGCCCGCTTCCTCCCGAGTCCCTTCCACCAGACCCAAGCCGAGCCCGGTTGGGCCGCGGGTCTCCTAGACCAGGGAAGGGGAGACAGCCAGCTGCCTGCAGAGCTGAGAAGGAAATGGAAACCTCGAGGAGGGCAGTTTCCTCCTTTGGCAGGGAGTTGAGAGAACTAACAGCGAGATTCCCAGTCAGAGAATTCTGGGACAAAAGCAAAATCAAGAATTCGTCAGGGTTAAAAGTACTCCCTTTTAATTAACCCCCATAAAAAGGGACCAAAATACTAAAAGTCCTGATTTAAAAAACAAGCAAACGAGTCTACAAGGACTAACCGACAGGCCGGTCCATCTCCACCCCGCCCTCTGCTGAGTACTGGGCAGCGGAGAGTGGAACCCAGGGAGGCGTTCTCCTCCCTACATCTGGATGGAGGTGTGACTTCAGGAGCTCAGAATTCCGTGAGAAGTCACGAGGCATGTAAAAGCAATCAGTGCCTAACGTGGTTCCCCAAGCATGCCAAGGAAGGTGCTCTTTAGAAAGAAAGGGAATCGATGAATGGCCACATGACCAAGACCTCTTCCTTCCCTCCCCCTTCCCCAAGGAAAAGAAAGTAGCAGCAATGCAAAGGTAAAGCCCATATTATAAATGCTGACTCTGATGGTTATTGTAAGATCTGCCAGCTTCTAGACACCAAGAAAAAGGACAGGGGCTGCATTAAAAAGAAAAAAACCTTTCTCAAAATTGGCCTAATTATTTTTTCCTTCGTGTAATAAAATATCTGTATCATCTTAATCCTTTGTCGATCAAAAGTCTGATACAGAAAAGCAAAAGATACATTTTCATGGGAAGATTCTTACCTGTAAAATTCTTCCCATCCTCTCTTCTTAATTTACTCTCTCCTTCTCCCCATTTCCCCCTATGGAAAGATAAATCATTGCTCCTTCCAACTGTTTTATCCTCAAGGAGCTTTTCCACTCTCCTTTCTCTTTCCTCTGCACTCTGGGTTTATCTGACCCTTCCCGGCTTTGCAGGGGCCTCTCCCTTGACATTGTCTCGTCCAGCCCCCCGACCCCTCCTCGGCCAAGGCCTGCCGGCAGCGCTTGCTGGGCCTCGGAGTTGGTCCTGGCTCTGCTGCCTATTCAGTTGTGTGCACTGGAATATTGATTTTTCAGTGTGTGCGCGCCGGCTCTGTAAAAATCAATATTTCAGTAGCTCGAGCACAGCGCAGGGCAGTGTAATGGAGACGGGCTGGTGATGTAACGTGCGGGGTCCACCCTCAGCGATTGAGGTCAGTCAGAAAATGGCAGTGTTTTCCTATTTCATTGTTTGCTTCAGAGGGAAGGAAGGAGTTTGCATACCGCTGTGTACATCAGATTCCAGAACAGAGTAACGTTAGTGCTGTTGGGTGACATGTAAACCAAAGTTAGAAAGTTATACATTCTTAAGCAAAAGTGGGATGGAAACCTCAGATTATCCATTCTAAGAACTGCTACATAAGATATTGGGAAGGGGGCGGTTATCGGCTGCCTCTATGCTACCAAATTTCACAATGAGAAAAGAAAAGAAAAACGGGCTCTCTCCAGGAAAAGACTAGAATTCATCTTTGGATGAACTGGATATATGGATCATTATTCTTTAATTATTAATCTACAGTCCTTAACATATGCTTTTGATTAATGAGGACAAGAGATTTCTGGCATGATTTAAAGAAAAAAAAAAATAACTCTACCAATTTAGGGGCCATCCTCATGACATTTGCAGCAAATGTGGAAAGATGCTGGGCTTAGAGTCTGGCCAGTGGGTTCTGGCCAAATGTGCTCCACTGGGGTAGCCTTTCTAATCCCCTCACCTCTCTGAGCCTCAGGGACTCTACTTATAAATTAAAGGGTTACACTAAATGACCTCTATACATTCTCTAGCTCTAACACCTATGATTCTACTGGGAAAAAAAGATTATAGTTAAAACCTTCAAAAACAAAAATAAAATGTAGTGTACACCATGGATAAGAAAAAGACTAATAACAGAAGTGCTGCAGAAACAGAAAGTCTTGCTCTAATTGGGTATTTTACTTCTTTTAAATTCTATTCCAGTGCAATCTTATGAGAGTAATTTGGCCTTTTTTTTTTTAATGCACTTCTTTTGAACTAGCATTTCTGAGTTTTTCCTAAAGATATTATTACTATCACTGGAAAGATGTTTATCATTGTCAGTTTTAGAGCACTGAAACATTAGAAACAACGTAAGTATCCAATAATAGGGACATGTATTAGATAAAATATGGTATTGGGTTGGCTAAAAATTTCATTTGAAGTTTTCAGTAATGTTGTCCAAAAAACTCAAATGAACTTTTTGGCCAATCTAGTAATTATTCAGTGGAACACAACTATTTAGTATGATGGTGCTTAGTGGATATTAAAATAATGTCAAAGATTTGCATTGAAATGTATGTACTATTTAAATCTCTATCTATGTATATCTCATCATGGTAAAGGAGGTGGGCTCTGGAGCCAGCTGGCCTGAGTTCACATCTCGATCTACTACTAACTGGGTTCCCCAGTGGCTCATTGGGTAAAACATCTGACTGCAGTGCAGGGATCTAATCCCTAGATGGGGAAGATCCCCTGGAGAAGGGCATGGCAACCCATTCCAGTATTCTTGCCTGGAGAATCCCATGGACAGAGGAACCTGGAAGGCTACAGTCCAAAGGGTCGAAAAGAGTCAGACCCAACTGAATGACTAAGCACAGTCTACCTCTAACTAGCTGTATGGCTGTGTCAGCTATAAACTAAATACATTGGTTTTCTATTGCTGCTGTAATAAATTACCACAAACTTTGTGGCTTAAGACAACACAGATATATCAATATCATTTTACAGCACTGGAGATAGCCCAAACTAGCTTTCACTGGGCCAAAATCTCCCCTATGTAGGCTCAAGGGGAGAATCTGTTTGCTTGCCTTTTCCAGAGGCTGCCTGCATTCCTTATAACATGGCCCTATCCTCCGTCTTCAAAGCACAGCACACCAATCTCTGCAGTCTGGGTGGACTTTCATCCTCCTGTCCCCCTCTTAAAACGATCTTTGTGCTAATACCTGGATAATCCAGAATAATCTGTCTTGAGATTCTTAATCACATCTGAAAGGTCGCTGTTGCCAGGTAAGGTAATACATTCTTAGGTTCCAGAGATTAGGACAGGATGTCTTTGGAACCATTATTCTACCACATAGGGCTAAAATCAAGGTGTCAACAGGGTGGCAGCCCTTTCTGGAGACTCTAAGGGAGAATTTGTCTTTTTGTCTTTTCCAGCTTCTAGAAGCTGTATGTATTTCTTGGCTCATGGCTGCTGCTGCTAAGTCGTTTTAGTCCTTATTCTTTAAAGCCAGCAATGGCTGGTGGAATCTCAGATTGTTTCACTCCCACACTGACTTTTCTGTCTCCCTCTTCTACATTTAAGAACCCTTGTGATTATGTTGAGCCCATCTGGGTAATCTAAGATAATTTCCCTATTTCAAGGTCAGCTCATTAGCAACCTTAATTCCATCTACTACTTTAATTCTCCTTGGACATGAAACATAACATATTCACAGGCTTCTGGGATTAGGATGTGGACATCTTTGAATGCCTGTTTTTCTGCCTACCACCTTCAGGATAACGGTAATAATCTGCATCATGAGGTTGTGGACAAGATCAAAAGAATCAACAAACACATGTAAAATGATTAGAATAGTGCTTGGCAAACAATAAGCACTCCATACTAATTATCCCATAGTCAGCAATCTGTAATAATTATTACATTATCATCTGGAAAGGAAATACAGAATGTATACAGGAGATGCATCTAGAAGGTGGGATTAAATTGATTTTTACTTTCTTTGTTTTGGCTCATATTTGTTTTTCCCTTTTCTTCCATGGCCAAGTATTACTTGAGCACTTTTAAAGTTTTTAAATAAAAATGCTGCTGCTTCTGCTAAGTCACTTCAGTTGTGTCCGACTCTGTGCGACCCCATAGATGGCAGCCCAGCAGGCTCCCCCATCCCTGGGATTCTCCAGGCAAGAACACTGGAGTGGGTTGCCATTTCCTTCTCCAATGCATGAAAGTGAGAAGTGAAAGTGAAGTCGCTCAGTCATGTCCGACTCTTAGTGACTCCGTGGACTGCAGCCCACCAGGCTCCTCCGTCCATGAGATTTTCCAGGCAAGAGTACTGGAGTAGATCGCCAGTGCCTTCTCTGAAATAAAAATGAGACAAACAGGAGGCTGTCATAGTAAAATGGGAACACAACTTAATTTGGGGTTAAAAGGTTCAAGTACTCATCTCAGTCCTACTGATGAACACAAATTGTGATACTGAACAAGCTGTCTTACCTCTCTATAGTTCAGTTTTTCTCACTGGTAATCTGAAGGAGATTTACTATATACTTTGCAAGGTCCTTCCAGTTCTAAATGCCATACATCTGAGATTTTAAACATCAACAAGTTGATAAATCATAGCGAACACTGCTTAGTATATAAAAAATGCTACAAAATTAGTAAGAAAAAAAGATAGCCTTATATGGATAAAAGAAGGGGTAAAAAGCATAAGCAGGCATTTCACAGAAGAAAAACGAATGGTAAATAAGCATAGGTAAAGATTTTAAACTTCATTTCAGTTCAGTTCAGTTCAGTCGCTCAGTCGTGTCCAACTCTTTGCGACCTCATGAATCACAGCACACCAGCCTCTCTGTCCATCACCAGCTCCCGGAGTTCACTCAAACTCACGTCCATCGAGTCAGTGATGCCATCCAGACATCTCATCCTCTGTCGTCCCCTTCTCCTCCTGCCCCCAATCCCTCCCAGCATCAGAGTCTTTTCCAATGAGTCAACTCTTCGCATGAAGTGGCCAAAGTACTGGAGTTTCAGCTTTAGCATCAGTCCTTCCAAAGAAATCCCAGGGCTGATCTCCTTCAGAATGGACTGGTTGGACCTTCTTGCAGTCCAAGGGACTCTCAAGAGTCTTCTCCAACACCACAGTTCAAAAGCATCAACTCTTTGGCGCTCAGCCTTCTTCACAGTCCAACTCTCACTGCTGTTGCTGCTGCTGCTGCTGCTAAATCGCTTCAGTCGTGTCTGATTCTGTGCAACCCCATAAATGGCAGCCCACCGGGCTCCCCCATTCCCTGGGATTCTCCAGGCAAGAATACTGGAGTGGGCTGCCATTTCCTTCTCCAATGCATGAAAGTAAAAAGTGAAAGTGAAGTCGCTCAGTTGTGTCCAACTTGTAGCGACCCCATGAACTGCAGCCTATCAGACTCCTCTGTCCACGGGATTTTCCAGACAAGAGTACTGGAGTGGGGTGCCATTTGGTAAATGCAATTTAAACCTTCAGTGAGATATTTTATACCCACTAGGTTGGCAAAAATCCAGAAGTCCAACAGCGTAAGTGATTGGAGATGATGTAAATGAATGGTAATGCTTGTTCAGTGCTGCTGGGAGTTGAAATTAGGACAACTACTTTGGAAAGCAATTTGACATTCCCTTGTATTGCAATGACATTCCGTTTATCATATAAAATTGAACATGGATAACTTGATGTCCAGCCTTTCCACCCAGGAAAACTCTCATCCATGTACCCTGGGAGGCAGACATGAGAATGGTCATAGCAGCACTGCTCATGACCTTGAAACACTGAAAACAGCCCACAGCAAATGGATAAACTGTGCTTTGCTCACACAATGGATTATTATACAGCAGTGAAAATGAACAACTCTTCACGTGGCCATGGATCAAGCTTAGAAACACAGTACTAAGTGGGGGGGAAAAGCAAGTCCTGAGAAACTACAACTATAATGATGTCATTTTATGAAGCCCAAACCCAAGCAAAACCAATGTATATTTTGTAAGGGTTCAAAATGAGTAATTAAAAACAAGGAAATGGTAAACAGAAAATTTAGGATAGTAGTTACTGATGCAGTGTGAAGAGAAGGAGGGAGGGATGTAACTAGTAATGTTCTAGTTCCTTAATTGGACAGTAGGCTCCTAAAGTGTTTATTTAATTATGCATCATAACTTGCATTTGTGTGAGTTATATTTTTTGTGTTTATAAACATTAAATTTAAATGATTTTTTTTAAAGAGTACTGTTTAGGAGCTTCTGTATTCTGATCTAGGATGCTTCCTGTAGTTGATGCTAATCACTCTGATTCCTTTCAAATTCATGAATGTAAAGTCTTTATGGTTAATTTGTTATTTGCAATTCTGCTAGTTAAGCAGACTTCATAACAGCCTGGGCTTGTGCAACTGTTGTTTTCAGTGTATGCTCCAAATGAACCTCATACTCTCTGAGACCCATAGCCCCAGAGGGTGTTATACCTATAGAAAAAATACCTTCAGAAGTATCTTGCAGCCTGTCTTCTGTGTGCCCCAAAGCTAGCCATTTTGGAGGCTCCTTCTTTGGGTCTGAGACACAAGGTTCATAAATAGCCAGCCCAGCCTAGGTGAATATGTTACTCTTCCAATTCATTACAGTGTATATTTCAAAGCTGAAGAATCACATTCCTGTTTCCCTGATTTATTTTGTGTTATTTCAGATTTACCCATCTAGTCATGGTCCAGAGGGGCATGGCCTCACATTCAGCAACAACCCTGGCATTCATGTTACTTTTGACTTCAATTTTGTTTCTATCATCTCCCAAAGAATAAATCAGCTTTGTTGATTTGCTTTTCTATTTCCTCGACTCTCAGTGAGGAATTTGAAGGTAATTATCAGAACTCAGGGGTACCTGAGTAAACATCAACGTTTCCAGGGAGAGGATTAGCTTGCATAGGGCTTGCCAGCTGAAGTTAGTGCCAGATGCATGGAGGAGGATGGATGAGGGCAGTCTTTGAGGCAGCAGTGACACCTGTTTTCCAAAACTCACCATTTGGATGTTGGATACTATAAACACATCAGTTGGGTGAAGTACTGGTTTGTAAGACTCACTACCTAAAGTAGAATGGCCCCTATTACATACCACTTTGTGTGAGAGCCTCAGTTTTGGAGACAAAATTTTTTAAACTTTTTATCAAGACATATTCCAAAAAATATACAGCAGGAAAAAAAGAGTATAACGTAAATATATTCTATAAAATAAACACAAAAATTACATAAAAGACTTAATGAAATCCATCAGCAGTTTTAACATTTAACATTTAACATTTATTAACTCATGAACATTCTTGTTTCATTTGTAACCCCTTCCCTTCCAGGATTATCTTAAAGCAAATCCCTAATATCATGGGGTGCAGATACTGTNAGACAGCAAGCTACCCCTGGAGGAACTGCACCTCATTGGTCTTTGTAGTTCCAGGGCCTTGAACAGTGTCTGGCACAAAGTAGGTGCTCACTGCACAGTGGCTGAATGAATGAATGGGCAAGGTGCACTCTGGGTACACTGGGAGAGCAGAAGAACTGCAGAGAATGACGGTAGACACTGCAGTGATGTGGCAGCGTGCTGGCCTGCTGGAAAACCCTAGCGGCAGCCAGACCAGTGTGGGCAGCTGGAGTCAGAAAATGAGATGGTTCTTTGAAGCAAATATGCTGAGTCATAAACAGCACAGGCCTATGCAAGTAGCCACAGCTGCCCAGCAAAGGACTGGAGTGCAACCAGTACACGATACGTTCCTGCCACCTAAATTTTGCCTGGCTAATTCCGCAGCTCGGAGAAGGGTGGGAGCTGCCTCCCACAGGGAAGGCCCACAGAGTCGGGCCAGGATGGTCACCATTGCAGTAAAGCTGCATAACGCGGCTCCTAACCTTTGCCCCGAAAAGCCTGTGCCTCTAATATTATTGCCTGTAGAAATGTCCCAACTACTGGTAGTTTTAGGCACTGTACAGCAGCTTTAATGTCGGGATTTTTAGTGTGACTATGTCTAAGGGTCCCAGACCCTTTCCATCTGAGGGATGCTTTAGCAGAAAAATGGCAACATGCAATCGTTTTCTGTTTTGTATCACCTCCCCAAAACTTCTCACTTGACCCAGGATGAGGCAGAGGCCCTTAACAAAACCAATGAGAAGTCAGTGTGACTTATCAGACCTTTAAGAGAAAGAACCACACCTGATTTATATTTGTCGCCTTTCCTTTCCCATTGGCAGGAATCTAGCCCAGAGCCTGTTTGTCACAGAGATTCATTGAATGAAATAATCCCTTCAGAGAAGTTATAACAATTTTCTAAATTAAATTTAGAAAGAAAGAATTAAAATTAGAGGTGTACCAAATACATCTAATTAAAACAACAATACTACCAACAACAACAATCAAAGTGTATTGAACACAAACTAAGTTCCAGGAACTGTGGTAAGCTAAGGAACAGTTGACCTCCTACCTGGCAGGCTCTCCAGCCAGTCACAGAAGCTGCTGCTGGATATAATCAAAGCCTCAGTCTTGCTTTTATTGATTTATTCCCCACCTTCCACAAAAGATTTGAGGTGACCAAGAAGATACATACATCAAATAAGCTATTTAAAGTGTTTTAGTTTTGGGGGCTGCCATAACAAAGCACCACCAGCTGGGTAACTTCAATAACAGAAATTTCTTGTCTCTCAGTTCTGGAGGCTAGAAGTGTAAGATCAGGTTTGGGCAAGGTCAGTTCCTCCTGAAGGAGCCAGGGAAGTGTCTGTTTCAGGCTTCTCTCCTTATTTTTGGTGGTTCAACAGTATAACTCCATCTTCACATGCATCCTGCTGGTGTCTGTTTCCACATTTCCCCTTTTTTATAAGGACACCAATTATATTGGATTGGGAACCCACTCTACTCTAATATAACCTCATCTTAAGTAATTATATCTGCAATGACCTTATTTAAAAATAAGATCACATTCTGAGATACTGAGGGTCAAGACTTCAACATATGAATCTTGAGGGGATACAATTCAACCCTTAACAAAAAAGGGAAATGAAGAAAGCACAGGGAAATTCCCAGCAGGCAGAACACATACAGTTATATATTCACCCTCCTAAAACTGTGCTAGATTAATTAAGTGAAAATCAGAAATTAGTAATCCATGTGCAGAAAGAAGCTCCAGGAAAGATGATGGGACAGGAAGACAATAGGAGACAGGGTAGATAGCAGAGAGAGGAGACGGAACTGACGTGGCAGAAAGAATGAAGTTACCACCCAAGGCCAATAAAATGTGAAGCATTTTATCCCTCCGTGGCATTCCAGAGACCCTGTACTGGGAGATGCCAGATGCCAGGAGAGGCAGGGGTCAGGCAAGAAGCTCGACACAGATGTTGGTCTACAGTCTGGATGCAGACAGACCACACAGCCAGATGACCATGTTTCCCAAACAGCCTCCTAAAAGTATCAGAAGATTTATTTTTGGAGAGTTGGAAATGGAAAAGCCCAATTCAGAGGACACCAGGCTTATAAGAGGGCTGGGATAGTGATCAGGTACAGAGCTAAAACCAGGGATCTTAAATGAGAGCCCATAGACCCTGTGGAAGGGTCTCAGCCCTCATCCTCTACCCAAATCTTAGAAAACCTGCAACTGGAAGTACAAATACAAAGACAGGAGGCTGGAAGATTCTACACTTGGAGACCCAAATGGCATCAGGGGACTACCTTCTGATAATGATATTTAAGGTTCCCCAACAAAAGACTGTTTCCACACCTGGTTATCCTATAGTGATGCCTACCAGTCACCAATTCTTGCCCATTTATGGAACATTAAGTGAGCATTAAGCATCTCAGTCTTAAATACAAAAGGACAATAGGATACTAGAAGAAAGCCTATGAAAGCTGGACATTAAATGAATAAACAAAAGTACAAAGAGGAAACAGAGAAACATAAAAGGAACCAAAAAAAAATTTTTTTTAATCAGTAATGAATATCCTTTGAGAGATATGGAAGGACAGAATTTGATATAAAGAGAATAATTGGAGAATAAGAAAGGCCTCTTGGCAATTAAGAATATGGTAGCAAATTAAAACTCGTTCAGAACATTAGAAGATAAAGATAACAAAATAAAGTAAAACAAAATGTCCAAGAGTTTAAAAATGGGAAAGAAGAAATAAGAAAATAAAGAGATGAAAAAAAGAAAAGATCAATTTGGGAATTCTAACATCTGCATAATAGAAGTTGCCAAATAGTAGTAAGAGAGATGGGGGAAAGAAAATTATCAAATAGCAATAATAAAAGTGCTAATAATAGTGAATGAAATTTTTCTGGAACTGAAAGAAACATGTCTCCACGTAGTAATGACCCACTGAAAACCTAGCATGACAAATGAAATACAAACAAGGCTCATCATTGTGAGAGCTGAGAACCAAAGAGAAGATGTAAATATTCCCAGAAAGACAGTAGAAAGTATTGGAAAGAGAATACCCACATAGAAAGTATTGGAAAGAGAATGACATAGTAACATAGCGTAGCAGAGTGTGGTTAAGAGCATAAACTCTGGACTTGTCACCCAACTTATTAGTGATGTGACCTTGGGTAAGTTACTCGACCTCTTTTGCTTCTGTTCTCTGTCTCTAAAAAAGAGACAATGCTTTAAAAAAGAATCCTTATATACGAGCTCTAAAAGATAGACCCCAGGGGGGAAATTAATTGATATAATTGAGTATACAGAAAATATTATTGATAGGCATGCAACAGAGACAGAGCACTGGGGGTGTAGTTGATGAAATAAAAAATTTTTAGACAGGAAAAGAAAGTTTTTAAACATAAAGTTCTCTCTTTGTCCATTTGAGCCTCTAACCCTCTTTTGCGTTACACATTAACTGGATCCCCTTAGAAGACAGAGGAATGTGCGCGCGCGCACACACACACACACACACACACACACACACAATTTTTTCCTGGCGCCAGCCACATAACTCCTTAGCAGATAACATTCCTTTCTCAGTCCTGTAATGGGTCACACTAACCCCCTACCTGCTTTGTTGGACTATGTAAACTGTCAATATGTTACGCTGATGTATAATCGTTTGTCTCAAAACCTTATATAACTGTGCCTTGACCTCTAACAGGCAGAAGAGTCCTCAGAGCTTTCTGAAAGACTATCTCCCAGGTTATAATCCTCAGGTTGGTGCAAATGAAGTTTTCCATTTCTTTCTTAGATTGACTACTGATTAATTATACATTGATGGGAGGGGATGGAATGTAAAAACACAGAAAATCAGGCTGATTTAAAAAATAGGCAGTTTTCAATTCCAGTACAAACAAAGGATGTACAAGAAAGGAGTGAGGGTAGTAGTCATAGAAGCAAATAAGATTTGTATAGGCAAACTATATAAATGCCAACTCTTTATTTTCTTAACTAAAAATTGCGATATAACTGATTAAGGGAGATAGGGAGAGGGGACGGGATAAAAATAGAGTGGAGAGAAAGAGAACTCAGGCCTCATTTACCAAGATGTTAAAGTCAACAGTTAATATGTAAAACTGAAAATTAAAGAGACAGAGGGCAGAGCATATTATTTCTTAAAGTGGAGACAAACACCTGAGGATGCAGCCAAAAGAGCTGAAGGTGATTTCCTCTGAGAAGTGGTACTGGTGGGCTGGGGAGAGATGGAACAGGAAATTCATAGTGTTTCATTTAGTACTATTTGACTTTTTAAGCTAATTTATGTTATATAGATAAAAAACTAACTTTTAAAATTTAGTTTAAAAAAGCCCTTAAAAAAAAAAAGAGGGCTTCTCTGGTGGCTCAGATGGTAAAGATTTTGCCTGCAATGCAGGAGACCCAAGTTTGATTCCTGGGTTGGGAAGACCCCCTGGAGAAGGGAGTGGCTACCCACTCCAGTATTCTGGCCTGGAGAATTTCACCGACAGAGAAGCCTGGTGAGCTACATACAGTCCATGGGGTCGCAAAGAATCGGACACGACTGAGCAGGTTTCACTTTCACTTTTAAGAAAGGAAATATAGAGGAAAACAATTCAACTGTTAATCATCGTTATATGTGGATAGTATGATTCCAGATGATTCTGATTTCTTTCAATATTTTTTTCTGTATTATCCAGTTTTTTATAAGTGGTGTATTACTTTTCTAATTTGAAAGTACATTTTTCAAATGAAATAAAAATAAAGGTTCCATTTGAGCTTAAAAAATTATTTTCCAAAAATAGTAAAGTCATAATGTTCATAAAAATATAAAATTAACACATGTCAAAAATAAATTATGAGTGAATCAGTAAGATATTACAGCTGGTTCAAAGGAGAAATCAAAGAACTACAAATTATAAGTGCAATGAAAACATTTGAAATGAATTTGCAAAATTAATCTATCCATAAAGCAAGAATCAATTAAATACATTCTTCAAACTATCTGTATTTTTATGGACAAGAATTATTTACATTCCTATCAGTTTTCTATAAATTTTTAAGGAGTTATAAAATAAGCCTAGTCAAAGATAAACAGGAGTATACATTCCTATAAGATCAGATAATCCCAGAGATTTAAATGTTCCTTTGAAAGGATATCCAGCCATGCTTTTGCCCACTTGAAAATTTCAAAATATTTCCTTCAGTTTAGTTCAGTTCAGTTCAGTAGCTCAGTCGTGTCTGACTCTTGCAACCCCATGAATCGCAACAAGCCAGGCCTCCCTGTCCATCACCAGCTCCCAGAGTTCACTCAAACTCACATCCATCAAGTCACTGATACCATCCAGCCATCTCATCCTCTGTCGTCCCTTTCTCCTCCTGCCCCTAATCCCTCCCAGCATCAGAGTCTTTTCCAATGAGTCAACTCTTCACTTGAGGTGGCCAGAGTACTGGAGTTTCAGCTTCAGCATCATTCCTTCCAAAGAACACCCAGGACTGAGCTCCTTTAGAATGGACTGGTTGGACCTCCTTGCAGTCCAGGGGACTCTCAAGAGTCTTCTCCAACACCACAGTTCAAAAGCAGCCGTTCTTTGGTGCTCAACTTTCTTCACAGTCCAACTCTCACATCCATACATGACTACTGGAAAAACCATAGCCTTGACTAGACAGACCTTTGTTGGCAAAATAATGTCTCTGCTTTTGAATATGCTATCTAGGTTGGTCATAACTTTCCTTCCAAGGAGTAAGCGTCTTTTAATTTCATGGCTGCAATCACCATTTGCAGTGATTTTGGAGCCCCCCAAAATAAAGTCTGACACAGTTTCCACTGTTTCCCTATCTATTTCCCATGAAGTGATGGGACCAGATGCCATGATCTTCGTTTTCTGAATGTTGAGCTTTAAGCCAACTTTTTCACTCTTCTCCTCCACTTTCATCAAGAGGCTTTTTAGTTCCTCTTCACTTTCTGCCCTAACGGTGGTGTTATCTGCATATCTGAGGTTATTGATATTTCTCCCAGCAATCTTGATTCCAGCTTGTGATTCTTATTTCCTTACATGTAGCTAAAGGCTAATCTACAGAACCTTCTGTCATAAAGAGTCATATGGTTATTCAATAGTGGGATATAAGTTTGTTTTGAATTCATAGAAGCCTCAGCAAAAAAGGAAAGATTATAAATTTACTGAGATGTCCAGTGGGGCTTAAAATGTTTTGAAATTGAAGAACTTTCTTTTTATCTAGTTAATTGCTGACAAAACTCTTCTCTGAAGAAAATATCAATTTGCCTTTGTAGCCTGCTTCCTTTGTTTGGGCAAAAATTACCAAAATGATCCCTTTATCCAAACAGAAAGCAAAACCCACCTGTTGTTTTAAAACAACAGTTGTGAGATTGTCATTACCTTTGAATGCAGTTGATTAAATAGTGTGTTTAGTGAGGGAAACTGGATTCATTTTAAGTAATAGTTTATTGGAGAGTTTTAAAATTTCAATTCCTTTCTATATTGGTTTAGACTAAACTATCTCTGAAAGTTAGTTTGGGGAAGGTATGTATGTCTCATTGTACAAGTATTTGCTCCTGTGAGAGATAAGATCATGTGTTGCCAGAAGGCCTATCTTTCTCACCAGTTTGTACCAGACTGTGAAAAGGGACTAAACTTGTTTGGACTGAACTTACGAGGGCCATATACACTGTTGCTTAAAATGACCCAGATTTTATCATTTTTCCCTCCCCCTCCCGTCTCCCTAACTCAGGTATATAACAATTTTTAGATATAATCAATCATTGGGATTTCCTTATTCAAGCCAGAAATGCAGGACCATATACAACAGGTGCATATTTCCCTGTTTCTGTAGTTGATCTTCCTGGGACAGGGAGGGAGCACAACTGAGACCATCCTTGTGAGCAGAGTGGGGAGAAGATGACCAAGTCTTCCTCTTCCGAGAACAAACCTCAGGAATTGTGCTCTTTTTCATAGGTACAAGGAAAAATTAGGACTCGAATGTCTATCAGTGAAGGATTGCTTTTAAGAATTCAATTATAGTAAATCCAAACAGTGGAAAACTACATAGACATGAAAAAAATGTAGAAGGTATTGATGAATTGATGTGGAAAGTATTTTTCTCATGTGTAAAGAGTAGGCAGCACAGAGCTGGTGCAGCTGCTCAAAGAATCGACCACCTTCTCTCTCCCCAGAAAACCATCCTCCACGTAAGGTCACACGATGACAGCTGTCCTTCCAGACTTCACATCTAAGCTCCAGGCAACATGAAGAAAGAAAAGGCAAAGTACAAAAGACACAGGCCAGATGAACCTTTTTTTAAACTAAGAAGATGATAGTGTTTCCAGAAGGCCCTTGCCAGGTAAACTTCTACTTAGACTTTATGGGCCCAAATTGTATTCACAACTGTTGTGACATGACTAGCTGCAAGGGAGCCTATGCAGTTTGATTTTCAGTTGGACATTTTTGTTGTTTTGAATGCAGTAAAGGGGACAGACCAGGTATACCTGGCAGTGTCTGCCCCAGGAGTGTATCAAAGAGCATATATCAGACCAAAGTTAGCAAGGTTTGTCTCCGGGGAGTGTTCTAAGTGACTCATAACCTTCTCCTTTATGTTCTTTTGTATCATCTGGAGCTTTACCATTCTGTATTATTAGAAATTCAGAATCTCAAGTCCCACCACAGACCTACTAAATCAGAAGTCCTGGGACTAGTAACCTATGCAGGGGACACATATTCCATTCCTGGCCTGGGAAGATTCCACATGCCATGGAGCAACTGAACCCACGCCTCACAACTACTGACCCTGTACTCTAGAGCCCTCAAGCCACAACTATTGAGCCTGAGTGCTGCAATTACTGAACCCCATGTGCCTAGAGCTTGTGTTCCACAAAAGAAGCCACAGCAACGAGAAGCATGTTCACTGCAATGAAGAGGAGCCCCTGATAGCCACAACTAGAGAGAAAGCCCGTGTGCAGCAATGAAGACCCAGCACAACCAAAAATAAATGAGATAAATTTATAAAAAAAATTAACAGAAAAAGAAAAGATACTTGCATTTTTAGAGAAGAAAACTGTAACAATTCAAGGATATCACTCAAGCTAACAAGTGTTTTTTCACAGTACTGCTACAAGTGCAACCTTCTTCTTTGTTTTGAATCATTAACATTTATTCTGGCCTTTAGCAGTAAGAGTTTTTCAAAGCTGACATTCAGAAGAGGGAAAAAAAAAATCACCCTTGTGTTTTGATTAATTCCTCTACCTTTTTCTTGTGTCTTATCCTCCAAATTTACGAAGATTCAGTTATGTTTATGGTAAACTTTTTAAAGTACATAAAGAAAAAAAATATGGAGTGGAAGTGAGGGGTAGAGAGAAACAGATTTTAGGTGAGCATGCTTGGGACCACGTGCACTTGGACTATCCAAGAAAATGGCAGCTAAAAGCTGAAAACTACCTCCTTTCTCTTCTAAATGCTGAATGGGCAGAGAAGGAGAAAGGAAAGGTAATACCATTTAATTGGGAGATGAAGACAACAATGAAATTAATTTTTAGACATTGCCAAATGCCTGATGATTACATTTGTGTCTTTCAGCATCAAGAAGTAGGTTTTTCGATGTTGCATAAACACCATAATAATTTTATTTTTTCTTCTTGTTAAATAAGTTATCTAGCTCCTAATTTAATCATCAGGGGATGTATAAATGGGTATGTAAAGTTCATAGCACCCCAAATGATACCTCATCAGATTGAAAATAGAAAGTCCTTAGTCACTAGATAGCAGAAAAATTTTCACATCCTTAAGAAGATCCTGAATTATATCACTGTAGCTACAATATGTAAAAAGTTAACAGACCCATGACTCAAGCTTTGTCAATAAGAAAATGTCACCCAAAGAAATGGTATGCAAGTGATTTTTAAAAGACCAGAATTTCCCATAGAACTTTAATGATTAATTCCTTTTGTTGTGAGATTTCACACTCAGAGCTAGGATCTGAGTCAAAGCACAAATTTCCAGGTAAGACACAAGGATCTGGGAAAAGTCAGACAGCATAGAGTTGTTCCTGGTTGCTTTTCTTGTGGTTTATCCTCTGGATATCAATTAATCTTCAGCCACCTATGTGATCATTACATACACATCACAAATACAAAGTGGTCCCAAAAATTCCAGTGTCACAAACATCCTTCTGGAAATTATGCCTTCCGATTTTTGCTTCTTATTTTCATTTTCATAAATGAAATAAAATATTCTTATCTGTTCACAAACATTTAGACTCCTAAGTGATATGACTGACAATACTCTTAAATATTTCCCAATTTAGTGGACAGAGGCAAAACAAGCCAGGAGAACTGAGGCTGGATAGTTAAAACTAAATATGTCCCACTGTAGAAGAAACATTTGAATCTCTCTAAGACCAGTGGAGAAATATCTCAGTACAAACAAGGCCCTTTTGCCTTGTAAGATGTTTGTACTTTTTTCTATAGTTTGACTGAATGAGTTAATCATTCATGAAGACTAGATCAGTCATAAGACTGAGAATGGGAATCACAAAGGCAAATATTGGCAGATTCACATCACCTGCTTTGAGAAACACCATTCCAGGGGCAGCAAGTCAAGCTTAATAGTTAGCCATGTGGACTGTGCCATCAAGCAGACTTTAGAGGTCAGATATTTGAACCTAACATCTATTAGTTGTTACTGTAATGTGACTTTAGGGCTTTTCATTGGCCCCTTTATATGTCAGTATCATCATCTGTAAAATGGGAATAATAGGTCAGTTGTGAGGATGAATTGAGTATCATGTGCTAAATTGTGTTGGAATGGTGCTTGGCATATGGTCAGCCCGCAATATCAGCTATTATCATTATTATGTCTGTATTTGTTGTTGTTGTTCAGTTGCTAAGTCATGTCTGACTCTTTGTGACCCCCATGGACTCCAGCACACCAGGCTTTCCAGTCCTTCACCATCTCCCAGAGTTTGCTCAAACTCATGTCTATTAAGTCGGTGATGCCATCCAACTATCTCATCCTCTGTCACTCCCTTCTCCTCCTGCCTTCAATCTTTCCCAGCATCAGGGTCTTTTCCAGTGAGTCAACTCTCCACAGCAGGTGGCCAAAGTATTGGAGCTTCAGCTTCAGCATCAGTCCTTCCAATGAATATTCAGGGTTGAGTTCCTTTAGGACTGACTGCTTGGATCTCCTTGCTGTCCATATAACTATATGTCTGTATTGTTATTTCAGTATCAAATAATGCTCTTTAATAATACAATTTGAATGTATTTAAGTACTTTATATCATTTAATATTAAATTAAAATCAATTCAACAAAAGATTAATTTTTTACATTATGTTCTCCTTTGGGGCCACTAGATTCTCTTGAACATGAATCCTCTTCCTCCCCTGATTCCTTAGATTTTCTAGAACCTGAAAGACTGAAATAGAGTAAAGCTGCTATGGGCAAGTTGGGGAGACTAAGAAACAATCATACCAATAATGGCAGACATACCCTAACGTGACCCCAATTAGTCACCACCCTGTATAATCCCCTCCTCCTGAGAATGGGAGGAACCTGTGACTTTCTTATGACCAACAGAATAAGGCAATAGAATATGTCCCTCTCATGATTGGAGAGAGGAGGAGAAAGAGTAAGGAAAAGAGCCTAAGAAAGCTAGTACAAAGAGAGACTCTAATGCCAGCCTTGAAGCAGCAAACTTCCCCATTGGGAACTGCCTTACAGACCCTGGGCAGGGAACTGCAGGCAGCCTGCAGCTGACAGCCAGTAAGAAGTCAGGGCCCTCAGTCCTGCAGCCACAAGTAAGTGAATTGTGACAACAACCTGAATGAGCTTGCAGCAGATTGTTTCCCTGAGTCATCCAAATGAGAATGCATTCTGCCAACACTTTCAGTAGAGCCTTCCGAGAACAAGCAGGGAGACCAGCTAAACTGTGCCTGGACTCCTGGCCAATGAAAACTGAGAGATAAGTATGAATGGTTTAAACCTGTTGCACAACAATTGAAAATAAATACACCTGCCTTCACCTGTGAATCTCGTTATAGGTTAAATTTGGTCGTGCCAAAAGATGTTGAAATCCTAACCTCCAGTCCCTGTGAATGTGCCTTTATTTACAAATAAGGTCTTTGCAGATGATCAAGCTCATACAAGGCCCTAATCCGATTTGCCTGCTGTCCTTATAAGAACTTACTCATTGGAAAAGACCCTGATGCTGGGAAAGGTTGAAGGCAGAAGGAGAAGGGGACGACAGAGGGTGAGATAGTTGGATGGTATCACTGACTCTATGGACATGAGTTTGAGCAAGTTATGGGAGTTGGTGATGGACAGGGAAGCCTGGCCTCCTGCAGTCCACGGGGTCAGAAAGAGCTGGACATGACTGAGCGACTGAACTGAACTGAACTTATAAGAAGGGAAGTTTGGAACCACAGACCTCTACAGTGGGAAGATGATATGAAGACACTGGGAGAAGGTCGCCATCTACAAGCCAAGCGGTGGTGCCTGAGGCTACCAGAAGTGAGGAAAGAGGCATGGAACACATTGTTCCTCACAGCCCACATGAAGAACCAACCATGCTGACAGTTTGACTTCCAGCCTCCAGTACTGGAAGACAATGCATTTCTATTGTCTTGTTTATATTATATAAACAAATAATACAAAATTATATAAACAAATAATATGGTATCCTTTGGAAACTGATACAGTTCCCAAAGGCAAAGAGGAAGCTGGAAAGGGCTGCTCTCCAATCATGGGTGAGGAAAGACTGGGAGGAGAATAGAATGTCTGTTCATCCATCCAGCCATTCAATAGGTGTAGAGGCTTTACTTTGCCATTCCCTGCCTCCACACCTCCACACATATGTGCTATGCAGTAGGGTTGCAGAAATCAAAGCACATCCACTGCACTCAAGGAGCTCTCTGTCTAATGGAGAAAGGATACAGAGAGCACAGTTCAGTTTGATGCGTGCTAGAGCAGAGGATGCGCATGGCCTTATGGTGCTCGATCCTGCCTGGGTAGAGAAGGCTCCCAAGAAGAGGACCCTGGAAGGGGAGGGGAGGAAGGAGAAGGGAGAGGCGGAGGGTGATCCAAAGAAAGAGAGTCCCACGTAAAAACAGGATGAACGCACACAACAGATCAAAGACATTCCAGGAAGCCCAGCACTCTATGGCCAGAGTGGAGAGAACTTGTGAGAATGAGGCCACGTGTGCCGACATGTGCTATGCTACAGGGTCTGAACTGTGTCCTAAAAGCTTGGAGGACCACTGAGGACCCTTACAGAAGTCAATGGCGTGATCTGATGCAGGCAGGATTCTGGTAGAAGGTTCTGAATCATGGCCACAGCAGAGGAGAGAGAGAAGAGAAGGTATGCTCGAAAGATGTTTGTGAGGCAGAATTGCCAGAACTTACTGAGTGGTTTTGTCAAAGGAATAAGGGAAGGACAAGAGCCCAGAATGATGAATGAATTCCATGTTTCTCTTGGTGACTGAGTAGGTGGGGGTAACTTTCTCCAAACAAGGGATCATGAGAAGAGGTACAGCAAGGAAGACGAAGGAAACAGCTCCTCCTCTGAGGGACCATGACGTCAGGGGAGGTTAAACTCCTTTCTAGAACTCTGACAGTTAATCTTGTTCAATCTAGACCCTCACTGTCCATATATGGCTCCTGCTCCCTCAAAATGTGGTCAATCCAAATTGAGATATGCTGTGAGTGTAAAATATACACTAGATTATAAAAAATCAATATTAAAAAAGAGTATAAAATGAAACGTGATTCATTTCTTGCATTAGTTGTATGTTGAAATAATATTTTAGATACACTGGGGTCAAGAAAATATGTTATTAGAACTAATGTCACTTGTTTCCTTTTTAATGTGAATGCTAGAAAATTTAAAATTATATGTGTGGTTTACATATCTCTACTAGATAGCACAGGCCTAAGCCAATCTGGCAGTCTCATTCCCTTACTCAGTAAAGGATCTAGGAAGGTGTGTGCCTATAACACCATTATGACCAATGAAAATGGTGGGGTGGGGTCAGGGGTGAGGCTTCTTGGAGGGTTTTTCCCTCTCTCTTCAGATGGAAGCTACGACAAAAAGAGACATTCCTGCTTCTGGCATCAATACTGTCATCAGAGGGCACTGCCTGGCACAATGGCAGCCATTTGGGACCTTGAGGACAGCTGGCTTAAGAAAATAAGAGTAGAAAGATAGAAAACTCTATCCCTGATGACACAATTGAGCTTCTGAACCCACAGAATTTTTACATTAAAATTATTTTTTGTGTTAAATAAATATATTGTTAAAGCCAAATATAAATGGATTTTCCGTTCCCTGTAGACAAAAGCATTCTAACTGGTTCATCTAGTGATGACGGTATCAGAAGGCTGTTATCCCTGTTTATGTCACCCCTCTACTTCGTTTATAATCTGAAAACTAAGGGAAACACTTGAGAAATATTTGGATAATTCTTTTCTGATCTGTCCCCAAATACCATCATCTTTCATGTCTCTAGAAAAACAAAAATCCTCAGTGGCTGAAATGGCTTGGTAAAATATTAGTTTCCCTGACTAATACTCTACTTTTCTTTTTCTTTATTTTTCAAGATGTAAATAAGAAGGGGGCCTTGCCCAGCAATAGAAGATTGACTCATTTCTGTAGTAACACATATGCAGTTACACTGGGTTCTGTAAGTTGTGGGGAGGGAGCCATTCCCTGGCCAGCTGCCAGTCTCCAAACCATGCACAACCTGGTAGCCATTGTCTTTGAAAGCAGCTTTATGTGGCTTCACAGAGAAGAAGGCTTGATGTGATCATCACAGTCTGCTGCATTTTTGGAACTAGTGTTCAAAATCTAAATTTCACAGATCTTTTCTCTGGTACTTGATTATATACTAATATGAAGATTTTAGTGTACACGACTCTGACCCACCAAGCAACTGTTTTATTTATCTATCCTCCCTCAAGGTCTAAATATAATAAGCTGCCAACGTCAGAAGTCAGAAACTGCTGGAACTCTGGTCAATGCCTGAAGCTTGTAAGAGAGGTAAGGAAAAGAAAGCTTTTAGAACAGTGTTGGCTACAGAGAAATGTGTGAGAGTGAAGCAGGAGTGAGAAAACAGAAACGGTGTGGGAACACGGTGTTGAAGCTAAAAGGGACCTTTGAGCTCATTCGGTCCAACCCCTTCCCTTAAACATGAGGTAATGGGGCCCAGAGAGGAGGGCTGGGCTCCTTCCTTTTCCCTCTCTACAGGAGTGAACGCTGGCCGCGTCTGTCGTCTATGAAATACAGGGCTGCAAAGGTGGAGACACAGGCAGCCCCACCCTATGGGGGCTCTCAACACCAGCTGCTACAGAGTCACCGTTAAACCCAACTTAGAGTGGCTTGAGTTTTGCTCTCATCCGTTTTGTTTTTTTTCCTCCTAAGTCATTGCCTCCTCTGTCCCAGATATGAATCAGTACTGGCTCTCAGACTAGTTCTGCTTTATGTCTGTGTTGGTGGGATTTGGTCACCATTAGATTAAGAAAATAAAGCAGTGAATTTTTGCTCAGATATCATTGTGGAAAAACTTGCTCTTACTCTTTTTTTCTCTCCTTCTCTGTCCCTCCCTTCTTTCCTTTTTCCTTCTTCTTTCCTTCTTTCTTCCCCCCCTCATTTCCTTCCTCCATACATTATTTCTCTGAGATATTTACCATTTTTTATCATATTTACCACTCTTCCTGAACTTAGGAATGACAAAGAAATTTCTTGGCTGGAATTACAATTCAAGCAGAACAAGTTTAGGGCTCAAGGGGTGAGAGCCAGCTACTCTCAAAGGTGAGAGACAGCCACTATCAAAGATAAGAGCCTTTTCTCACTCTTGCCTGAAATTTTACTTGAAATGCAGCTATTCTTTGTGTGTGTGGTAAGAGGTTTCTCTGGTGGCTCAAATCATAAAGAATCTGCCTGCAATGTAGGAGACTTGGGTTCAATTCCTGGGTTGCGAAGATCTCTGGAGAAGTGAATGGCCACCCACTCAGTATTCTTGCCTGGAAAACCCCATGGACAAGAGAGTCTGGAGGGCTACAATCTGACTGAGGGACTCACATTTTCACTTTAAGTGGCTTTAGTTGTATCCAACTTTTGGCAACCCTATGGACTGTAGCCCACCAAGCTCCACTGTCCATGGGATTCTCCAGGCAAGAATACTGGAGGGGGTTGCCATGCCCTCCTCCGGGGATCTTCCCCACCAAAGGATCAAACTCATGTCTCTTAAGTTGCCTGCATTGGCAAGCAGGTTCTTTACCACTAGCACCACTTGGGGAAGCTATTCTTTGGAAAAATATGAAACAGGACAACCTTGCGTCTTTTGCCCCTTTCTGGAGCCTAGATTGATAAATGAAGTTACAATAGTTGAAGGGGAAAAAGACCCAATACATTTACAATACCCAAGGATGAGTCCAAAGGAAGGTCAACTGTGGTGAAAGCCCCTTCCCTCTTTTTCTTCCCTGACCTCAGCATTCAACACCTCCTTGTCCCCTTGTCCCCCTGCCCCAGCCCCAACTAGCAACGGAAGCCAGGTATGGACCTCAAGCAATGAGAATCTGGCCTAGAAGCCAGCAGAAGAGCAGGATCAGGAGGGTTGCGCCAGGCAGGGACAAAGCCAGTGAATGAGGGAAGAACCGGAAGAATTAAGGGGAGGGGGAAAGGAGGCGAGAGAAATGGTTTTCCCTTCAAGAAACTTCCAGGAATCATCCTGGATCCTCTGTGTTGCCCCACTCTCCACACTCTACCCCAGCAACTCGTCTTGATTCTTCAACATATTCCAATCCATCAGCCTCTTCTCCCTGGTCCAAGGCACCATCATCACCCAGTAGGGACAGTCTCCTAAATGGTCTCCCAGCTCCTACACGTTCCTCCTTAAATTACATTTTCCATGGAGCAGCCAGAGTGATCTTTGAAAACCATACATCAGCACCCATTTCCCCAACACCAACAGTGCTGTGTTCTGCCCCCACCCCACTGCAGTTCCTTCCCAGCCTTTTCTGTTACCACTTGCTCAATCCAGCCACATTCGCCTCCTTCCTGTCATTTGTGAATCCAATCATGTCTCACCTATGGGCCTTTCCACTTGCTGTTCCCTCTGCCTGGATTGCTCTCCCTTCAGCTCCAGCCGTGGCTGTCTCTTCATCCTTCAAGCCACAGATAGTGCACTCCCAGGTGGCCTTCTCTGCTCCCTTGGGCCAACCTCGCTCTTCTTCATTATTTTATATCACTTATCACCATTTGAAGTTATCTTGTTGATTCTTTATTTTCTTCTTTGCTTAAAATCTTTTTTTTTTTTTTTTTTTTTCTGTTTTACAATAAGACCAAATGTTCTAGGACAGGGCAAGGACTCTGCCTATCTTATTTGGCACTCTTTCTCTAGAGCCAAGAACAGAGCCTGGCACAGAGTAAATGCTCCAGAAGTGTTTGTGGAATGAATGAGTGAGTGAATGAAGGAATGTGGGGTCAGGGGGACCTCAAGAATCCAGGAGTAAGGCCTGAGACTAGGGTGGCCAGATTTTGCAAGTACAAATACAAAGCCAACAGTTACACTTGAATTTCAGATAATCATGGAATGTATGCAATACTATATTTGTATATGTCTCAAATACTCCCTGCATTCCTTGTTTATCTGAAATTCAAATGTAACTGAGTGTCCTGTATTATATCTGGCAGCCCTATGCCAGACCCACTGAGGAGCTTGTGTGAACTGAACAGAGCAAAGAAGACCTTTTCAAATCTCTGCCTTGTAGACCTTTATGGGTTAGAATAGACCTGATTTGTTTTGTTCCTTCTTCTGGACTTTGTGTGTGTGCTATTTGGCTAATAGTAGGATGGTTTTGGTAATGGATTCACCACCTGTTCCTTCCACCCTGAAGGGTGCAGAACAGAACACACAGTAGTAGACAACAGTTAGGGAACAGATATAGCCATGGGAAGACCTGGCTTGTTTCTCGTTTTCCCAGGGACCCCCAGCAGACCCTATGTGAAAGGAGGGCAGTCCTTGCTCGACTCCTTTCTCTTCTCACAAAGGAAAGGAATCTTGAAGGTGATTTTTTTTGTAAAAATGAAATAATAACAACAAATTAAATGTTTTCTTAAATGTTGTGATTAGAAGAAAGGCTCACATTTCTCACAAAAATATTTTAGCTCTTTCAGTCTCAAAAGTACCAAACTTTATGGGGAAGCCGAATTATACAGATTCCTGGATTATTCTCTTGTGCCCATAAAATGATTTCAGATGTGTAAAGTCATTTAAAAGTTGCATATATTTTAATTTCCTCCAAAAGTTCCAGTCCAAAGAATAATTTGTTTCTCATGGCTTCAAAATATTAGACATAATACAGATCTGCTGAAAAGTGGTCCAGTAGCATGGCCTCCAGGAAGATGTGGAAAGACCCTCAGCTGAAAAGGGCCACCATGAACAGGAGACATCTTTGCACCTGCAACAGGTCCCTTCAGATCAAATCCTGGGTCAAGTCCCTTCAGGTGTTGAAGGAAAGCAAAGCGTAAGATGCTATGCTTTATATTGTTTAAAGGGCTGCTTTTCATTGAGTTCATTCCTAAAGCCATAAGCACTTCATCTAGGGGGAGTCCAGAGTCCTTTTGTGTCTTAACAAATCTCATATAATCAAAAACTACCTTTAATTAATTAATTGTTAAATATATACCTGTTGGTGTTTTGTTTTGACTGGGTTTTGAGACTAAGAGGGCAGCTGATTAACAAATGTTCTTTGGACCAATCTAGCTGTTTCCACGGAGAAGGCAATGGCACCCCACTCCAGTACTCTTGCCTGGAAAATTCCATGGATGGAGGAGCCTGGTAGGCTGCAGTCCATGGGGTCGCTAAGAGTTGGACATGACTGAGCGACTTCACTTTCACTTTTCACTTTCATGCATTGGAGAAGGAAATGGCAACCCACTCCAGTGTTCTTGCCTGGAGAATCCCAGGGATGACAGAGCCTGGTGGGCTGCTATCTGTGGGGTCGCAGAGAGTGGGACACGGCTGAAGTGACTTAGCAGCAGCAGCAGCTGTTTCCAGGAACCTCAGAACAATTCATACCTGTTATTTCATTGTCTTCATAGTAACTTTTGGTTTTGGCATTCACATGCCCCCATCCAATTGTATGGATGGGGCAGGTGTCTGACAAATTTAATGATCT
The DNA here is from genome assembly GCA_006410615.1 of Neotragus moschatus. Lineage (NCBI taxonomy): Eukaryota > Metazoa > Chordata > Mammalia > Artiodactyla > Bovidae > Neotragus > Neotragus moschatus. The sequence goes on from SJYA01000750.1 coordinate 1,458,008, forward strand.
TCAGTAAGTTAGAAGCAAAATTCTCCTAGTCTCTATAATCATCTGTTAGCTGAAAACCAATTCCATACTTCAGTTCAGCGGGGAAATGCTGGTGCTGCTGCTGCTAAGTCGCTTCAGTCATGTCCAACTCTTAGCGACCCCGTGGACTGCAGTCTACTAGGCTCCTCCGTCCATGGAATTTTCCAGGCAAGAGTACTGGAGTGTGGTGCCATTGCCTTCTCCGAGCGGGGAACTGAGGAAGCTACAAAGGTGATAACACTTATTTAATTTACCTATCAGCCTTATTGAACATCTGCCCTTTCCCCATCAATAACATTGTTATATGTTTCATATTTATTTTTACTTATGCATCTTATTCCAAAAAAATCTGTGATAGTTGTAGAACAGGGAAAAAATATATATGATTTTTAATGTAAATACAGAAAATATACAAAGATATAAAAAAGCATCTGATACTTTTTTGGCTTTGGATCTGAGTAAGTAGAACTTTCTAGAACAGTGGTATGTGATAGGTTAACCTATAAAATACCAAATTATTATTCAATATTGAGAAAAGGGACCTTCAGAGGCTGGCTGCTTGCAAGATGCTACAAACAAGGAATGGACATAGCCCTAAAAATAAGGCTTTACATGTACTGGTTCTTCATTGCAATAAAGATATGCAGAGCATCTGGGCAGCTTCACAGATAACTGAGCCAGCGCTTCTGTACTAGGATTCTTGGTAAATCTCAGTTTGTTACCATTAACTCATCTCAGTTTTCTCATAAAATCTAGCATTTTCCCCAGTAAGGCCAAATCTACTTCTGGTTAAATTCCTTAGATAAAAGGTATAGGTATACCTCAAAACAAAAGTCCATGCCTAGAATAATTGTCAACTGAAATTTTGTGAATTGATCTATATTTTATATGTGTATGATGAAATGAAAAAGAAGGAATTTGGTAAAGAGTCCACTGCCTAAGGAAGCCCATCAGTGAATCTTTTTTATCTACCTGTCATATAATTTTTAATATTTTATTGATATTATTTTTTTAATTTCATATGTAATACGTATGTGTTGTAATAAGCCAGAGAATACAGAGAGGTTCAACTAAGGGTTAATAATCTTCCCACCAGCTCCCATTTCATGCCAAGTATTTAATACAGTTTGATGTGGACACTTCCACACTCTACTCATAAAAATATGTACAAATATACATATTTACTTACTGAGGCTTGGTGGAGTTTTAGTCCTTGCTTTCACTCTTTTTTATTGAAACAAATTCTATTGTAGACATTTATTTATTTTTCTCACTTACTTATATAGTAGAGTCATCCCTCCAGTTCAGGACTCATGATTCTATCTCCTTATATTTAATGACAGCCATGTGCATGCTAAGTGGCTTCAATTGTGTACAACTCTTTGAGACCCCATGAACTGTAGCCCACCAGGCTCCTCTGTCCATGGAATTCTCCAGGCGAGAACACTGAAGTGGGTTGCCATGCCCTCCTCCAGGGATTTTCCCAACCCAGGATTGAACCTGCGTCTCCTCCCACAGCACCTGCATTGTAGGCCGATTCTTTACCACTGAGCCACTGCTGCTGCTGCTGCTGCTGCTGCTGCGTCACTTCAGTTGTGTCCGACTCCGTGTGACCCCATAGACGGCAGCTCACCAGGCTCCACCATCCCTGGGATTCTCCAAGCAAGAACACTGGAGTGGGTTGCCATTTCCTTCTACAATGCATGAAAGTGAAAAGTGAAAGTGAAGTCACTCACTCCATGGACTGCAGCCCACCAGGCTCCTCCGTCCATGGGATTTTCCAGGCAAGAGTGCTGGAGTGGGTTGCCATTGCCTTCTTCAACTGGGGAAGTCCAATAACAGCCATAGTTACCAAATAGTCCACAGAGTGAATATCTAATGATTTTCTCAACCATTTAGATAGACATATTTAGATAGACATTCTGTTTTTCCCTTGTCTTTTTTTTTTTTTTTAATCATCATAAACAGTGTTGCAAGAAGCACTCTGGTATGCATTTCCTGAAGGCCCAGCAATTCTTGGACTTCCTTTCCAAGTTTAGATTTTTTCATATCAGTTTTCCTTAAAATAATTAGAGCTAACTTTAATAGAGCCTAGAAATATCTTGGAGCAAACTACTATCCTTCCTTTTTAAAATGCATGTTTTTATACTGATTGAGTACCAACTGCAAGCCAGCTTTCCATCTTGAACTCCTGCAGCAGCTGCTCCTTGCTAGAGCAGGAAGTGTCCTGCAAAGTTTTGATCATTGCGGGGCCTCTCCACATTGGGAACAAGCTTCACCACCTGCAGGCTCTATAACTGGTTTGTAAACTTTCACTCCTCTGGAAACTAACAGAGATGTATAAAAGGCAGAACAGTCAGCCTCAAGACCGTGTTAGTAATGACGTCCTTTGTAAAACTACCAGCTATTTGTTCAAATAAGGAAATAAAAACCCAGCAGACGTTTGTATATTTGGTGTGTGCAGGCATATAGGGTATCAGGATACTGGAGAGAGCTACAGGGTGCAAAAACACATGATTTTTGAGCCTTTATCACCCCAGAGAGTGATCATATTTCTTGCTACTCTGTGATAGTAGAGTTGCAAGATTTAGGAAATAAAAACACAAAGTACCCGGTTAAGTTTGAATTTAAGATAAACCACAAATAATTTTTATTTTATCCCATATATATTATATAAAATTATATTATGATAATACATGGGATACACATAAAAAGTTATCTGTGATTCATCTGAAATTCCAACTTAATAGGGTGTTTTATTTTTTTGAAAGAAATGTGCTCCCTGCTCCCCACCTTGAACTTTCTTTGCTTTTGTCTCTGTCAGAACCATACAGCAGAAGGAGTCACCTTTTCCTGCATACTTGGGGATGTTCACGTCATGACCGCAACTCCTATCGGTACAGCAGGAGCAACTAGTCCCCAGATACTTTGCCTAAGCGCTGAGCTCACTGATGATTATCTTACATCTACAATGCTTACTTTCTGGGTTGAGGGATCTCTGTATTCCCAACCTCCTCTCCCTCTCTGACCATGAAAAATGGTTCAGTCCCTGACCTATGTCTGAACTCTCTTAATTGCACCCTTTCTGTATTCTCCGCCTCTTCTGCACTTCCAGAGTCTGAACAGTTTTCCTATCCTAAAGCTTCAAGCTGAAATTGTGTAATCAAAAGATTCAAGTTTTGTTACCTGCACAGGGTAACAGGGAAAGTCACCACCTGAACCTGTTTCCTATCTGAAAAATGAGTGTTGGATTTGGTTAGGAGATAACTCAAGACGATTTCTATCTCTGACACTCTGTGGTTCTTAGAGACTTGTCCCCTCCAGATCGAGTTCTGGCCGCAGTCCTCATTTGAACATCCCTCCGTGCCCTGTCACTGCCTGTATCCTAGCTTGACAGAAACCATTCACCTGTCTCTGAGGGTAGGGGCATCAATCCCTGCTCTTCAGAACACTGGACTCAGCTAACATCATAAACTGCCAGTTTTTAAAATTAGCACAATGCGTAACCAAAGAAAACGCTCACCTTTTTTGTCACAGTTAATCAATACAGAAATTCCTAACGGTGTAAATTACTGTGTTGTTTTAAATCAAGCTATTTACATATTAATACAGTTCAATACTATATAGATAGCTGTAACAATCCTAAAGTGGGTTGATTTTAGCTATGTAGAAATCTTTATAAGAAAATGTGACCATGAACATAAATATATGCTTTAAAAAAACATAAATAACAAGATCCTATTGTATAGCACAGGGAACTATATTCAATATCTTATAATAAACTATAATGGAAAAGAAGTTGAAAAAGAAAAAACTTAAGACAGAACTATCTAACTTGTAGTTTAAAACATAGAGAACACTAAGTACATTTTATATTCACTATAATATACAGATCCTTTTTATAGGTTCTATCCATTAAATGCTAAAAACAGCAATCAAAAAAAATAAGATCTATATATACACATGAACAATGAGAAGAAAATTCAAAAGAAAGTAAGCATGTTTAAAATTTTCAAATTTTTTAAAGAAAATTACTCATGTTCACAAAGGTTTCTATGGTTTTAACACACCAAATATTTAAAAATCCAAGTTCTGTGGTGAAAAGCTAGAAGAACCAGTTTGATGAAGCACTTTAATTTTTCACGAACAGAACCTTCCAAACCACAGGACAATTTATCTTTTTTATTTACATGTAGGTCATTGTTATGTTTTTATTTAGACAAATTTATACTGTACAATGATAAAGTGAAACACATCAATTACAGGAATTAGAGAATCAAAGGAATGGTCCTTAGAGATGATCTAATCCAGTGTTTTGTAAACTTGTTTCTTCTGACCCACCATAAATACTTTCACAAGACAGTGCTTACCCTTACTATGGGTGAAGCTGTCTGATATTTTTATTCTATTCATTATTTTAAAATGACTGTGACCTACTTTATTTGTTTCATGACCTATTAATGGATCATAACACGCAGTTTGAAAAACACTATAAGACATCCCAGCGCCCTCATCTTAAAAATGGGAAAGTCAGAGGATATTGTGGTAAATAACTTGATTGAGATTAGTTCAAGTAATCATATAATCATGAGAAATAAAATATGCTAGTGAGGGCATGATTCTATTCAATCAAAACTCTAAACATAGAATGGACAATGGATTGTGCCTATTAAGTCAATGCCTTAAAAATTAAGAGGAAAATTAAAAAATGAGAAGAGGGCCACCACTTAACTGAGTGTGTACTATGCATTAAGCACAAAATAAGCAAAAGAGAAAAATTAGAATCAAGATCAGAATCTATCAGAAGCCATTAGCATATTTTTCACTGATTCCCTAATCTCTGCCTATAAAAAATTATTTTGCCCAACAGAAAACATAGAGACAAGAGAGAAAATCAATGAAACCAAAAGGTTCTTTGAGAAGATCAATAAAATTTATAAACCTATTGTCCATACTGATCAGAATCAAAAGAAAAAAGATTATCAATATCAAGAATGTGAGAAGTGAACATCACAATACTGCCTATAGATATTAAAAAGACCATAAAGAATATTATAAACAACTTTCTGTCATTAACAAGAGCCTGGATAAACAAATCCTGCTATATTCATGCAATGGAATACTACTCATCAACTAGAAGGAATGAACTTGAAGTCAAGCAATGACATAAAGAAATCTCAAAATAACCAAGCATATATATATAGAAAGAAAGGCCTTGTAAAGAGTATATATTCTGTGGTTCTGTTTATATAAAGTTATTAAAGAGAGAGAGAGGTATACAGTGAATCCTCCCCACGAATGAAAGTAATCATCCTCAAGAAAACATTCATTTCCTACTTTTGCCTAATGGCTTTATTTTGGGGAACCAATAAAGATTCCAAATTGTTTCTCTATGGTGGACACAGGCCAAGAACTTGAGTCTGTCTTGGGGCCCCAGCTAATACCTGGGTTACCTTATAGAAGAACACCAGTGGTCATAACTCACTGCCTTAATAAGATATGTTACACTTCAGGCATTGTGCTAAATACCTCAGATAACCAATGACTAAGATACACTTTTTGCTCTTGAGACTTCACAGTCTTGGTAGAGAACAGACCAGTGAGCAAATAAGTGTAATAAAACGTTATTACGTGACTATTGGGATGGCCATATTAGAGGTGAGTATAAGATGCCTTTAAAAAAAAAGAAACAATCTAACCATATAGCAAATTAAAAGTATTAGGACTAAAGGAGCAAATATTAAACTGAAAGGAAAGAAAATTTTCAGCTTACTTTAGAATCTCTGAACCACCCATGATGAAAAGAGTTTCTAAATCAAATCCAGCTTGTATTTCCAGGCCAAACTACAGCCCCTTCTATTTCCCACTCAAGCCAGCAAAACATTTCTTTCCAACTGGGTTGTCTCCTCTCATCCGTCAAGCGGCACTTTAGATATGATACTATCCCCTCAAGGGGGAAAAGGAGCTGTATAGTAGAAAAGTGTTATCTTTACTTTCCCATGGAAGCCTCTGAGCTCTTTGCTGTTCCTCAAAAAGACCCAGAAAGCCAACAGATCAACAAACAAATAGCAAAAGTAGGTTATCTGGGTAATAACCCCATATCTGGTTCTGAGGACTTCTGGTCAAGGGAGGAATCTATTCCCTTGGTTGAATTTTGGCACTCCTGGATCCTGACACAGACGTGTACTACAAACTCTGACCATAATCCTTCTCCTGGTGTTTGTCTGTGTTGCAATGTTTACATGTATAATCTCCAGAATCTCCACTGCTGTTCACTGTCCCATCAAACGAGTAACAGATGATCACCTAGCAATAAGAATTAGAAAGATCTGGCATCTATACAAGTTGAAACAACCACCCCCGGAAACCTGCATGTAATCAGTATTCATACAGTGGATGTGTGACGTGAGGAGAAAAAGGTGCAGTCAGCAAATGGAGAATAATCAGCACAATGAATGTCTGTTGAATGAATAAAGGAACCCAGCAAGGTACACAGTAATGAATGTGTGGCAAGGAATGAATAAGTGAGTTATACCAAATGTACATCCTTCCATTTAGGCTTTTGTTGGGGGTGGGAGTAATAATCAGTAAATGCCAATTTTGCCCCTTGGCTTATAACTTCATCTTAAGCCAAGACTGATAAGAAACTTAAAGAATAAGTTAAATGGGACATGCTTTAGAGATTTCATACATATTGTTTGTGGTATAAATTGGCTTTAAGTCTGGACTTAAGAGTTGTGGCACAAGTAATTCTTTACCCCACTCCCTAAAATATCACCAAATCAACGCTTCATATCAAGGGAGCTTACCCTAATTCCAAAAGCTACCCAAATCACATTTTCTGGAAGGAGTTAAAAAGGTTAGCAAATTTGGAAAACCACCAAGTAAATTGCCAAATAATCCCTTTGTGACGGCCTGTTTTGAATTATAGCCTAAAAAAGTGTGAGCTGATGAGGGTTTAAAGCCAAGGAAGCAGATTCAGTTTTGGAGCTATCTGTGACACGGTATTTGCCAGTATAAATGCTGAAAATCTCTGGTTCTGAAATCAGATAGACCTGGTTTTGAATCTCACACTCTGTGACTTTCAGCACGTTACGAACTCCCATGCATCGATTTCCTTATCTATAAAATGGGATTCGTATCCACATTTCTTTGCTTTATTATTGACAACCAGCATTCATCCTCCCCACTTACATGCTCTCCCCCATATCCCAGGACTGAAAGACTGGTAATTAGATGCCTCAGACTTCATTTCTTTCATGGTTCTCAAAAAGAAATACATTCTGACAATGAAATGTATAACATTCTGTAAGACATGGAAGTTTAAGGATTAGCAGATGTGACGTTTCACAGCAACCTCTAAGTTTTCCCTTCTAGTTATCAGCCTGGGTGCCACAGGATGGCTATGACCAGCTGTAACCATAGGCAGTAGGTTCTTGTAGTTTCCTGATCTGAGTAGTAACAGCAGCTTCTCATGGTAAGACTGCAGTGGCAAAGCTGTATCTATTCGAGTTTAAGTTTCCTATCCGAAGAGTGCTTTTTGTATAAATGATCCCTGAATTAAATCACTTCCTTTCACATATATATAATTGTTTGTGGAATGTCCTATAAAACTGAAGACTTCAGAGTTCTCCAGAGCAAGGTGGAGGAACTTGTTCATTATCCTGCTAGGACTTTAATGTAACTAATTTATTTGGTTAATATAACCATTTCTAACAACTTAGTTATAAAATCATATCATATTTTAAAATAAAATAGTATTCTTGGTAAGAAAAGTACAATTTATAAAATTCAAACATATATTTAGAAACCAGATGAAATTTTTGTTTACCAGCAGCCTCTAACAGCCCATTCTTTAAGACAGAAACCTGAAATGATTAGTTCTGTCAATGGAAACATAAACACTTTACATGCTTGTTTATTGTTCTCCCACCTAGTTTGACATGCTGCACTTGAAGTAACAGAACTTCATTAGTAACCTTTATATTATTTTAATTAAAAACAAAAGAAAGCCTGGCAATTTGTTAGAAATGCAGTCATTTTTTAATGATTCTGATAAACTGTAGTGGAATTGAGAACAGCCTCTCTCATACCACATCCTTCATTTACAGTCCCAACACTTTCCATGAGTATTGTATAGTATATTTTAAAATATTCTATACTGTATTAATGCAGCTTTCTTTCCCCATCCTGGGTAAGACTGTAACCTTCTTGAAAGCAAGTTTACCCCTTTGGGGAAAACCTTGACATAATGTTCTGCATACTAAAAATATTGTTGAGACCATGCCTCATAGATTTGCAGAGAGAAACACCAGCTGAACCTTCAGCACCATTTCCCTTAGTGCCTGAGCTTTCCAAAGCCAAGTCCAGTCCTCCCTTGCCTTAAGATAATTAATCTTATCTCTTAACCAATGCAACTGATTACATGGCACATTGTAAACATCCAAGGTACTCCCCAAAAGGTAAACAGCAGTAATGTTCAAGATCAAAGCCTCAGGTACAGGGTGCTGCTACTGTGGTTTGAGGGTCACGCCTGCCTGAGCGAACAATAAACACAGGGAGCTTTGATCGTGTCACTCCCAACATAGACCCTTCAGTGGTTCCCCACTGCCTTCAAAAGCCCACACTTCTTGGTGGACTCACCCTTCATACACACCCCTGCAATCCGGTTCCAACTCACCCTCCCAGCCTTACCACTACTCACCACTTCTGTGAACAAATTCACCAACTAAGCCATACACAGTTCATTGCGGGATTCATGGTCTCAAAATACTCTCTCTTCTCCTTCCTCTGTCTCTCGGCATCCTGTGCCTTCTACATCACCCAACTTCAGTCCCTCCTCTTCTCTGAACCATGAGTAGTGATCTACTTACTCCATATGGTAAGAGCAAATAACAGGAAGCTTCTTGTATCCTCACTAATCACTTTATGTGTATCATTTCACTTAATCCTCAAAATACTTCTACAAGGTAGAGTTATTTCCTTCACAGCTGACTCACTGGAAAAGACCCTCATGCTGGAGAAGATTGGAGGCAGAAGGAAAAGAGGGTAATAGAGGACGATATGGTTGGATGGCATCACCCATTCAATGGACACGAACTTGGGTAAACTCCAGGAAATGGTGAGGGACAGGGAGACCTGGCGTTCTATGGTCCATGGTGTCTCGAAAAGTCACACACAACTCTGCACCTGAGCAACAACAACAAATGGATGAGGAAACTAGGACAAATGCTGTCGTATTTCCAGACTTCACAAATTAACTCTCAGATAGTATTTACAGGTCATGCATGCTCCAAAAGCAATCGGGCTAATTTTGTCCAAAAACAGTTGAAGAAAATCTGTAAAATTTCTTGAACAATGTAGTCAGTACTTTCAAATCTCAGTGTAATCATCTCAAAATTGCAAGAGCTATATAATACAAGATACTTTATAGCCAACAAGCACGTGAAAAGATACTCAACATAACTAATCATTGTGTGAGTGTGGGTGTGTGTGTGGGGGGGTGTGTGTGTGTGTGCGTGCGTGTGCTCAGTTGTGTCCAACTCTTTGCGACCCTGAGGACTGTAGCTTGCCAGGCTCAGCTGTCCATAGGATTCTTCACGCAAAAAAATCAGAGTGGGTTGCCATTTCCTTCTCCGGGGGATCTTCCCAACAAAGGGACTGAGCCAATGTCTCCTGCATCTCCTGCATTGGCAAGCAGATTATTTAGCACTGAGCCACCAGGAAGCCCTACTGATCATTAGGGAAAGGCAAATAAAAACCACAATGAGACACCATTTCACACAGACACCATTTCACACCATTTCACACCATTAGGGTGGCTATGATACTTTAACGGAAAATAAAACAGTGTTGGTGAAAATAGGGAGAAATTGAAATCCTGTGGACTCTGCTGGTGCGAATGTAAAATGGTACAGCTACTTTGGAAAACAGTATGGCAATTCCCCCCCTCCAAATAAACATGGAATTTCTATGAAATTAAATAGAAATGAAAATAAACAGATTCATAGAATGATCCAGCAATTCCACTTCTAGCGCATGTGTGCTCAGTCATGTCCAACTCTTTGCGACCCCCTGGACCATAGCCCTTCAGGCTCCTCTGTCCATGGGATTTTCCAGGCAAGAATACTGGAGTGGGTTGTCACTTCTTCCTCCAGAGGATCTTGCCTACCCAGGGATCGTACCTGCATCTCCTGCATATTCTTTACCACTGAGCCACCTGAGAAGCCTCCACTTCTAAGTATATGCCCAGAACTCTTTGAGTTCCTGCTTTACTCATGTTCATAGTAGTATTATTCATAATAGCCAAAAGGGTGAAGGAACTCAAATGTCCATCAGCAGATAAATAGATAAAACATGGTATATATATAAAATGGAATATTATTCAGCTTTGCAAAGGAATGACATTCTTACACATGCTACAACACGAATGTTAAGAATGTCATACTGAATGACATAAACCAGTCACAAAGGGACAAACACTGTATGATTCTACTTATATGAGGTACCTAGAGCAATCTATTGCATCAGTCAGTTCAGTCACTCAGTCATGTCCAACTCTCTGCAATCCCACAGACTGAGGCACCCCAGGCTTCCCTGTCCATCACCAACTCCCAGAGCTTGCTCAAACTCATATCCATCGAGTCAGTGTTGCCATCCAACCATCTCATCCTCTGTTGTCCCCTTCAATCTATCTCAAAGAGACAGAAGAACATTGGTTGCCAGGGGCTGCAAGAAAGAGTAAATGGGGAATTAATGTCTGCAGAGTTTTTGCCACGGTGTTTCAGTTTGGGATGATGAAAAAGTTCTAGAAGTGAATAGTGGTAACAATGTGAACACACTTAATGCCACTGAACTACACACTGCAAACGGTTAAAGTGATCTATTTTATGTTATGTATATTTTACTGCGATAGTTTATGAAAATGCTTATATATCATGCATTTGTTCTCAAATACTCTGTGGGGGTGCAGAGGAGATATTAGGATCCCCTATTACTAAGATATGGGAAGTAAGGCTCAGAGGGATCCTCTGACTTGTTCAAGATCCCTGGGGATCTGGTCTCAATGCAGAAGTCAGGCTCAGTAGGTCTGCATGGGCCCGAGGACTCTGCATTTCTAGCTGTCTCAAGCAATGCTGGGAGTCGACAGACCACAGCCCTGGGTGGCAACCAGGCAGCAGCAGGACTGACTCAGAACCTGATTTGTTAGACTCATGAACAAGAGTTCTTTCAACTTTTTTAGAGAATCTCTCAGAAATCAGTCCACCCTCACGCGGAGTAAAGAAAATTGTCTGCTGAGAATCAGATTCTCATCATCTCCATGGATTGATTAATTCGCAGATTTCCAGATGGCCATAGTCAGACTCACCTGCTGTTATGAATGCTCTGGAAACACAAGGAAGTTCAAGTTACTACCTCCTTTGATCTTACACATTTTTTAAAATGCGACTCATATATTAATATACTTGGATACTTAATGCTACTTGTATATTAGCTAAAATAAAACTATAATAGAAACTAATTTGATTGTACATTACTTAAAGCTTTACTTAACAACACTGCAAGTCAGGTGTACTTCACCTAGGGCATAATTTGTAATAGTGAGATGCATATTAAAAATACTTAGCATATATATTTTTAATATTGATGCCCAGGACGCACTTCCAGAGAGAATTGGCCTGTCCAATTTTTGTTGTATAATTTTTTAATTTTCCAGGTGATTCTAATACCAGTCAAAGCTGAGAACCATTGACTTAAGATGAAATAGCAACCCAAATTCAAGATATTTAATACATTGCATTAATCTGTATCCTTGGTGAGATTACTAGGCACCTGAAGAAAAGTCTAGTATATTTTGCTTGCTAGCTGCAATTGCAAACAAGACATTTCAGACCTTTTATTGGGTCTAAGTGTACTCTAGGAGCAAACTTTGTGTGAGAAACACAAAGCCTAATTTTAGCACCATTACACTTCAAACTGGACCCACCAGTCTATTTAAAATCATGGTTGGGCTTACCAGCTTAGCTCAAATCAATACCTACTTTACTTGCCTGCTGAAATACAACTTGCCACAATAGCCATATTGATGGTAGCCTTCTTGTTGATTATCATCATTCATATTCAGCCATAATTTGGATATTGCCAACCAACATTTTCAGCCAAGGACACGTCAGGATAACGTATATAAATTGTGCCTTATTGATCACAGAACATCTGCTGGCACTTAAGTACGCTGATATATAAACATGAACACAAGTTTGCAAGTTTGAACTTCTGATGTTCATAAAATTATAATTTATAATAAAATGAACACTGTTATGCATTTTAAAAATCACCTCCATAAAGATAAAGTGATATAAGTGGGAGTTTCAAATTACAAAACAACTTAAAAGAATATCAAGTCCTAAGGGTTTTTTGAAAATGATTTATGGAAAGAAAATATTTTCCTTTTATACTTGATACCACTCAATTGCATTTTGCCTTTTATATGATGAAAAATAATTTTCCCAAGCCATAATTCCTGAAAAAAGAATGTATAATGTAATGAGACAGTGTTTTCTTAAAATAGGTATGTATATGGATATCTTTTCTTATTTTAATATTTCTGGAGTTCACAGTAGGATTAGTGGAATTGAGATACTGGAACGTGTTTCCCAAAGATAGATCAGCAGCCATAAAGCAGAGGGGGTTGTTAAATAAAACACATGATCAAAGTCTCAACACCTGTCATGAGGTGACTACAGTTAATACTCTTTATTAAGAGTGAAAAGCTGCAGCTTTTCCCATTAAAAAAAAGAAAGAAAAGAAAGATAAACCAGGCAAACAGAGCACAGGTGTTGACCTGCCCTACCTCTGCTCAAAGTCTAGAAACAAGCCAAGTGACCTCCTTAGAGGGCACCTTCCAAAGTCAGGGAAATGAAGAATGAGTTTCAAGAGAAACTCAGGAATGATTTGTTCCTGGGTGAGTGCTGAGGAGACGCTGTCCTGTCTCTTACTTTCTTGACTCCGTTCCCATGGCAAGAGGAAAGCTGGCACTTGGGGAGGGCCAGGGATGGTCTAGGACTAGATGCTTGAAAGAACATCGGCCACGTATGCTATATAACATGAATAATATGTCGAACATATTGATGGTGTGGGTTTTTACTACACCCCCACAGTCATGTTCCCTGCAGACATTACCAAGCTCCAGAAAAGAGGGATAGAAAATGCCACCTGGGAAAGACAAGAGGGGTGGGTTAGCAGGGAAGGATGGGTAAGTAAAAGAAAGGCTTCCAGTTCTGAAAGGATGGGGGAAGCAAAACAGCCAGTCATGGGTCCTGCCCCTCCTCCCACTGTGAACAGAAATTCTGGCCCTGGGTGGAGCAGGCTTTCCCTGGAGGGGTGGGATGGGGCCAGTTTAGAGCCTTCATAACCCTGCTTTTCAGAAGGACTTCAGGAAGTGACTCCCAGGACTGGACATCTCTGTGCCAGCAGAGGGGAGCACCACAGAGTCAAATGGGATAGCCCCGCAAAGCAGAGAAGTGTCCTGAGTCAGTATTCCTGCCCCTGCCTTGGTTCCTGTGTGCTTTGCAGAGTGGAGAGAACAGGACTGCCAACGAGCTGAGGTGCTGAGGGGTGAGTTGACCCCACCAGAGAGGTCAATTAGAGGTCAAAGTTGACATTCAGAGAAGTCTGCCTGATCAAAGACAGTCAAAGAGGAGAGCTCAGGAGAGCAGGGGGCTGGCAGACCACTGACCCACAAGAGTAGCAAGGGGACCATGTCACGCCAACCTGTACACTACCCACTAGACAGGCTTCCTCACCTCAACACTGTGAACACTGGGGCCAGATAATTCCTCACTGCGGGAGGCTGCCCTGCCGTTGCGGGACACGCAGCAGCATGCCTGGCCTCCACCCGCCGGATGCCAGCGGCTCCCCGACTGTTGTCTTGATCATCAGCTGTGTCTGCAGGCATAGTCAAATGTCCCCTGGGAGACAAAAATCACTGCAGATTAAGAACTGCTGCACCAAACCAAAGCACCAGCTTAGAGAGGAAGACGAGGGGAAGAGACCCTAAAACTGAGCATCCATCCCAGGGGCACTGGTTTCACGCTGAGATGCCACAGCATGAGGAAACTAAGGTACCGCCATCAGCAAGTGTAAGGAGCTAGCCACCCCACCCCACCCACCC
>SJYA01000750.1:1472364-1624285 GCA_006410615.1 Neotragus moschatus
CACCCCAACCACCCCTCCCTGGGCTACCCTGCAGAGTGGAGGCCAATAAAAAATACAGAAAAAGAGAAAGTAGTAACTGTGGGAGTGTGCATTATCGTTCCATTTTTGCAGGTGAGGAAACGGAGTCTCAGGTTAACCTGAGCAGGTTACCTGCACAGGTTAGAGGCAACCCCAGTGAGGCTGCCTCCAAGGCCACATTCATGCAGATAAGCCAGGCCACAACAGCCTCTCAGCACTTAATATACGTTTCAGTGTCATCTCCAGAAGACATGAACTTCTGTGGGGAAAGAATGATATATTCTATAGCAAGCATTTAGTTTGTGCTCCATAAATATTTGTTGATTGAATGAATGAAACCCTCTCCTCCAACCTCGAGCTAAGTAGGGCTATTTATTTTCCAAGGCCAGGCTGCACCTGGGAAAACAAAAATGGAGATAAAGGCTCAGCAAAAGTTGACAATTGTACGACCAATGTTCTTTCTCAGGAGGTCCATGAAAGAGGCAAGAACATGTATGGCTGGCTTCCAATCAATAGCACTTACGTGTATGCCAAGAGATAAGTTCCCCAAGCTTGCAGAAAAGGGAGAGATGCAGGACTCCCCTAGAAGTCCAGTGGTTAAGATCTCGCCTTCCAATGCAGGGGTTGCAGGTTTGATCCCTGGTCAGGAAACTAAGAACCCAGGTATCTTGGGACCAAAAAATAAAAATATAAAACAGAAACAATATTGTAACAAATTCAATAAAGTCTTTAAAAATGGTCCACATTAAAAAAAAAAAAAAACTTTAAAAGAGGAGAGATGAGAGTGGGAGGAACAAGGCAGGAGCTGAAGTAGGGATATAGGTTCAGTTTGGAAGGATCAAGAGAACAAAAAGGGAAGAAAAATCTAGGGCTGAGTTGGTGTAAGAAGTAAGAGCAAAGAAGAAAAGGTGCACATGAGTAAAACAAGGAGAGTCTTAGCTAAGAGGGGTTAAAGAGATGATTCAGGCAAAATGAAGAGCTGACACTGAGAAATAAGGTTGTGAGGGAGGGCAAATTGATGGGGAACTTGAAGTTCAGGCAAAAACGTTGTAATAGTGGATTCCTTCATAACAATAGCAATGACCGTGAACGTGGACTGGGGTGGGCACATGGTCACCACAGGAAGGCACTGCTCTGAGCACTTGATAGAGATTATTACCTCATATAAGGAAGGCTGACCTCCTGCCTGAGAAAACCTGCGGGAATTTGGCAAGCACACCCTGGGGTCGCAAGCCCCATAATTTGTAAGTGATGGGGCAGGATGAGAAGCCAGGCTGTATGTGCCAAGAACCCACGATCTTAGCCACCAGGCTATACCGCTTTCCGACATGTGATGTGATGAAGGCAAAACTAGCCGCTAAAGCACATCAAAGCCCCTCCTTTGTGTCCTTAATCTGGATAATAGTCATTCACTCAATTGGGATGGAGTTTAGGCAGTGGCAGGAAGATTCAGGATATATTACAGCAGAGGCTAGCACTTAAAAGCTATTTGCTAGATGGGTACCTCTGGTGTGTGTAAGATGCCGTTACTTCCCTGGCAGTTAGATAGTGAGTTCTGTTCTGGGTTATCCATATCTCTTTTGCATGTTCATGTTAGATTTAACACTGTTAAGGGGATGGGGACCACGCTGTGCTGTTCCCTTTCACTCTGCAACCTCAGCTGGACTCCACTCTTCGTGAGCATCCTGATGATGGAACTGTGCAATCACTGACTGTAAAATGTGGAGCCAGCAATGATTCCAGTTCTTAGAAATGTAATCAGCATTGCAGCTGGCGATGCAATCAAAAACAAACGATTCATGTATGAGTGGTGATGGGAGGGGGTGTGTGTTATTTACTTATTTATGTACTTATTTATTCAGATGGCAAATATTTATTGAGTACCTACTATGTTCCAAGCACTGTTTCAGACACCTGGGACACATCACGAATAAAACAAAGATCCTGCTGTCCATAGAGCTGGCATCTTCAGTGCTAGACAAACAATTAACAAATAAATTATATCATGTCTTGGAGGGTCATAAGTGTCTTGATAGAAACAGAGAGTAAAGGAAGTGTGGGAGGAGTAGGGCAGTTTGTATTAAACAGGATCATCAGAGTAAGCAAGCCAGGCGGGAAGAAGGAATGGGCCTGGGGCACTCCAGTAAGGAGGCAAGTCCGGCCGGAGGGGAAGGAGCTCGGGGCCCAGGGCATGACTGGAGACAAATCAGAGCACGGAAAGTTAGAGCAGGTGCGTTATGAGGGACTTTGTGGGTCTTTGAGTGGCATAGGGAGTCCCTGCCAGGTCAAAAGAAGAGGAGGCAGAGCATCTTTCTTAGAAGAATACCCCATAGCAGACCAGGGTAAGTGACTGCAACTATCCAGGAGAGAAAGGATGGTGGCTCAAGGCAGAATGGTCGTTTCTCCCCTAGTGTAGTACCTGCTCAATGTTGTTCCAAAAATAATAGATGGGGTCAGTCAGAGTCAACCAAAGCAAATTCTTCATGATGAGTCAGCACCAGGAAAACCAGTACTGGGGAAGGCCCAACACATTGCCATGCATGGCACAAATAGCAACAAAATGAAGAATCAGTCACTCAGAACCACCTAGTTATGAAAAACAGCACCCCACCACCCAGACCACATGGCGCATAAAGCTGTAACACACCTGCATTATTGAAACCTCAGTCCCTTCGCCCAACTGTGGAAGCAATCTGCTGTGTCTTTACTGACCTAGAATCTTCCCACTGGGATATGTGGGCTGTGTCCGAGCCTTCCCCAGATGATCCCTGCCCTCATACACCATGCTTGGTTCCCAGGAAACTGTGTTAATCTGGAGAAATTCACTTTGTTCTAACAGATTGCTTTAACTACATACCTAAAGTACCATCTCACTAAACCACATGAGAAGTATTTTGCATTTGTATTGTATTTTTTGCCAAAGAAGTCACTGTAAGTGTTTCTTTGCATTTTCTTGTTTCTTGAAGCAAGAAACAAGAAACAAGTCACTGCAAGTGTTTCTTTGCATTTTCTTGTTTCTTGAAGCAATTTCCTCTTGCTGTGCTGTAGTTACAGAACATTTTATTAATTTGAAAGCTCAATTCTTTTGTGATACTGGGGTGCCCTTGTGTTAAAGTACTGACTGTTAAAAAGGGGCATTGCCTGGTAATGAGAACATATTAGTTTTGAAAGAAAAGTCCACTTGGTTCTTGCTTACATAGATCACCTACAACCTATAGAGCTGAGCATGGAGAACACACTTTAAATTTCCCACCTGTTTTCGTGCTCAGTGATTTCTCACTCTTAGATTAGTCAGAACTGATTTTATTTGACTCTTTCTCGGAAGTTAAAGGGCCTATAGTCCTCTTCTTCTTGACTTTAGTGGAGAAGGAGGGATAATCCTGGCTTTTCAGGATCTTCTCAGAATCTCTGCTCTATTTCTTGACCCAGCTTCCTGCTCAGGTGAAGCTGGCTGTTGAGCAGGAGTTTGGGAACTCAACCCTTCTAAAAGCTAACCTGGCTCTGCCCAGCCATTGTCAAGGACATCACCTTATCAATGCAGGTTCCAGAGAGCTTCCTATGACTCCCGAAAGGCCAGCCAATAAACCCCCATTTCCAGAGAGGAAGTTTAGGTGAGGTCTCACATGATGGAAAAGCAGTCCATCATTTGATCAATATTTATTAAGCATCCTCTACATGCCTGGACCCTGTCTTCAAGGATCCACTATTCAGCAGCTCTGAAATGCTGCAGCAGGTCAACCTTCCCTACTGGGCAGATCATCAAACCTTCTCTCTGCAAATTGAGTTATGGGGCTGCCGTGGACATGTGGACCCATTCCCACAGTGCTGCCTACGTGCCAGAAATGCCCAGCATGCAATGCTGCATGACCTCAGGCAAGCCACTGTGAGGTGACTCCCTGAGCACTGGTCTCCTCATTTGCAAGGTTGGGCTTGTAAGAGTGCCAAATTCACAAGCTTATTAGAAAGAGTCAATGAATCCTCACAGTTTGCAGCCTGGCACATAGTAGATGCTCAGGTGACATTCGTTACATAGGTTACCCATTCAATTATATCTCATGGTAGTGAGCAGCATCTGTGGCTGCTTGATGGCTGCTAATTAGCAAAATATAGGAACAGTTGGGATTTCTTTGGAAGGAATGATGCTAAAGCTGAAACTCCAGTACTTTGGCCACCTCATGTGAAGAGTTGACTCAATGGAAAAGACTCTGATGCTGGAAGGGATTGGGGGCAGGAGGAGAAGGGGACGCCAGAGGATGAGATGGCTGAATGGCATCACTGACTCGATGGACGTGAGTCTGAGTGAACTCTGGGAGTTGGTGATGGACAGGGAGGCCTGGTGTGCTGCGATTCATGGGGTTGCAAAGAGTCGGACACAACTGAGCGACTGAACTGAACTGAACTAAAGACGTGAAACCTTCAAGATCCTCCAGGAACAGATTTTCTCTGCCTTCCCCCAACTGTACCAGTTTCAGGGGCATGTAAGCACAGATGTCTGGACTGAGAGTCTGGGCCACATAGGAAACTGCTTGCATGTCACTGTTGCTACTGCTGTTACTTTGAATTGACTATGAGTGTCATAAGGCAGGACCCACATGTGCGCTCCAAGCCCCACACCCCTGCAGCTCCTACATTACCTTTCCACCCTGCACCGAAGATTTTCAAAGTCTGGTAACACTCACTTCATTGAATATCTTCACTGAATCATCTCTTTTAGTGGAAGGCAACCTCTAAAGGCCAGGTTGTAACACTATCAGGATTCTTTAAAATCCTACCATTTTGTTGTCAGAAGTGGTGTCGGGGAGGGATGGATTGGGAGTTTGGGACTAGCAGATGCATACTACTACATATAACATGGATAAACAACAAGGTCTTACTGTATGGCACAGGTAAGTATATTCAATAGTCTATGAAAACCATTATGGAAAATGGTTTTCCATATATATATATATATATATATATAACTGAGACAGTATGCTGTACAGCAGAAATTAACATAACACTGTAAATCAACAATGCTTCAATAAGATAAAGCATTTTTAAAAATCCCTCTACTTTGGCCACGAAGGAGGTCCTGCTCGCCTACCTTCTTCTCATCTCTTTGCCATGGCTTTGTCTTGATCTAAAGTGTAGGTGACATTTGGCCTGAGGCGGCGATGCTCTAAGAATAGTGGAGAGTCCAGGGGTTGAGACTCTGCACTTCTGCTGCAGGGAGCAGGGGCTCGATCCCTGGTTAAGGAACAAGGATCCCACATGCTGCACGATGCAGCCTGATTAATTAATTAATTTTAAAAAGAGCGGTAGGAGGGCTCCCTTACCTACCCATAAGGCATTTGCTCTCTGGTTTGCAGCAGACCTCAAATCCTGGGAGGGACTTTTCTCCAGACTTGGAGAAGAGCTCATTCTTGTTGTTCACTCTCCTATAAACTCTGGTTGATGTCTTGCCAGTGGAGCAGGATGCGTCCCCACTCCAGATGGGCGGGAAGACAAGAACTGCAGTTTTGTGTTTGTCCAGGCACAGACAGTTGAGAGAAAGCCCTGAAGCAAATGTACAGCAGAGATCTCTCCAGTGCCTGCTGCAGATAGAGTGTCTTATTACTGAGCAACAGGACAAGCCCGAGGCAAAATTCAGTTCAGAGCAGGAAACGTGCTTTTCCAAAAGCTATAGAGTTCTGCTAGGCATCAGGCTCATCCAGGGAATGATGTGGTGGGTCTCCACTGGACAGAGGTGTTTCCTCAAGTTGTGCCATGTGTCCCCTGCCCTGGGTGACCTGGGCGGCCCTAGGAAAGCAGAATTACTTTTAGTGTCAGCTTATGTCCAACATAACTCCTGCTATGGAGGAGGCAAATCTGCTGCTAACACCACCACGACAGAAAGGTCACTTGATTCCTTCCTAAGTCCAACAGAAAGAACGCTGGCATCATCAGAGCTATGCCAGCCCGTACACAAAAGAAAGCACCTTCTTGTTCACAAGACTTTGACGAGTCAACCCTAATTGAGTGCTTTGCCTGTGAATTCAGATTGTAGTCAGTGGTTTTTTGTTGTTGTTGTTGCTGTTTTTCCTTCAAGTCGCTAAGCTTGAATTGGATAAAAAGTGTGACTCATAAAATAAGTTTTACTTAAGGGATTTGGGATCCTGATTTCAAATATATGCTTATGAATATGGGAACACTGTGAGAAAAAAAAAAGTACAATCGTGGGTAAATATTCAGATTAGAAATCCAGAATGCATTCCAGCTGTAGGATTCTTGTTGTTGTTGGCTGGTTTTGTCCTGAGGTTGGGGGAAGTGGTACAGTCCATCCAAACCAGCCCCACGCAACTACAGTTCCCACAGGATCTGTTTTTTTAACATAACAACAAATGCTCATACATTTAGAAGTGAGTTAAACACTGTGTCTTTATTTCATTTCACCAGGCTGTAGTTTAACTCTGAGTTTTTTTCATCTCTGGTCTTCTAACCTTACCAGTGGTCAGAGTTGAAGAGAAACCCTTTGTTTTTGCTGGGAATCTCAGAACTTACATCCGATTCAAGAACATTCAGGGTTTTTTTCTGAAAAACACATCTTCCTCCCCTGCTTTCTTGGTCCCTTTCCTCCCCCCAAGGGCCCAGAGTTTGGTTGGTTGACATTGGTTAGCCTGATGGAAAAATGGGAATTCTGCTTTGGGACCATGTGCAAGCAGGGACCATGTTTGATTCCATTGGAGTCCGCAGTGTCTGGATGGAAACTTCAGAGCTGCTAGCCTCTGCAAACATCCTGGATCTGTCACTGCTCCCTGTGGCCCTGTCTTCCACAACTTCAACACAAAAGCAGTGAGGAGAAGCCAGCATTAGAGAGACCCACAGCATTGGAAACTTCTCTGGACATCTCTCCTCCCATTACTGATTTGGGATCCTGGCTGCCGTCCTCATTTGAATTCAAGTGAATTAGACCATCTTTCATGTTCTTTCTGATGATACATTCTTATTCAACTTTGAGTCTTTTTTTATAGAATATAAGGCCTCAGAGGCCCTGGAGGATAATAATAACTGTGTTTCAGGGTTCAAAAATGGACCTAACAGAAGAAGATATTAAGAAGAGGTGCCAACAATACATAGAAGAACTATACAAAAGAAAGTCTTAAAGACCAGGATAACCACAATGGTGTTATCACTCATCTAGAGCCAGACATCCTGGAGATGAAGTCAAGCAGACCTTAGGAAGCATCACTATGAAGAAAGCTAGTGGAGGTGATGGAATTCCAGCTGAGCTGTTTCAAATCCTAAAAGATGATGCTGTGAAAGTGCTGCACTCAATATACCAGCAAATTTGGAAAACTCAGCAGTGGCCACAGGACTGGAAAAGGTCAGTTTTCATTCCAGTCCCAAAGAAGGGCAATGCCAAAGAATGTTCAAACTACCTACCACAAAATTACACTCATTCCGCATGCTAGCAAGGTCACACTCAAAATTCTTCAAGCTAGGCTTCAACAGTGTGTGAACTGAGAACTTCCACATATACAAGCTAGATTTAGAAAATGCAGAGGAACCAGAGATCAAATTGCCAACATCCATTGGGCAAGGGAATTCCAGAAAAACATCTGCTTGTGCTTCACTGTCTATGCTAAAGCCTTTGACTCTGTGGATCACAACAAACTGTGGAAAATTCTTAAAGAGAATACCATACCATCTTACTTGCCTCCTTAGAAACCTGTATGCCCATCAACAAACAACACTCAAAACTGGACGTGAAACAATGGACTGGTTCAAAATTGGGAAAGGCTGTATACTGTCACCCTACTTATTTAGCTTATATGCAGAGTACATCATGAGAAGTGTTGGGCTGAATGAAACACAAGCTGGAATCAAGACTGCTGGGAGAAATATCAACAGTCTCAGATAGGCAGATGACACCACCCTTACAGCCCAAAGTGAAGAGGAACTAAAGAGCCTCTTGATGAAAGTGAAAGAGAGTGAAAAAGCTGGCTTAAAACTCAGCATTCATAAAACGAAGATCATGGTGTCTGGTCCCATCACTTCATGGCAAATAGATGGAAAAACAACAGAAACAGTGAAAGACTTTATTTTCTTGAGCTCAAAAATCACTGTGGACAGTGACTGCAGGCAGAAATTAAAAGACACTTGCTCCTTGGAAGAAAAGCTATGGCAAACCTAGACAATGTATTAAAAAGCAGAGACATTACTTTGCCGACGAATGTCCATATAGTCAAAGCTATTGTTTTCCTAGTAGTCATGCATGGATGTGAGAGCTGGACCATGAGCACCAAAGAATTGTTGCTTTTGAATTGTGATGTTGGAGAAGACTCTTGAGAGTCCCTTGAATTGCAAGGAGATCAAAACATCAATCCTAAAGGAAATCCACCCTGAATATTCATTGGAAGGACTGATGCTGAAGCTGAAGCTCCAATACTTTGGCCACGTGATGCTAAGAGCCGACTGATTAGAAAAGACCCTGCTGCTAGGAAAGACTGAAGGCAGGAGGAGAAGGGGAAAAACAAAGAGATTGTTGGATGGTATCACCGACTCAACGGACATGAGTTTGAGCTAACTCCAGGAGACGGTGAAGGACAGGAAAGCCTGGCGTGGTGCAGTCCTGGGGGTCGCAAAGAGTTAGACATGACTGTGACTGAATGACGATGAGGGTTTAGAGCTCAGGAATCCTGGAAAGGAGGTCTGGAGGTTGAAAGATGCAATTGCCAAGGAGGACAGACTTCTGTGATTTTTCTTCAAGTACAAAATTATAAAATGGGAAGATGCCTATCTATTAGTACATTGCCCATCAGACGATAGGCTCTCAACGATGGAAGGTTGAAATATGAATAAGTGAATGAAACTCTCAAGCAAGCAGCTTGCCCCAAGACTCACAGTTGGCAATGAACAGATGAAGACTGTGACCCTATGTTCTCTGATTTCAAGTCTAGTGATCATTCCACTGGTCATCATACTTACTGAACCTCAAGTTGGTTTCCTAGTATTTCATTGTGGTCATTGCAAAGTACAAGTTTTGCTTAGACATTCATTACTAATTACCTGCTTCGAGGTAAGAAATTTAATCATAATGTTTGAGTCACTCAGGTAATTGGCAAAAATTTATGTTGTCCAAATTGTACACAAGCCACTTGCACCTTCCTACTATTAAAAATTAGGGCCATCATCCATATACTTTCACTTATTCCCATTAAGGATTTATTGAGAGCTTCCTTTGAGTTAGCACCATACTCTAAGGATAAGAAATCTTGCATCAGGGCTTAATAAAGAGTAAGGCAATGTCCATAGACAGCTGGGGAGATAAGACAGGCAGACACACAAGAATTAAGGAGCATTTCAAATGTGTAACAGGCCAAAGAGAATTCTGCAAATCATGACTGCACCACGGAGCACCAAGAAGGGGGAGCTCAGTGGGGACTGAGATATGGGCTACAACTTCAGTGAAGAGGAGGGAAGGATGCTAATAAGACAGGGAGTCACCTACATCTAAAAAAATCCTCTTCTTGCCAAATATGCTGCTGATACTTAGATTTTTCAAGTGTTATCAATATCTTCCTACACAGTGGTTCTCAGTGTGTGAGAATCACCTGTATCAGAATCACAAATATATTGTTCTTTTTCCCTGGTTCTTGGCACATGTTTGATGTTCATAACAAACCCCTTTTGAACCATACTTGAGCGTCTGCTAGCAAGGTGACTCTCGGTGGGCCCTATGTTTCCAGGGAGGGGCTGGCCACAACAGGAAGACCAAATATGTATTTAAAGGGCTGGAACTTGCAGTACCACCTCCTGGAGGAGAGAGGGGTTGGAGATCAAGTTCAGTCACAGCAAAGGATGTAATCAATTCTGCCCACTACCAATGCCTGGATAACAACTCTTGAATAATGAGGTTCAGGGAGGTTCCAAATTTGTGAACACATTCATGGGCTGAGAGGGTGGCACACCCAGAGATGGCACAGACTCTCTGTGCCCCCAACTTCCTACTTACCCTATAGAGTTGTAACATGCATAATACATTTGTCTTATCCTGAGTTGCATCATTTATAATTAAGCAGTGGAGTCAACCCTCTATAACCACAGGTTTTAAATCAGGAGATTCGAGTAGCTGCTAATTGAGGGTCAGTGGTTGATTGAATCTGCAGATGCAAAACCCCCACACATTTGGAAGATTTACCTTATTCACAGGCCTGGCACTGTTTTACATCTGGGGCCTGCTCATTGGTGGATTTTGGTACCCATGGGGTCTCCCAAAATCAGTCCCCTGAGGATGCTGAGGGACGGCTATAATTGTAAGTACAGAGCTTCCCTGAGTTATATGAGTCATTTCAGTTGAAATGGGGGCTAGGGGAGAGGGTTGGTATGGGAACCATTGAATTTGAAGCCAACTCATAGGGAAGTATGGGTGGCCTGCAGACCTGGACTGGTAACTGACATCTGAAGTGAGAGCGTCTTGTGAGACTGATTCCTTAAACCTGTGGAGCCTGACTCAAAGCCCACATAGTTCTTGCAGAATAGGAGGATCCTATCAGAGAGCTGGTGTTGAAAAACATCATAGGAATATTTATTCAAATTCTACTTCCTAGCCCCAGAATGCTGTCGGTGAAAATTAATCAACCTCAAACAGAAATGAGAAATTTTATTCCCGTCATATTGAGGATTATAACCTAGAAAGAGCCTCTCAGAAAGCTCCAAGAACTATTCCACTCGTTTGAGGTCAAAGCACAGTTACATACATTTTTGAGGCAGAGGGCTGTACCTTAAATGTTAGTTCACACAATCCAGATTTGCAAGTACCAAGTGATGGGTCAGCATGACCCCTTATTAAAATAAAAAAGAATGTTATCTTTGAGGAGTCGTCTTGGTGGTGGTAGAAGAATGTTCTCTATAGTTGAGTAGGTATTTTTGCCAGTGGGAGGCTTGCTCAGTGCTTAATGTGGGCACACAATGCACAATAGAGGCGGGAGAGGAAGCCAAAGAGCAGAGAAAACTTGTTATGTTTAAATTTTCCTTGACTTGCCTTAGAATAAGAATTTTAATTCATCAGTGTGAACTGACTATGGGTGGAACTGGGGAAGTTCTTCAGGTGGTCACAAGGCATGCCAGCTTTTGAGAACCCCTATCTCACTTTCTGCTCTGGCAACCTCCATATCAAACCCAGAGTTCATTTTGCCAGAGACACTCTGCTCTGGACTCTGGCAGTTAACCAGCATGCCAAGTGTACTGCTTACCTGGAACTGGAGAAGCTGAACAATGGACACTTCCAGAGTTTGGGCCCTGCCATTTCAAGAATCACTTTGGTCCGGCCAGCCCTCATGATCCCTTTCTACTTGACTCCTTGGGCAGGGGGGTGGGATTGTGAACCCAACACAAAGCAGAGTAGATTCTTCAGTGTAGTCCCTTTCCCAAATCTTCTCTGGGCTATGAAGCCCCTCACCAGCCCTGAGTTTGCTAAACTTCCATATCTCTAAAGTGGGGGCTTGGGTCTGAGCCTTAAAGAGGCTGCCCCGCTTGGAAGGAATGCACAGGGGTGAATGCACTATGTAGGAGCCCATGAACACAGACCCTCATCTCCACATGGCAGGAGAGGGCTTCCTTGGGCCAGGAGAGGAAAGACACCAAGACATTCCTGTCCCTGGTCAACATCATCTACCTGGATACCTGTTTTTAATAGAGTAAAAAAATAAAAGCAAAATATTCAATAAACAATCAACTGAAATCCCACACCAGGATGACCACAGTTGGTCGTTTATTGGAGTGGCCATTTATTGGACTGTATTTATTGGGGTGGCCAACCCAATATATCTCCTTCTGGTCTTTCAGTACACATTTTAAAAACGTGGCTGAGATCTGTATTTACATTCATGTTTGGCTTACAGGGCAGTAAATAGAAAAGCACAAAGTTTCTCCTTTAGGTTTCCTCATGGAAAAATATGCTGTGTTCACTATCCAGCAGCTTTGTTCCTTCTGCCATAGAAAATTCACTCTGTTGAGGAAGGCTTTTTCAAACTTTATTTGTCTCTTAATCTTTTTACTACCACCACAATACCTGCTTATTTTTTTTTTAAACCCAAACAATATAAAACATGTATAAACCCTCTCCCTATCCTAGATTTGATGTGTATTGTTTCAAACTCTTTCCTTTTCATATGAAACATATGTGATCTGTACCTATGTTGTTTTTAACCTGGAAAAATAGAATAATAATGTAGATTCTGTTTGATGACTTGCTTTTTTTTTTTTAAGTTGTATTGGAATATAGTTGCTTTACAGTGTTCTGTTTCTACATACAGTAAAGTGAGTCAGTTATTTGTGTACATACTTCCCCTCTTTCTTAGGTTTTCTTCCCTTTTGGGTCACCATAGATCACTGGGTAGAGTTCCCTGTGCTAAACAGCAGGCACTCATCAACTATCTATTTTAGACGTACTGGTGTGTATATGTCAGTCCCCATCTCCCAGTTCATCCCATGCCCCCACTTTCCCATTTGTAACCATAAGTTTGTTCTCTGCCTCTGTAACTCTATTTCTGCTTTGCCAAGAAGTTGATGACTTGCTTTTTTAACCTACTGATACATTGTGGATACCATAGATGTTTTTAGTGAGAAAAAGAGAAAGCAGAAATAAAAACTAGGCTAGAAAGTGAGAACAGCCGCTTTAATCTAGATGCCAGGGAGAAAATATGTACTGGGTTTGCTATGCTAATTGAAACCACAACCCAAAACTGTTATATATTTTGTCCTAAGTATGGGATTGAGAAATGTAAGGATGTGGATTGCCATTTCTTAAAGCACCCAGAACAAATAATATATGTATGGAAAAGAGGCCTAAGAAAAGTTTCACATAAGTCTTAATCACATACTGTGTTTCAGAATGGCATCAACCCCAAATTTAACTTTTTTTAAAAAATAGACAATACTGTTAGAAAAAGTAAACATTCAGAAAACTAAGATCATGGCATCTGGTCCCATCACTTCATGGCAAATAGATGGGGAAACAATGGAAACACTGAGAGACTGTATTTTCTTGGGCTCCAAAATCACTGTGGACAGTGACTGCAGGAATGAAATAGAAAGATGTTTGCTCCTTGGAAGAAAAGCTATGACAGTATATTAAATCTAGACAGCATATTTAAAAGCAGAGACATTACTTTACCAACAAAGGTCCATCTAATCAAAGCTATGGTTCGCCAGTAGTCATATATGAATGTGAAAGATGGACTATAAAGAAAGTTGAGTCCCGAAGAATTGATGCTTTTGAACTGTGGTGTTGGAGAAGACTCTTGAGAGTCCCCTGGACTGCAAGGAGATACAACCAGTCCACCCTAAAGGAAATCAGTCCTGAATGTTCATTGGAAGGACTGATGTGGAAGCTGAAAATGCAAAACTTTGCCACCTGTTGCAAAGAACTGACTCATCGGGGAAAAAGCTGATTGCTTGGAGAGACTGAAGACAGGAAGAGAACGGGACGGCAGAGGATGAGATAGTTGGATGACATCTCTGCTTGTCCATCTGACTTGATGGACATGAGTTTGAGCAAGCTCTGGAAGTTGGTCACAGGGAAGCCTGGCGTGGTACAGTACGAGGGATTGCAAAGAGTTAGAGACATGACCGAGCAACTGAAATGAACTGAACTGTTAGAAGATAGTGAATTTCCAGAAATACAGATATACATTTTCCTTTTAAAAATACAGAAACAATCAATTAGTTCTACAAATATATATTGAGTGTCTGTGTGCCAGGCACGGTGATAGAAGATGAAATGTATGAATGAATAGTAGCCAGAGATGACCTCCTCCACTCCTCAAGGTCAGGGGAGTGGTAGTGTTGGGACAGACATGGGTGTCATCAACAGGTAAAGGACCTAGTATGTTAAAAGATAGTATGTGTGATGGGAGGAAAAAAGTACAGTTTAAAAGATAGTGGAAGTTGGTGCAGGGGGCTGGGGCAGACTGGAGTATTAAAAGAGGTCATCAGAAGAGGCTCCACTGAAAGATAATCTTAGGAGAAGATGATATCTAAGCAAAGTCTTGAAGAAGTTGATGAAGTGGTCCAAGAAGATAACGGATAGGTGTGGAAGCTGCCTGATGTTTGTTTCAGGTTGAATTGTATCATCTTCTCTTCTGCAACCACCTCCCCCCACCAAAAAAGAATATCTGTTGTGACCTATTTGGAAATAGGGTCTCTGCTAATGTAATCAAGTTAAGATGAGGTCATTAGGAAGTACCCTGAATCAATGACTGGTGCGTTATAAGAAGAGGGAAACCTGGACACCAACATTCAAGGAGCATGCCACACACAGATACACAGAGATAGAGGGAAGATAGCCCCATGAAAGTGGAGGTGGAGCTCAAAGGGATGCTGCCCCAGCCAAGAATGTCTGGGCCACCATCGTGGGCCTGCTAACACCTTGATTTCCGACCTCTGGCCTCTGGTCAGGGAAACAAGTGGAGGGATTGTTCAGGACACACATCAGTCTGGAGAAGGATTTGGGTTTTATTCTAGTGAAATGGGATTGTTGGCAAAGGAGTAGCAAGATCTGAACTGTGTTTTCAGAGATCTGTGTTGCCACTGTACCCAGAATAGAATGGGTAGTCACAGGAGACGCATGAAGAGGGTTTTTGCAGTGATCTTGGTAAAAGGGTGTGTGCTCACGGTGAAAGGAACAAGAAATGGCCAGATTCCCCAGGTATTTCAAAAGTAGGGTGTCCTGATAGGTTGAACATGGGGTGTGAGAGAAAAAGAAAGTCAAGGATTATAGATATTTGCCAAGGGTGACTAATAAGGACAGTAGCTCATCTGAGCTGACATGGCATTTTTATCACTCAGGTAGCACCAAAAACCAAACCAACCAACAAAAAATGGACTACAGACACTGAAGAAGTAATTACCGTTGTTTATGCTGCCCAAGTGAAGCTTTGGGAAACTTCAGTTGGGTTAGGGTTGGGTTAGACCTAACCCTAACAAACCTGACTGGCATAAGGATGTTATTTTTTAAATAATTTTGATTTACTGAGAACTCATGGAAAAACTACCTTTTCGGGGTACTTCTCATTTTCTCTGGAAAACAAAAGTGCAAATACATGGTTGTCCTTGTATCTTATCATGCTTCCATGAGAAAAAATTATGGAAGAGTTGACTTCTCTGAATGTAAAAGAGAATGGTAAAATCTTTTCCATCATTTTATGGTGATGCTAATGAGGAAATAAATCCAGGCATTCGTGATTCAATAAACCATAAGGCGCCTGAATTCAGGAAATATCTGTGAAGCCCCCTGCTGCTGCTGGGAAAGTTTTGGGGGGTACAGGGATAAGTGGGATGTGCCCCCATTTGTGGGAAGGTGGGTGGAGAAGTAAATGCAGAGAAACACACACGTGGGGCATATGAAGTGTAAATACAAATTGCGGAGGCCCCAAAGGAAGAAATAATTCATTTTTAATTGAGATCTCTGGACATGTTACATAGCAGAGATTATATCTACACTAGGTCTGAGAAGCAGATATGAAAGATACCAGGCTGGCCCATATGCAGACAAGTAAAAAAGCAGTTGTCTGACCATTTTTCAGCGCCTAGGAGACCCACAGGAGAAGGCAATGGCAACCCACTTCGTTACTCTTGCCTGGAAAATCCCATGGATGGAGGAGCCTGGTAGGCTACAGTCCATGGGGTCACAAAGAGTTGGACGTGACTGAGCGACTTCACTTTCACTTTTCACTTTCATGCAATGGAGAAGGAAATGGCAACCCACTTCAATATTCTTGCCTGGAGAATCCCAGGGACGGGGGAGCCTGGTGGGCTGCTGTCTCTGGGATTGCACAGAGTCGGCCACAACTGAAGCGACTTAGCAGCAGCAGCAGCAGCAGCAGGAGGGCCACATGCACTTCCTACAACTGGGTTTGATGAGATTGCCCTATATTTTTATATTGGATCCTCTTTTCACCTGAGATCATTTGAATGAGCTTCTGCTTGTGTGCTTGTGCTTAGTTGCTCAGTCATGTCCAACTCTGCAATCCCATGGACTGTAGCCCACCAGGCTCCTCTGTCCATAGGGATTCTCCAGGCAAGAATACTATAGAGGGTTGCTATGCCCTCCTCCAAGGGGTCTTCCCAACCCAGGGGTCAAACCCGGGTCTCCCACATTGCAGGTGGATTCTTTACCAACTGAGCCACCAGTGAGGCCCAAGAATACTGGAGTGGGTAGCTTATCCCTTCTCCAGGGAATCTCCCCAACCCAGGAATCAAACCAGGGTCTTCTGCATTGCATGCAGATTCTTTACCAGCTGATCTACCAGGGAAGCCCCAAGATTCTGCTTGTTGCCACCAGATAACCCTTAAAATAGGTATTGTAAGGTAGTGAGGAGAAGGCCATGGCACCCCACTCCAGTACTCTTGCCTGGAAAATCCCATGGATGGAGGAGCCTGGTGGGTTGCAGTCCATGGGGTCGCTACTAGTCAGACACAACTGAGCGACTTCTCTTTCACTTTTCACTTTCATGTATTGGAGAAGGAAATGGCAACCCCCTCCAGTGTTCTTGCCTGGAGAATCCCAGGGATGAGGAAGCCTGGTGGGCTGCCGTCTATGCGGTAGCACAGAGTCGGACACGACTGAAGCGACTTAGCAGCAGCAGCAGCAGCAGCAGCAAGGTAGTGAGGTGAGAAGAGGAGCGTTGAATGCTGCCCTTCAGAGTAAAGATTTCGTTTCTGTAAAATTCTCCCCATGTCTCCTCACAGTATATATCAGGGTGTAAACACTCATTTAGCCCCTCCCCCAAGTCCTCTCCACATTTTTTCCTTGCCTTGTCTCTCACAGTAAGTGCTATAGTTTCAGAAACTATGTCTATAAGTTGTGCAACTCATCTGTTGGACGCTGGAACCAATCAGAATAGCTTTCTCCCAACATGAAAGTAACACGATTGGCCCTAGCAGGCACTGACAGCTCACAAGGCTACTATATCACTTCACCCCTTTAATAATATATGGCCTCACCTTAATTGCCCCAAATCATAACCCTTCCCAGTTTTTTCTCACTCTCTTTAGATCAAAGCCTTCTAAATTTGCATGGCTTATCCTATCAGCCAGAGTACCCACTTTAGATTTATACTTGTGAACTTGACATCCACAAGCTGTTAGACTAAAAACCACTTGTAAGCAAAAATTTACAAGCAACACGAAGATTCATGTTGCATTTTTCTCTCAATCCATATATTATGCTTCTATTATAATTTAAAATTAAGCCTTTCCATAATTATTTTTTGCTATATAACATGCTCATGGAAACAAATCAATCAACACAAAAGTCGTTTATAAGGAAATGAATAGACTTCCTTTCTGCTCTGCTCCCACAACAACCACAAAAGAAAATCCAAGTTAATGGCTGGTGTGTGTCTTTGCACTCATTCACTAGGTTCACACAAACATATATTCACACTTGTGGGATTTGCTCCTTTAAAAAAACAATAGCATCATATCATACAAAGTACTCTGCAAACTTTTTTTTTCTCATTACATTATAAACATCTTCCCAGGCAATATACATAGATCAAACTTGTCTTCTTAATAGTTGTCTAATATTGCATTGCATGGATGAATCCTAATTTATTCAGCTGTCCTCTATCAATAGACATTGATATTTCATTTTCATATTTTTGCTATCTTTCACACATCTATCCTTATTTACTGGGACATTTTATGTCTGTAGAATAGATTCATAGTACACAAAAATATGTTGCCATTAAAGATTTACGACCACTATAAAGTAAATTACTCATTTTTATCTTCTAGAAATAACTTCATTACATCTCTGTCTCATACTGGATCATAGAAATGAATAGCTAGGAGAAGCTCACTTTTGAAAAACGTTTGCTTTTTCCGAATGTTCGCTGTTGCTCTGCACTCTGCACTATGGCAGAATCAGCATCACAGTAATAAGTACCTTAAAAAAAAAAGAAACCAGAGTAGGCATCCCTCCTTCTGGAAATTCTCTCTCTGTGGCAGAATGAAGCTGAGAGCCTTTATAGCATCTCTAGAGTTAAATAAGAGAAGCCAAGGAGGAGTCAGGGAGGAATTCCCCTATAATTTCTCCCACATCCCTCAACATAATAATCCTTTTCTTCCAAATGTGGGCCAAATGCAAAAGTGGGTGCTTTGAAAGTGTTCTTACTTCTGCCAAGGATAACCAGGAGAAGGTTTCTTTTAAATGCCACCTAATTCCTGGCATTTGCTAAGATTAAGCTTCTAGCTTTAGCCACAAGGAATGGGCCAGCTTAGAAGAAAAAGGTGCAATGTTTTCAGATAAAGTCCAGCCTGGTATCAAACTCAGTGATGGCACACTGGTGTTTCAAGGCTGGGACTCAGAAGTGTCCTGTTAGTCCCACTTACTTTCACTTTTCACTTTACATGTCATTGGCCTGAAGTGATCATGGCCCCAGCCTAACCCCAAGGGAAATGTGGGGAGCACATGGATATTTATTGGGTAATAAGTATCATTGTCACACTAGCAAAGGACACAGACAAGAGACACAACATGTTGAGAGCAGCAATCCAGGTTTGCACAGGGCACTAAGGAAGCACAGATAAAGGGCCTTCACCTCAACCTCGGAGAAGCAGATGAAGCCTGTGTGAGGAGATAATACTTGCCCTTCTCTTCAGTGTGTTTCCACATTGACAGCGTTATTTACAGCATAGCTCTGTAGTACACAAAGAACTGAAATTCAAATTGTTTTCTATGTCTTTTTAGAGCTACGTGCTGAAATATACACAAATGAAATAATAAACTGTCTGGAGTTTGCTTCAGAAGTACTGAGGAATTGAGTAGGTTGGGAAGAGCGGAAACAAAATAGGCCATTTATTAAAAACTGGTGAAACTGGGTGATGAGTACATTAGGTTCTTTATACTATTCGTTCTACTTTTATTTATGTCTCAGATTTTCCATAATAATTTGCTTAATTACATAGCCATTGGGTAGATTACAAGTATAGAGTGTCTTGTTACAAACCACACTGATGTCACCTAAATTTTTTTAATTTAAACAAGCTATTACTCAGTTCCACTCCACCCTCGATCTCAGACCTCAGCTTCTCACTCCTTCTTTGCTGACTTGCTCTTATTCCCATCTGCCTTGCTGTCTGCAGCCACTTAGACAGCCTGAGATCTGAGCCATTTTTCAGCTGAGGGAACTTGATTCACAAAGAGGCACTGACCCAGCCCATCTCGCTTCCTTTACAAGATAAAACTCTTCGGATAAACTTCTGACAGCCTCTGCCTAGATTCACTCTCAGTTAATTATGTTGATACAACCTAGTGGAACAAAAGCAGCGCTAAAATTTCTGCCCTGGCCCTAAATTTCAAGAAGAGGCAACTTCCTGTTTAAGAAAGTAAAAGAAGTGGCCCCAAACTCAGCGAACTCTGTGTCTTCCTCCACTTAACAAAGACCTAATTCATTCTCGTGTCCCTGACACACAGCCCAGCACAGAGTCTGCCGCAGACTGGGAGCTCAGGAAGTTCTCGATGAGGAAATGCGTCTGGTCCCCTCAATACTCCACTTTCTCCCAGATGCACCAGAGCAGCGGGGTGCTCACTGGCCTGCTTCTCTCTGTAACCACACCTGTCAGCTCACACTCAGCTCCTTTTCAGCTGATGCCAGACACAGAGTCCCCACATACACTCAGCCACCCACTTTCCTGTATTCCCACGTGGCCAAAAACGTCACTCAGAGACACTCCCCAGTTGGTGCCGCATTGTCTCTGGCTTTTTACTCCGTGGACGGGCCTCTCTCCTTTCGCAGGTTATTATTTTAACATCTTACTATTTTAGAAGCCTTCCATTTTAAAAATAGCCAATAGCCAGCCTCCTCGTCGTCCTGAAGCCCCATAGTCTGCTGCGAATGCATTTTCACATTCCAGCAGCTCATTGGCAAGCAGGGGGCCAAGCAGTTTCCTACACCTTTGGCAGGGTTCTTGGCTCTGCGTTTCTGGTGGCACTTCATATCTAGAAATCCATCTGAAATCAATCCAATGCATTAAAGAAAGAGCTTTTAGTCCTTATTTGTAACTTTGCTTTTACCTCCTGCTAGCCCATAAGAACTTGGGCCAACCTGTTTCAATTCATTGAATGTTACAAATAAACAAGATTAAATATTTTGCTTCTAAGTTTTCCTGAGAAGGAGAAAGGATTCAAATTATTCTTCACATAGTTTTAAGAAAAAAAAATAGTTGTAACCTTAACAGAAATGTACTTTCATGAGATTTCAGAAAGTTTGTGTTTTTCTTTTTAGCTTGTCTATATTTAACTTTTTTCCCATAAGGATCATGCATTATTTTGTAATTTTTTAAAATGTAATTGTCTTTTCTAAAGAAGGTTTCTCAACTTTTGCACTGTTGACATTTTGGACTTAGTGATTGTTTGTGAGGGATGTGGGGGCATGTCTGTTGTACTGTAGGATATTTAGTGTTACCTCTGGTGTCTACCCACTAGATATCAGTAGCAGCCACATAGTTGTAACAATAAAAATGTCTCTAGACATTGCCAAATGCTACCTGTGGGAGAAGGAGGTAAAATCATTTCTTTAAAAATCTGCTGATTTTTAGTAAAGATTTAGGTTCTTTGTGGGGTTTTGGAGTAATCCCAGGTGGTGAATGGTAAAGAATTCGCCTGCCAAAGCAAGAGAAGCAAAGCAATGCAGATTTTGATCCCTGGGTCAGGAAGATCCCCTGGAGTAGGAAATGGCAACCCACTCTAGTATTCTTGCCAAGAAAATCCCATGGACAGAGGAGCCTGGCAGGCTACAGTCCATGAAGTCACAAAGAGTTGGACACGACTGAACACACACACACACACACACACACACATAAGGTTTTGAGATCTATATAGGTAAATGAGTATTCACTAGGAAAAAAAATGTCGCCAAACTGCTATGATTAAATATGCTAAAGACAACAAAACATTTCTAAACAATGAATGTCAAACTACACAGAGACTGCTAAAAGCCTGGCAAGGCAGTCAGGGGTTACTAAAATGATCCAATGGGGACAAGCAGAGAGGCTGAGACCACCACCAGCCTAGTTTTCCTATAGTGGTTGGAAAAAAGTCAGAAGCAGCGAAACTAGGATCCTATTGGCTACTCACCTATTGGCTGCCACTGCTTCCCAGAGAAGGATAAGCTGGAGGGAGAAAAGAGGAGGCAGTTTTACGTGAGGAGTGCAATTTAAGCACTGACATGATAAAATTGGTATCATCAGAATGGAGTGCTCCACCACAACCCAAGCTGAGCTCCTGGAAACCTCTTTCACTCAATGTCAACCCTTCTCAAACTCACCCAGTCTGGTCTCCATTCTCCAAAGGCAGCATGACTGTGAACTCAGAGTCTTTTGAGGCAAAAGCCCATCACAGTGTTCCCTGTTCAGGGCTGACTGTGAATATATGCTACAAGAATGATTTAGAAAAGCAAGTTTTATCCTCTGACTCTCATCTCTACAGACACCTTGACAGATTTGCCAGGAAAGGAACGGAGTGTGGGAGGGGCAGAGCAGACACTGCATGCCCCTGAGGCAGAGAATGGGGTAGAATTTGGACATTTTAGATAAAAGCGAACATTACTGAACGCAAGTCTATATGCCCAATGCACGGTGAGGCCAAACCAAAATGTGGAGTTTGGCACAGAGAAAGTTTATTTCAGGGCCAGGAAAGGAGAGAGGGGCCTGTGCCCTCAAAAATCCCATCTCTGAAGGATTTCAGCAAAGCCTTTTCAAAGGCAAAGTTGAGGAGGGGCGTGGTTGGTTGTTGCAAACTTCTTGGTATAGGAATCCTTTGCTCTTATAGCTGTTCATATAGGTCAGGTCACAGTGTTCCTGTAAACCTCCAACAGGACAGATGTTATTCTCTGTTCTGCAACCATTTATATGAATGGGAAAATGTTGTACCCTTAAAAGTCAGAGAACAAGCTCTCCTATACATTTCAGGCTGGAGGCAACATTCTTGTGTGCATGCATGCTAGTTACTCCAGGCGAATCCAACTCTTTGTGACCCTATGAACTGTAACCCTCCAGGCTCCTCTGTCCACGGGATTCTCCAGACAAGAATACTAGAGTGGGTTGCCATGTCCTCCTCCAGGGGCTCTTCCCAACCCAGGGACTGAACCTGTGTCTCTTATGTGTCCTGCATTAGCAGGCAGGTTCTTTACCACTAGCACCACCTGGGAATCCCAGGCGACATTCTTAACTCAAAGCTAAAGCTATAGAATACAGAGGTTAAAGCAAAAGAAACAGATCTAACAGGGAGTCAGATTTGTCCTCCTGTGCAACACAGACACTGGCCTCACCCTTGCAGCAGCAACCTTCTCAGCAACCTTCTGGAGCACCACCTCAATAGTGTGTTTTGGTTATCTGGCCATCTTACAGTAGCACCTGGAATTGAGCACAAGAGCTCCGGGCTGCTGCAAAGGCCTCTGTACCCAACTAAGCCAGAAACAGTAAAGCTTCCTGCCTTTCATCAAGCATGGCAGTGGTGACCAGTGTGGAGTACAGACCTCCACATTTAGGGAAATGGCAACCCACTCCAGTATCCTTGCCTGGAAAATTCCATGGATGGAGGAGCCTGGTAGGCTACAGTCCATGGGGTCACAGAGTCCAACACGACTGAGCCACTTCACTTAGCAAAGATATTAGGAAAAACTGTGAAAGACGGAAATGGGCAAATAGCAGTTACTAGATAAAGTGCCTTGTTACCTTTGAGCTATTTTACAAATATGTACTTGTGGAAAATGGGTAGTAGTATGAGTTGAATTATGTTGCCTAAGAAAACATATTNGAGTCCAACACGACTGAGCCACTTCACTTAGCAAAGATATTAGGAAAAACTGTGAAAGACGGAAATGGGCAAATAGCAGTTACTAGATAAAGTGCCTTGTTACCTTTGAGCTATTTTACAAATATGTACTTGTGGAAAATGGGTAGTAGTATGAGTTGAATTATGTTGCCTAAGAAAACATATTGAAGTCCTAACCTTTGGAACCTCAGAATGTAACTTTTTTGGAAATAGGGTCACTGCAGATATTAATAGTTATGGTCATCCTGGAGTACAGTGGGTCCTCAATCCGATATGACTTGTGTCCTTATATAAAAAAGACACAGAAATACAGACATATAGAGGGAAGCAGCATGTGGTGATGGAGGCAGAGATTGAAAGGCTGCAGCTCCAAGCAGTGGAATGCCAAGAACTGTCAGCAAACCATCAGAAGCTGAGAAAGACTGCAAGGATTCTCCTCTATAGGTATCAGAGAGAGCTTGGTCCAGCCAATATCTTCATTTTGGACTTCTAACCTCCAGACTGTGAGAACACAAATTGCTATTCTTTTAAGTCACTCAGTTTGTGGGACTTTCTTATACAGCCCTAGGAAACTAACACAGGTTGCAGTGCAAATGATTCTTGTCCACTCAAATGCAAATAAATTTTGTCCAGTGGACACATTTGTTATCTCCCAATGAATATTGACCAATTTTGCATCTATTTGTAAATCCATTTCTGCGTTCCTGACGGCCTGTGTCTGTGTGTGGCTTTTTAAATTCTCTTTTGAACCAGTAGTAATATCTTGTTTTCTCATTAATTAATGAGTTAATAAATGAAATCTTCCATATTGTTCATCTTATATTTATCTTAATCATGATTTTACCTTTATTTACAAACAGTTTTTACAAGGGGAAAAGCTCCTCAAAATGTTCCAGAAATGAAATTTCTTTTTTTTAACCATGGTCACAGGGAAACAGGGTCATTTAATCCCACTTAGAAAATTGGAGCACATGTTTCAGTGCCATTCTCCCAAACCTTCCCCCCCTCTCCCTCTCCCTCAAAGTCCAAAACTCCATTNAGGTTTGATGCAGAAGGCTTGGGACTGATGGGCGGGGATGATCTGGAGGGATGGAGTGGGGAGGGAGGGGAAAGGGGGGGGGTCCGGATTGGGAACTCAGGTACACTTGTGGCTGATTTATGTCAAGGTATGGCAAAATGAGTACAGTATTGTAAAGCAAAACAAACTAAAAAATAAAAATTAAAAAAAAAAAAAAAGAACTAAAAAATGATAATGTAACTAACATGCTGGGCATGTCCAAGGCTTTCTTGCTCTTGCAGTCAAACAAGCAAGGTCTTTGCCTTGTGGATATTTTTATTCTAAATAAAAATAGAATACAAATGGTGCATACAGATAAGTGCAGACAACACGACAACTGCATCCTCGGCACTTCTTTCTTTGTCTGTCTATATTCTTCTCCAAAATCTCATGTGGTATTTCCTCCAACGAATAATACCACCAGCTGCTCCAGATTAGGGCTTTTCTTTATTCTTGGTATTTCTAATGAGTCAATTTATACTGTGATTATGGTACTTGGAAAGCCTTTTATGTTCTTTAATTTTTTTTCCTCTAGTTTTTCTTATTATAAAAACAGTTTTTTTAAAGAAAGTTTTTGGCTGTGCCATGTGGGATCTTAGTGCCCAGACCAGGCTCTGAACCCCTGCTCCCTGCAGTCAAAGTGCAGAGTCCTAACCACTGGACTGTCAGGGAATTCCAAGCCTTTTGTGCTCTTATGTTTGGTTCCCAAACTAGGTTATGAGCAGCAAGAAAAGAGGCCAAACTATTATTTTTTTAATTATTTAGTGTTTTTCTCAAGTTATTTAGGAGAAAGCTGTGCAGTCTATGAAAGTATGTGTTTAGATCAGGTTGTTGACTGATTTAACGCAATATAATATGAAACTAGATATTAAAATACCACTATGAGAGTTATATTCATTCACCCATTTGACAGATTCACTGAGCATCCATTATGTGTCAGGCACTGTCACAGTGCTGGAGATATACCCGAAACAAAACAAACAGGGTCCTTGCTTTGGGGGAGTTGATAAACTCCCCTAAGTCCTGAACAAAAAGAAGGAGCCAGCTCTGCAAAAGGAGTGCAAAGGCTCTCGGTTGAGGGTGAGTTTAATGGTTCTGAAGAACAGAAAGCAAACTGGGGTGGCTGCAGTACTGTGAGTGCAGGAATGGGGCTGGAATGAGCAGATCTCAGAGAAAAGGATGAAGGCTTGATCAAAGATGGCCCTTTAAACCCAGTAAGGCCTTCAGATTTTATTAGAAGTGTGATGAAAAGGCAGTAAAGGGAGGAAGGCCAATAGGATCTGACATGTATTTTTTTTTGTCCATGCCTCGTGGCTCACAGGATCTCAGCTCCCCAACCAAGGATTGAACCCGGGCCAGAGCAGCCAAAGCACCGAATCCTAACCACTAGACCACCAGGGAATGCCCCTGGATCTGACTTATGTCTTAAAAGAGATCATTCTGGCTGCTGTGGGGAGAACGGTTTGCAGGGGCTGAATGTGGAGACAGGGAAACCAGTGTGGGGTCACTACAGGTCACTGGGGGTCTCACAGTGCAGTGAGAGATGATGGACTGTGGAGTTACAGTAGAGATGGAGAAAAGTAGGTACAAGATATATTTTGGAGGCAAGCTAGGAATAAGGGACAAGGCTACAAACAAAACTGAAGGTTTTCTCGCTCCACCCACACCTACATCTTGCTCTTACCTCCATATCCATATATATGGCACTAATAGCCACCTTAGTGCCTTGTCTGGAGATGGTCTTCTGGTCCTTTCTCAGCATCTGCTCTGTGGTCAGTCCTAGAAATTAGATGTGAGACTAAGGGTCAAACAAGAGAACCAAGAGAACCCAGGTCCTAGGATCAGGAAGGTGAGGACACCAAGAAGGTCAAGGAAGAGGGAAAACACAGTCGCTCTTTGAGGCAAAGAACAGGGCTCATAACTCAGGATGTAATTCTAGGATGGAAACTTACTTTAAATAAAAAGTTATTTTCAATGTTGAGTCACAACAGTTACCTTTAGAGCAAGAGACTTTGGGGAGCAGGGAAAATGGAAGAAGAGAGGCTTTTACTGCTGATTTTCCCCTTTCTGGGTTGTTTCACTTTTCTAAAAACACATGTGGGACCTTTTTAAATATCCACAAGCAGTGAAAGAAAGTCGCTCAGTCATGTCCAACTCTTAGACTGTAGCCCGCCAGGCTCCTCTGTCTATGGAATTCTCCAGGCAAGAATAATGGAGTGGGTTGCCATGCCCTTCTCCCGACCCAGGTATTGAACCTGGCTCTCCTGCACTGCAGGTGGATTCTTTACTGTCTGAGCCACCAGGGAAGCCCTGGTGGTCCATTTCTTTCTCTTTTTTAAAATATGAACCAGAGATAGCTGGGTAAAAAAAGTCATGGAAGTTTCTTTTCTTTCATTGTGTCCTTTCTATGACTATTTTTGCTAAGTTGTGTCTGACTCTTTGCAACCCCACAGACTGCAGCATGCCAGGCTTCCCTGTCCTTCACTATCTCCTGGAGTTTGCTCAAATTCATGTCCATTGAGTCAGTGATGCTATCTCACCATCTCATCCTCTGTCTCCCTG
The DNA here is from genome assembly GCA_006410615.1 of Neotragus moschatus. Classification (NCBI taxonomy): domain Eukaryota; kingdom Metazoa; phylum Chordata; class Mammalia; order Artiodactyla; family Bovidae; genus Neotragus; species Neotragus moschatus. Next base: position 1,498,803 of record SJYA01000750.1, read on the forward strand.
CTTCTCCTCCTGCCTTCATTTTTTCCCCAGCATCAGGGTCTTTTCCAGTGAACTGACTCTTTGCATCAGGTGTCCAAAGTATTGGCACTTCAGCATCAGTACTTCCAATGAACATTTAGGGTTGATTTCCTTTAGGACTGACTGGTTTGATCTTGCAGTCCAAGGGACTTTCAAGAGTCTTCGCCAGTACCACAATTCAAAAGCATCAATGTCCTATGTGTATTCACCCTAAATGTTTCTTCTGCTTCCTTATCCAGTGACCTAGAGCTCCCTCTCATGATTCAGTACGGTTGACCCTCTGTATGCAGGCTTCACATTCACAGATAAGGAGGGCTGACTGTATTCATATATTTTGCTATTTTATATAAGGGACTTGAGTTCATCCAAGCATTCTGGCATCTGTGAGGGATCCTGGAACCACTTACCTGCAGATCCGAGGAACAACTATACTCCTTCAGCATACTTATGTCTATATTTTCTTTCTTTTTTAAAAAAAAAAAATTCATTTTTTTAGCTGTGCTGGGTGTTAGCTGCAGCATGTGGGATCTAGTTCCCTGACCAGGGATCAAACCTGGTCTCCCTGTATTGGGAGTGCAGAGTCTTAACTGCTGGATCACCAGGGGGAGTCCTTAAATGTCTATATTTTCCAATTAGACTGAAAACCTCTGAGACTGCTAATATATTCTTTCTTATCCACACAACATACTAGCCAGCTTCTTTCTGGTGTAAAGCTTAAATCATTCAGCATTCTCTGACATTGTTTCACTGGTTTTCAAGCATATAATGAACAAGGCTTTTGTCCACTAGTTTAACACTTCATACCTGATACATCAAACTTGGCCTTTTGCAGAGAATCAAAGATGTCATTTCTGCTGGGCAGATCTGGGAAGAGGGCCTCTAGTTTCTCTACATAGTGGCTATCCTTGAGGGTTGCCTTTCCGATCTTAAGGTCCATGTTCACACAGTCCAGGAGGATTGTTCCTGCGGAGAAGGAACATGGCAGAACTCGAATGCTGTGGCACTCCATTCCTGGCAACTAGAGCACACATTACCCTCAAACCCAAGAGACACAATACCTAAGGAGACTGTATGGCAACTCACAGAAAACAAAACAACTGGGACATTGTCCTGAGTGAGACATCCCAAATCCAAACTGAAATGGAGGCACAGAAATGGGGAAAAGGTAGAAAGGAAGTGTGAGTATCTCAATTTCTAGAGATTTTGAAACCTAGTCAGAGAGAGATGACCTCTCTTCTGTAGGCCAAATTCCAGTTGGAAGAGTTAGTTGAGTCCAGTTCTCTCTCTTTTTTTTTTTTAACAAATGGAGAAAATAAGAACAAAATAGGTTAAGAGATTTGTGCAAGGTCATGTAACTACTTCCTGGGCAGAAATGGTATTAGAATTCATTTCCTGCTTCTTTGGCTAGACCTCCTTCCATTATACAATGCTACTAATAGGCAGCCTCTAGGTCTGTTGTTTTATGCTTCCTTTCTACTCTCTCCAACAAAATATTCCCCAGGCCTTCGAAGGACGAAGTACTCGAAAGGCTTTATAATGCCTAACTGCTCCTTGAAAAAGAACCTCCTTCGTTATGGACTAAGTGGCTTTGAGAAAGTATGGTCAGGCTGGAGGACTCTAGACTTCTTCACTTTCCCTTCTCTGGGATGGGATAAAGGGTCAGGTCCCAACCCCCAAGCCACCCTCACCATGAAGAAGGGCTGCAGTTTGCCTGTCCAAGATCTCTGGCGCCCCCTGCAGGATTCTCTCGGCCACCAGGGTAGCGCAGGAGCCCACCAGCTCAACTGAAACATGGCAGGGAGGGCAGTGTCTCTGATCGATGGGCCGATGGTCTAGCACCTCTGCCACTGCCTCCTCTAGGGCTGCATCACTTCTGTGTGGGAAAGGGGGGATGTGGGGGAAAAGAGAAAGAAAGACAGGTAGGGGCACTCCAGCTGCACCTCCTCATGAAGAAAATACAGACATCCTAGGCAAACATGTAGATCTTTTTTTTTTTTTTTAGCTTTTTTATTTTTTTTATTTTTTTCCATCTCAGGTGTACATGAGTTCCCAATCCTGAACCTGCTCCCACCTCCCACCCCATATCATCTCTCTGGATCATCCTCATGACGAGCCCCAAGCATCCTGTATCCTGTATCGAACATAGACTGACGATTCGTTTCTTACATGATAGTATACATGTTTCAGTGCCATTCTCCCAAATCTTCCCACCCTCTCCCTCTCCCTCAAAGTCTAAAAGCCCATTCTATACATCTGTGTCTCTTTCACTGTCTCGCATACAGGGTTATCATTACCATGTTTCTAAATTCCATATATATGAGTTAGTATACTGTATTGGTGCTTTTCTTTCTGGCTTACTTCACTCTGTATAATTGGCTCCAGTTTCATCCATCTCATTAGAACTGATTCAAATGTATTCTTTTTAATGGCTGAGTAATACTCCATTGTGTATATGTACCACAGCTTTCTTATCCATTCATCTGCTGATGGACATCTAGGTTGTTTCCACGTCCTGGCTATTATAAACAGTGCTGCAATGAACATTGGGGTACATGTGTCTCTTTCAATTCTGGTTTCCTTGGTGTGTATGCGCAGCAGTGGGATTGCTGGGTCATATGGCAATTCTATTTGCAATTTTTTAAGGAATCTCCACACTGTTTTCCATAGTGGCTGTACTAGTTTGCATTCCCACCAACAGTGTAAGAGGGTTCCCTTTTCTCCACACCCTCTCCAGCATTTATTGCTTGCAGACTTTTGGATTGCAGCCATTCTGACTGGTGTGAAATGGTATCTCATTGTGGTCTTGATTTGCATTTCCCTGATAATAAGTGAAGTTGAGCATCTTTTCATGTGTTTGTTAGCCATCCATATGTCTTCTTTGGAGAAATGTCTGTTTAGTTCTTTGGCCCATTTTTTGATTGGGTCGTTTATTTTTCTGGAATTGAGCTGNCTTTTCTTTCTGGCTTACTTCACTCTGTATAATTGGCTCCAGTTTCATCCATCTCATTAGAACTGATTCAAATGTATTCTTTTTAATGGCTGAGTAATACTCCATTGTGTATATGTACCACAGCTTTCTTATCCATTCATCTGCTGATGGACATCTAGGTTGTTTCCACGTCCTGGCTATTATAAACAGTGCTGCAATGAACATTGGGGTACATGTGTCTCTTTCAATTCTGGTTTCCTTGGTGTGTATGCGCAGCAGTGGGATTGCTGGGTCATATGGCAATTCTATTTGCAATTTTTTAAGGAATCTCCACACTGTTTTCCATAGTGGCTGTACTAGTTTGCATTCCCACCAACAGTGTAAGAGGGTTCCCTTTTCTCCACACCCTCCCCAGCATTTATTGCTTGCAGACTTTTGGATTGCAGCCATTCTGACTGGTGTGAAATGGTATCTCATTGTGGTCTTGATTTGCATTTCCCTGATAATAAGTGATGCTGAGCATCTTTTCATGAAACACATAGATCTTTGATCACTTCTACCTCTGCCCCACTCCTCTCAATTCTTTTCTTAAATACTATAACTGAGGCCATCTTTAAATACTGCATAAGTGAATTTGACAAAGTATCAGCTACCTATATCTCATCCACATGTTTGATGTGCCTTTCCAGTTGACACCTGGACACCCAACATCTAAATCTCTGCTTCCTCAATTCACTTAATATCCAAATTTCATGCAGCTCACAGGATCCTATGGCTTTTGGCTCAATTCCCATCCATTCCCTTCTCTCCAACCCTCTGCTACTGCCTTATTCTAGGCCCTTAATAACTCTCATCTGAACTACTCCAATAGTTCCTTAACCAAACATTTGCTTTCAGGGTCCTCCTACACTGTCCTCCACAAGGCATGATCATTTGAAAAATGCAAATTTGGTTCTGCTAAGACCTGGAATAAAGAGAATTGACAATAGCTCCCCACTGCTCTAAAATAAAGTCTAATCTCCTGGAAGGGCATACAAGGTCTCCATGATCAGGCCCCTGCCTACCTTTCTAGTTATCTCTTTGATGTCCTGCTTCTCCCTCATAGTTCATGTTCCAGTCATGCAAAACAAATTCCAGTTCTCCCAAGTCACTACACTATTTCATATCTACCTGCATTTTGCTTATCTGAATTTTCATTACTCTGCCTGGATACTTTTCCTAATTACCTCACCTCCTCACACACCAAGCAAACACCGAGTCTTTCAAGACTGAGATCAAGGATCCATTCTGTTAGAAAAACTTTCCTGACATCCTCCACTCCCCACTTGTATACTTAACTACTCCATCTTCCATGTGCCTATTGTCCTCTAAGTGACAGTTACCACTTACCTCTAACACCCACTACAATGATCCATTTGTCTAGTTCCCTCCTCTGACTGACAATTGCTTGAGAACAGAGACTCCATTTCACCTTCATCCTCTAAACAGAAGTTTATTAATGAGTGAGTAGATAGATGGACTAGTGCCCGAAGGCTGTCTTCTGTCGGTACCCCTGCTATAACCAGTGTGCTCAAGGAAAAAATATACATATTAGTATTAGTAGGAGCCAGAGACACTTGGAAAGATCTGTCTTTGTATTGCTTTGTTGGCCAGTTTTTTCCAATCCTAAATTAGGGATGGAATTATTTATAGGTGTGTACACTTGTTAAATAGCACTAATGAGATACTGCTTTATGAAGGAAATGATTTTGCTAATTTTTTAAAAATACAGTTGTAACCATTATTCAAAGGTTTCTATTACAATAAATCTGCCATGAAATCTTAAAACAATGATACCAAAGGTAGATCTAAATTCTTTCTGAGTTATCCTTTAGTTTGAACTCTTCATGTTTCTATCTCTTTTTATTACTTGTGTAATTAGAGAAGTGACAATATTTTTTACTGCCTTTGTATATCTGGAATCACCCATCAATTATGATTAGCCCATGAGATCCCTGAGAGCAAACATTCTTCTCTTTGAAAATCTTATTCATCACAGCCCATGGCACACGGTAAGTATCAGCTTTACTTCTTCCACTTACTTGGGTAAGACATGATGGTCAACAAGGATGAGGGTGAGCTGGCCGGCCTGGTGCAGTGCATGGAGGTCAATCTCATCCCGGAAAATCAAGAGGGACTCTGGAATGTGAATCTTCTGAAGGAAGAAGACATTGTCACCTCGTAGAGGTAGCTCTGAACGTTTTATATTTAAAACTGGCACAAAGACTTCCTCAGCCTCAGTTGTCTGGATAGGAAAGTGAAAAGAAGGTATGGCTGTGTTATGTCACAAGACAGGAAAAGTCACAAGACCACTGGGACTAAGGGAGACATGATCTTGGGGAAGTTACTGCCTTCCTCAAAGCCGCAGTTTTCCAGTCTGATCAAAATAAAAGGATGACCCTTATCCTCTTTCCTTCTTAGCAATAAAACATGAAGATCAACAAGACAACTCACGGAAAAGGCCTAGTTCCAGAGGCTGCAGAGAAGAGACTATCGGTCCTCCAGAGCTGACATGGGCATGAGGAACACAGAGACCACTGACACCCACTGCTGTTCAGTCGCTAAGCTGGGGCTGACTCTTTGTGACCCCATGGACACAGGCTTCCCTATCTCCTATCTCCCAGAGTTTGCTCAAATTCATGCCCACTGAGTCAGTGATAACTCAGTAACTGACTGTGTGAATATTGCTTTATGGTTTACAAATTCTTCAAAATACATCTGCTCATTTGATCCTCACAGCAACACTGCGAAGTATTATCATTTCAGATTGTATGATATGAAACTCAAAAGCAAAGTTAAGGGATCTGAGTTACCTAAGGCTAAATGCTATCAAATAGCAGAGCTGGGTTTTGAATCCAAATCTTTTCATTCTAAGGGACTCTGTTCTTAGGTACTCACCTTTGCCAGGTAAAAAGCCAGGGCAAGGGCTGACACCATGGAGTCCAAGTCACAGGCTTCATTTCCCAGCACAACATGTATGGGTCGGGACTCCTAGAGAGGTGGGAGAATGGGATTAAAAGCATCCTCTAATCATTTCTATTTATCTAATACACATGTAGGGCTGCACACACATCCTCTCACTGATCTTCATAGAGGAGGTAGGGCAGATATTCTTATGGGTCCTCATTTCATGGATAAGGATATTAGCTAAAAGGGCATATGTGTTCTGGCCAAGCTTTAAGCATTCCACACGTGTCTACTTAGTGGAAACGTACTCCTTCCTCTCTACCACACTGTCTCCTTGAAGGTTACACTTTCAGAAGAGCAGTAAATAATTCTCTGATTCTTATGCTCCTTGAGATACTCAAGGAGTAGTCAAAGGTACAGCATCTGGGGTAGCTGATGTATTCAAAGCATATCAACTCTGGTTTGTACTTTTTTCCTGTTTTTAGGGAAAAGAATCCTTTTACTTCTAAATGAGAATAGGTGAATAGACTTTGAAAATAAAAGTAAAAATAAGATCAAGTCCATTATCCAAATATTTAGTCCATGAAATTCCTCCTACTCAGAGGAGTGTCAATGATAGCCAGATTAACCAACACTCTCATACCCAAAAAACTGATACTTTCTCCAACAGGTTCGGACTAAAACAAAAACAATTGCTGCTGCTGGAACTTTTTATTTTTAAAGCTTTAAAAATCCAACTGCTGATAAGAACTCTGAAGAGGGAGGCACATCTGTTTTCATTATGAACCTTGTTATTTTGCATCTCCCTATCGGATTTTAAATAAAATACACTAAAATCTACAGGTGCTCAAAATAGCAAATATGCATTTGGCCAGGTGGAATGAGACCATACAGTCTATGGCTCAGCTTAGGCACAGGGATTCTCTCTTACCAGTTTACTTTTGAATTTCTATCTCAGCCTACTTCTAAAAGGAAGGAAGGAATACGAGAGATTACTTAAGAGATGCACTAGCTTCTTCATTTCAGCCCTACTGGCCTTTTCAACTGCACAATTCTTGGATGCAGGGGCTGTCCGCCTGTGCATTGTCAGATGTCTGGCAGCACCCCTAATCTCCACCTCCAGTCATGACAATCAAAATGTCTCCAGATTTGCCAAATATTCCGCACGGGACAAAATCACCCCCCAGTTGAGAACTGCTGGGTTACAGAAAAGTGAAAATCCACTCTGGCTTCTTCAGTCAGGGAAGATCTGCTAGACAGAAGATTTTAGAGAAGTGGAGAAGCATTTAGAAGAGTAAAGCATAACAAGTAATGGTTTATCAAGTAACGTAACTTTAGGAAGAAAGAGAATCTAGAGGGATCTAGAATCAGCGTCCCTGTATTGACTGTTATCCACTCTCCTCACTTGCCCAGAAACTCAAAGCCAGAAAGGGACAATTTTAGAAGACTTCTTGGGGTAAAAACTGTCCTGTCTAGTAACTAGGTAAGCTTTTATTTTAAAACCACCCTCTTCTCCATCTTCTACTCCCAGCCCTAGTTCTTGTTCTTGTTTAGTCTTGTTTAGTCGCTAAGACGTGTCCAACGCCAGGCTCCTCTGGGATTTCCCAAGCAAGAATACTGGAGTGAGTTGCCCTACAGAGAAGGACAAAAAGCACAGGTTGTTTGTCAAGGTTTTGCATAAAGAGCTTCTGGGAAAAAGGGCTTCCCTGGTGGACTCAGTGGCAAAGAATCTGCCTGCAATGCAGGAGAGGCAGGAAACGTGGGTTCCAATTCCCGGACTGGGAAGATCCTGTGGAGGAAGAAATGGCAACCTACTCCAGTACTCTTGCCTGGGAAAATCCCACAAACAAAGGAGCTGGGAAGGCTATAGTCCATGGGGTCCCAGAGACGGACATGACCATGCGACTGAACACACACGTACCCCAAAGGTCACATTTTTAAATTTTTTACCTCTGCCCTTAGGTTCTCCCTTGTGCCCATTTCTCTAAGCCTATTTCAAGAGTGTAGCAGCCAAGACCTAGTCACACCAAACAGCATGGGAGAGAGAAGATTCTTTTCAATATTAAACTCTTTGCCAACACAATATGAGAATTCTGTACCCAAGACCCAAGGCCCATAATAACTCCTTTGACTTGCAATTTGTCCTCCTGATACCAGAGAGGGCCCCTCTGTTTCCTGGATACCACGAACTGACCAGATGGCTGTGGACCAAAGTGACAACAAAGCACTTGAGATAAGTGGCCGCAGAGATAACTTGCTCACAGAAGCAGTAAGGGAGGGCGCTATGTTCTCTAGAGGGGGAACTATACACACAAGAGAGGCCACACGGTCCTGACTCCGGAGAATAAAAGTAAGAGGAACACAGGACAGGTGGAGCAGGAGAGGGCTATTGCTGGCCTTGAAGAGGCCCTCCGAGAACCCTTCCAAAATTCACCCTGGTGCTGCTTCCTTCCAAGTGGCAGCTGAATTAGGCTCAATCAGATCCCCAGCACCAAGAGAAGGCTAAGCAGAAAGTAGGGACCAAATACAACGTCATGGCTCTGAGGGGAGGAGAAATGTCCACCAGAGGAAGGTGAATAACTAAGGCCTTGTGCTCAGCCAAGCTCAGACAGCAACTAAAACAATTAAAACAAAAGGAATACTCTGGGACCGTCAGCAAATCTTGGGACGGGAGCAACCAAGGGAGGTGGTGGCGTTCCTTCCCCCCCCCGCCGTCAGCACCCACCACTCCCCTGGCCTGACTGGCCCATTCACCACCCACGAAACGTGACGTGCACATTCCCAGCTCTGTCCTTTGCACTGCTGGCTTTTCTCTGAGAGCGGCCGAACCGTCATTGGACAAGACCACAGGCTGGGGGTTGAACCCCAGCTCTGCTTCTTGTTGTAGGACTTTGGCCTCTCTAAGCTTCTTTTTCCTCATATAAAAATGGGGATACTACTGTAACCAATTTCATGAAGTTGTTATGAGGATTAAGTGAGATAGCACATAATAGCCAACTCTGTCATACTTCAGAGGAGTTTCCTTCCATCTTCTTTCTCCAGCCCTTGCTGTCCTTACCGAAGCCCCCTCTCTCTGCAAACCGTCCCTGCACCCAGGCCACACCAGTCTCTTCTACTTCCAGCTTCCTGTACTTAGGGTACAGAACTTAACCACCACCTTAAGGAGCTCGCTATCTTTTCATGGGCGTGTATCACAAATCCTTAACATAGCTTACAAGTTAGGTGACTATATACTTTGCTGTTCAAACCAGTACTCTTTTGAGAATGAAAAGGATTGCAATTAATTATTATATTTCAATAAACTATCCTGGGAAAGCCAGATATATGAATGCCTAACTTACAAGGTATCATTCTCCTCTTCATTTAGGAAAAACATGTGTAACTCTTAACCCCCATCCCATCCCCCACTAGCTGAAGGCACAAGCCAAACAGCCTCAGTTTTCTGACCATCAGAGGAAGAGTTCAGGGCAAATATAGCTATACTTAGAGCATGAGGAAACCTGAGCTGCCAATGGAAGAAATACAATCTGAGAGCCACAGGTAGATATAAACTTTTTTTTCCCTCCCTTTAAAACACCCACTAGTTGAAATGACTGTATTCTGATGTTCTTTGTGGCCTCAATGGTGTGAGAGGGGATGGTTTTAGGGCTAGCAGAGTCAACCACTTCCCTTCTGAGGCTGAATACGGCCTGATGCTTACTCTACAAACCAGTTAATGAAGAAGGAAAAAAGGAAACAAGGAGTCAGAGATAGAGACGCATTTCTGGCAGGGAAGATGAGACTAACTGACAGTGACGCAAGGACTGTAAATTTCTAAGGAGAGGCAGCCAATCCCTGCCTCATGCCTGAGAAGTGCAGACAACACACATTATCCAAAGCTTCTGGATGAACACCTAAACTAGAATGTGGCCCCACCCTGAAGCAAAGATCCCCCCCGCAACTAAAAGTGACAGATGACTTACCATGACTAGGACATAAGATTTCTTTTAAATAGAACAATCTACGATCATTGTGGTAGCAGACTGTAGAAAATTTCACTAGTATCAAATGCTGAAAATATGGTATCAATAGGAGAGTTGGCTGAGTTATCAGCTGTTCCTGTCTTATATAAAAGTCCAAACATTCACAATTTCCTAAAAGTTATACTGTATTTTAACAGCAACACTCAACCTTAATAGTGTCTCTGGGGACTTCCCTGGTGGTTCAGAGGCTAAGGCTCCACACTCCCAATGCAGGGGGCCCAGGTTCCATTCCTGGTCAGGAAACTAAATCCCACAATCTGCAACTAAAGATCTGCTGCTGCCGCCAAGTCGCTTCAGTCGTGTCCAACTACGTGCGACCCCATAGACGGAAGCCCACCAGGCTCCCCCGTCCCTGGGATTCTCCAGGCAAGAACACTGGAGTGGGTTGCCATTTCCTCCTCCAAGGCATGAAAGAGAAAAGTGAAAGGGAGGTCGCGCAGTCGTGTCCGACCCTTAGCGACCCCATGGGCTGCAGCCCACCAGGCCTCTCCATCCATGGGATTTTCCAGGCAAGAGTACTGGAGTAGGGTGCCACTGCCTTCTCCGAACTAAAGATCTAGCATGCCACAATGAAGAAAGAAGATCCCGCATATCACAACTAAAAACCGCCACAGCCAAACGAACAAATAAATAAAAATTAAAAAAACAAAAAAACCCACAACAGTATCTCATGGAAGCAACCTAAAGGTCCATTGACAAAGGAATGGATAAAAAAGATGTGGTACATATATACAATGGAATATTACTCGGCCATTAAAAAGAATGAAATAATGCCATTTGCAGCAATATGGATGGACCTAGAGATTGTCGTACTGAGTGAAGTCAGTCAGCAGAGAAGGAGAAATATCGTATGACATCCCTTATTTGTGGAATCTTAAAAGTAATGTTACAAATGAACTTACAAAACAGAAAGAGATTCACAGACTTAGAGAACAAACATGGTTGCAGAACAAACAGGGAGATGGACAGTTAGGAAGTTTGGGATGGTCATGTACACAACTCTGTATTTAAAATGGATAATCAGCAAGGACCTACTGTATAGTACGTGGAACTCTGCTCAATGATATGTGGCAGGCTGGATTGGCAGGGAGTTTGGAAAAAAATGGATACCTATATATGTATGGTTGAATCCCTTTGCTTGTTCACCTGAAACCATCATAACATTGTTAATCTGCTATACCCCAATACAAAATAAAAAGTTTAAAAAAATAGTTTCTGTCTAAATCATATCTTTCTTTAGCTAAGAAACAACAGTGTGGCCTCTGGGAAATTGGAAATGGAGAAGAAAAAGACTGTTCTCACTTTCTAATTGTATATCTTTTTTGTACTAACTTTTTTTCACTATGTACATTTTCTACTTCCATAATTACAGACAATCTAAATCACTGGGTATCCATCTGTATCTCCTACTACCAGGCCACTCACTAGCATTGTTAGTCAAACTTTCTGATTTCTCTTGGCCCAGGCTAGGCTGTGTGATAAGAGCTCTAAGATATGATCTCTCCTTCACAAGTTTGGAAAAAAGGAAGATCTAGAGCTTGTTCCCTGGGAGAATGAATTCAGGCAGAGAAAAGTCAGGATATCAGTAATACTGAAAAAATCCAGTGTTTTTCAGCTTCATATTCCTGAGGAAGACATACTCTTAACCTGGGACACTTCTGGAGAGTAGATGCTGTCAAATAGAGGCATGCAATGAAATGCTATCTGGTAAGGCTTCAGGTTCAAAGACTCTATCAAATGGTGGAAAAGACTGGTTATTTGGGTCATTAGGGAATAATCCAACTTCTTGGCCCTTGGAATGGTGCCAAAAAGCCTCTATATTAGTCTTTAATGAGTTCCCTGTGGTGGAAATCAGAGGTAACCAAAATGAATTGGTCCCAGATTGCCTTATACATTAAAATGACCTTCCCAAATTTGTATTTCACAAGGAAAAATGTAGTATAATTGGTTTTACACTAATTGAACTTCACTCCTATTCTTCTTTTGTTTTCGGCCATGCCACACGACACATGGGATCTTATTTCCCCCACTAGGGATCAAAACTGCACCCCCTGCATCGGAAGGGTGAAGTCTTAACCACTGGACTGCCAGGCAAGTCCAGAACTTCACTCCCATTCTTCAGGTGAGGACATTCCTTTATGACAGCAGCTGATTCTGCAGGAGGAATTAGGTGACTTTTAGGATTTGTTACAGACTAGAATCTTATTTCCCAGGTGAATTTGTCGAGTTTAAGATACTTTAAAAGGAAGCAGAGTCAACCATCGGTCAAGGTTTCTCCAAGGGTAGTATAACTTGAAGCAGGGGGGCCAAGTGACCTCCTGGAGCCTCTCTCTGGCCCGTTGTTTGCTGCTAACTGGGAATAGCGACCTAACGTTGCACGACCAGTCAGCAAGGCTGGGAGACTCCAAGTGGCTCAGAGAGTACCAAAAATAAGCCACAAAACATTTAGGAGTCACGCATATAGTTTTTATTCCAAACATACTTTGTGGTTATCCCCATCTAGGTGGCGGATTTTTATGTAATTTGTGTGTGTTAAGGCCAAGGAAATAAACTGGAGGCAAAGGAATGCAAGGCTGTGGGTCAACAGACATGCCTGATGTACTGTGTGCGTTTACTTTAAAAACAGATTTAAAGTGTAACACCATGACCACCTTTAATTTAGAAGGTGTTAGGCCCGTCAGACAAAAACCGCCGTTCAGAGGCAACAAAGCCGGAGGCACAGGTTCCCTCGTACTCCTGGGGTTCACCTGGAGGCCAGGGCGCCAGGAAGGCCTCGTGAACAGAGAACTGAAAGAGGGGCGGGGAGAAGGGAACAAATACACCTCGCGGCCGGCACAGCCTGGGTCCCTTTGACGGAACTAACCCAGCGACACCTAGCAAGAGGCTCAGAGGCAGGACCCGGCCCCACGATTCCGCCCCGCTCNTTCTAGTTGCTTTAGGTGTAGAGTTAGGTTATTTATTTGACTTTTTTCTTGTTTCTTGAGGAATGCCTCAAAAAAAAAAAAAGAAAAAGAAAAAAGAAAAAAAATCTAAAGAATGATATTTTATTACATGTAAAAATTATAATTCAAGTTTATGTCCTTAAAGTTTTATTGGAACACAGTCATGCTCATTCTTTATCCATTGTCTATGGCTACAGTGGTAATTGTGATAGGGATTGATTATACAGCCCTCAAAGTCTAAAAGAGCTGCTCCCTGGCCATGGAAAATTGGATGTTTGTACCTCTGACTTAAGAAATGGAAAGATACTGTTAAATTTGAAAGTTAGGGGTATCCATCCCTCCTGATTGCCTCTCCATCCCTCCTTCCTTCCCCACAAAGAGGTCACCTTTATCCTGAATCATGTCTTAATGTTTTATTTTCATTTTCAGCTTTAATGTGTTTGCTAAACAAAATACACTCTGTTTTGCCTGTTTTTTACCTTTTCATGATAAAATTCATGCTTGCTTTTTTTCTCTCTTGCTGTGACTTTCCTTTTCTCACTCAATACTATGTTTCTGAGATGCATCCATGTGGACCTGTGTAGCTGCAGTTCAGTCATTCTATTCCACTGCCAAACAGTCTTCTATTGTATGAGTATACCATAGTTGAAGTATGTATCCATCCTCTTATTGATGGTCATTTGAATTGTTTCCAGATCTTTGCTGTGAACATTCTTCTGCATGGCTTCGGCTTCTGGTGCACAAGTGTAAGAGTTTCTCAGGATTTATCTGGGAGTAGAATTCCTGGGTATGCACACTCAGGTAATGAAAATGTGTTTTGTGAAGTGGTTGTATCAATCTGTGCTCCCATCCTTATATCAGAATTCCCATTGTGCTACCATGCTAAACATTATGAGACTTGTAGATTTTTGCTAACTTGGTGGATGTAAATAGTATCTCACTGTGGCTGTAATTTCCATCTCACTGATTATTAAGAAGGTTAAGCATATGTTTATACTTCTTTTGGAGAATTCCTATTAGTGTCCTGTACCTATTTTTCTACTGAAACTTATCTTTTTCTGTTCTTTCTCTAAGGCAAACAATGTATATTCTGGATGCTAACCTTTTGTCGGTAGTACGTATATAAATATCTTCTCCCGAGTTGTATTTCTAATCTTCGTATAGAATTTTTGATGAATATAAGTTCTTAATTTCACTGGAGTAAAATAAATTCATCTGTTCCATTTGGGGATGCTTTTTTTGCTTAAACTCCTGATGCACCTTTCTTAATGGGTAAGCCATTTCTTTTCCTGCAGCCTGCGTACCATCAAGTCTAAGGTATGAGGCTTAGCCTGCCCTTAGTGTCCCTGTTGCTAGTGTCCCAGGGAAGAAAAAGTCAAGTCTCACTTAGTAAAGAAGGAAAGCAGAAGGAAATTGTTTGAGGGAGCATTCCCACCAGGCAGAATGAGGAGCCTGAAGTTCTTCCAGAAGTGATTATCATAGAGAAAGGTTTGGAAAGAAGCAGGTAAAGAGACAACTACTTGAATCACTTAGAAACTCAGCACTGCCTCCTCCTTGTACCTCACGCGGGCCATAATATTATTGTACAGAGTAAGCGGGAAATTGAAAGTAGGTGGGGCCTGTGCCACTCCTTCTATAGGACTGTGGGAGGAAGTCACTTCATAGGGTATCCCTTTGCCAAGGTGAGGCAGAGAACATTCCAAGCCTGTGCTTGCTCCCTTGCAGCGTAAAAGGAATTCACGTGATACAGTGGGCCCTAGAATGACTGACACAGAAGTTAGCTGACCACTGAGAGGCAACCGGACCATCACAGTGCTGGCACGCCCGATGTCAAGCGATCCACAGTGGAGACCACAGAATAAACACTCCAGGCCAGTACTGGGTGGAGAACAAGGAAGGAACCAGAGTGCCTGCAGAGCCAGCTAGGGTTGATGTGAAGCTTGGTCAACAAACACGTCCACCAGCTTGTGATCAAACTGAGACTGGCCATGACTCTTGTTAGCTGCAGACTTCAGCATCCTGAAGATGCCAGCAGGGTGTCTGGTGACAAGGTGGGCAATGCACAATTCTGAGGAGGCCAGTGCAGGTGCAGGCAGCAGAGTAGGACCATCACATGAAATAGCCGTTTTCCCTAAAGGGCCCTAAGAACACAT
Source organism: Neotragus moschatus (assembly GCA_006410615.1). NCBI lineage: Eukaryota > Metazoa > Chordata > Mammalia > Artiodactyla > Bovidae > Neotragus > Neotragus moschatus. Next base: position 1,513,813 of record SJYA01000750.1, read on the forward strand.
AAGCCTTCCCAGTACTTTAGAGTTTGGGAGAGGGAAGGAAGGAAAGCTTTGAAAGGAGAAAAACAGCTCTGATAAGGCAATCAGTTCTTGAATTTTACTGACTAAAGACCAAGCCAACATAAAGAGTTATGTTTCATTAGCAGGTTTAAGGAACTCCTCCTCCCCTGTATACACAGTCATCAATACGATGGGGCCTTGAGACTGAAATGAGAGCAGTTAGAGAAAACAATAGAAAGTTGCTTTTTCTTTTCTACCCACTTGAGAGCTACAGTGTACAATTCTACTCTGCTTCAGTGATTATTATTGTGGTCCTTATTGTATATGGGGAAGCCAGACATGGAAAAAAAAAAAAAAAGATTGCAGTGCAATCTAAATAGAGTAAGCTATGTACCGTATACATAGAGTCCAAAGAGGAGGGGGAAATTAGCTACATATATTACTTTTCTATTGTCCTGCAATGATATTACCACAAACTAAGCAGGTTAAAATGCACATTTATTATCTTACAGCTTCTGTAGGTCAGGAGTCAGGGCATGGCTTAATTGGGTCTTCTGTAAGGCTTCACAGCTTCCCTGGTGGCTCAGTGGTAAAGAATCTGCCTGCCAATGCAGGAAACACATGTTCGATCCCTGGGTCAGGAAGATTGCCTGGGGAAGGAAACGGCTTCAGTGGAGGTATTGGTCAGGGATGGATCCTCATTCAAATGCTCGACTGGGGAAGGATCTGTGTCTAAGCTGATGTGGTCTCTGGCAGCATCTCAAAACCTGAGATGTCTATAGGAAGTCTCTCAGGGAAGCTGACACCCATGCTGGGATGCTTAGTGGTTCAACACCTTGTTGGGTATTGGACTGAGGGCTTCAAATCCTTTTTGATTGTCATACAGAGGCCACCCTCAGTTCCACCACACATAACTCCCTAACATAGTTGCTTGTTTCCTCAATGCCAGCAAAGGAAAGACCTCCCAGGAGGACAGATATCACAGTCTTACAGAATGTCAGGCAAATGACTCCCCATCACCTTTGCTGTATCTTATTTGGTTAATCAAGTCATAGGTTCTTCCTACACTCAAGGCGAAGGAATTCCAGAAGTGTATAAATACCAGAAGACAGGATCGTGGGCATTATCTTAGAGTCTATCTACCATATTACAAGGTGAATGGGTAGGAAAGACCATGCCAGATGTAACCTCTCAGAGGACACACAATCTGACATGGCTTTTGAAGAAGGTGAAGAGCCCAGAATTCATTTGACAGCCCTACAACCTAGCAGTATCTAGCACCAGAGGAGGAAACAGTAAATGTTTGTGAATGAATATTGACATCAGGAGAAAAGTTTGATCACCCTGGTAAGAAAGAATATAGTGTTCTGCATAGGAGAAAAGCAAGAAAAATACTTATCAATGCTCATCTCTGTAGCAATAAGTAACATAAAGACTTTCCAAAGGTATTAAAACAGGAGAGGCCACTGCATTAAGGTCTCAGCAAGCCTCACCAGGAAAGTGCAATGAACATCAAGGGCACTAAAAGGACGGGAGATGATCTAATGCAGGAAGCTCCCCCAAATACTATATTTATAGAAATGATAAATAGGTTTCAAGAAAGAAGAAACCAACTAATGTTCATGACTAGAGAAATAAATAATATTAGAACTTCCCACTGCAGTAGCATCTTTCATCCGGGATCCTAAAAAGCTTTAACAATAAATTTGGGTGCTGCATAAAAGTAGATCCATTTTTAAAACAAAAATATGGATTTTATGCCCTTAATCAGAATTAGCACATAATGCTCTCATAGATAACAAAGTTCAGTCTGGATGGCAATTTATTTTAAAGAATGTTTTGTAATTGTTTCCAAGTTTCTAAATTCATAATTAGCTGACTCTAAAGAAATACAGGGTGTAACCACATTTTTTTCTACACATCCACAAAGAGGCGTCAGTTTTAGCTCAGGCAGAGGGTGGAAGAATTGATGGTTAGAAATAATCCTGATGGAAAACTGCCATGGGTGACAGGAAGCAGCCTGCTGGTGGAGAGGAGGCAGAGAAGGAATTTCAGCAAAGCCACAAAGAAGTAGCAGTTACAGGTTTACCAAGGGGTGAACCCAAGTTCGTCTGTAACTCTATACCTAGGAAGCACATTTTAGGAGAACTCAGGTGTGATAGCGACTCATGGCATCACAGCTGATGGATAAAGAAAGTGAGTGGATATTCTCATAAATGTAGAAATAATCCTAGAATTATGCAGTAGTCAGGTTGTTTGGTGGTGTCTGAAATCTACTGGCAGTCAGAAAAGCTGGCTGTCTCTGTTTTCCATCAAATAGCTTAGAAAGATTCTGCAGGGATTCCAAATACATGAAATGGGTACAAAACGATATGGCTTTGGGAACAGCTGAGTTAGCGTTCTTTTGAAGTGTGGTCACAGCTGGATTTATTTGAAAATGCCAGTCACTGAAGGGCATCTGTCAGTAGGTAGACAGTAACCTCAAGCTCATTCTAAAGTCACACTTTCCATTTGGAGATGACATTAATGGCATTTGTAAAGTATCTGGTATGTATCTAGCCCTTCTTGGCTTTGAAGTATTACTATTTGAGTGCTTCTGCAACTTAAAAGCTCTATGTTTATCATGTCATTTCTATATCCAGGATATGTAATTCCATTTTTAGTTGTGTTGAAGCAAGCTCTATTCCTGGTTGGTGATCTCAGTGTGCTTCAGTATTTTGCCAACTTGCCATTTTGTATAAAATGAGGTTCCCATGGCAATGCTGAATCAACTCAAAACCTGAAGTGTCTGTGGGAGGTCTCTCAGGGAAGCTGACACCTGCGCTCGGTGCTTAGTGGTTCAGCAGGAAGTTTCATTCCCTCAAACCCAAGTATCATTCATTCCCTTCCATTTTCTACTTTTCTCTCAAGAGGTGTCCATCAGTTTTACTATTTAGGCAACAGAAGGTGGGGGCAGCTTTCAGTCCCCAATTTTCTACGTGAGAGCTCAGGACCATCATGTAAACAAGTGGTACAAAAGAGAGCATCTTGACAATCATTCTGTTCAGAGCAAGGCTGTGCTGTAGCTACCAAAAAGCCCATTATCTTATGAGCTTGAGGGACAACTGTCTTTGTATTTAAAGAGGCAATGAAAGCATCAGGAAGATAAACACCATTTATTTATTCATGCCTACTGGAAGAAATGTCTTCTTAGAGTGAACTAAAGTGATCTGAAGAAATACTACTGAAAGTAGCAAGGAGAAGATTATGACTGGGGGAAGACACTGAGTGAAGTGTCAATCATGTCCCAGGTTTGACTGACTAATGTGGAGCCCTGGATGGGCATCTGACACAGAGGGACAGAGAACCAAAGCTTCAGAACCTGTTACTGGTCCAGACTTAGCCCTCGGGCCGTGCCAGTCTCCAAAGCGTTCAAGTCCTATTTGTTCTATAATCCCCCTGCCGTTGACACCTTCATCGGGTTTCTCATCTGTGAGTAGTCACCTTCCTCTGGACGCCCTCAATATTTTGTATATACCTCCTTTGAGACACTCATCTCTATGTCCATTTTAACAATTTCTACACAAGTCATATCTTCTTTCTGATCATAAACAACTTGGGGTCCCCAGCACTGTGCCTTACACACAGTAGGTGCTCACTAAATACCTGGGATGAATAAACTTTTAAACACTGATTAAAATATGCTGACCTTTCACCCCAGCCACCTCCAGATCTGACTTAAGAGGTGATGCTTTTGTGCTTGGGAGAGCTGCCACACTGCTAAATACCTTTTGGATATATTGTGATGTTTTTTCCCAGAGACCAGATATACTCAGACTTCAGCCCAATTTCAGTTTTTTAAAATGGGATGAAGATGACACTTTCTGGAAAAAGATGAGTCTGGGTCACAGCCATTAATACTCTGCTTCATAATGTCTTGATCCTCTTCCAGGTGTGTCTTTTCTATATGTACAGTTTCATAAACTCTTTAAGAGCAGGACCGTATCTTTTTTTTTTTTAGGACTGTATCTATTTTGTTGGTGTAATTGTTGCTCACACATACTACCTGTCTGGTAAAGATCTCTGCCCACACTGGGCTGCTGCTGCTGCTGCTGCTAAGTCGCTTCAGTCGTGTCCGACTCTGTGCAACCCCATAGACGGTAGCCCACTAGGCTCCCCCGTCCCTGGGATTCTCCAGGCAAGAACATTGGAGTGGGTTGCCATTTCCTTCTCCAATGCATGAAAGTGAAAAGTGAAAGTGAAGTGGCTCAGCCGTGTCCGACTCCTAGCAACCTCATGGACTGCAGCTTACCAGGCTTCTCTGTCCATGAGATTTTCCAGGCAAGAGTACTAGAATTGGGTGCCATCGCCTTCTCCTGGGCAAATTCTATCAATTGACAAAGCATATCATTTTAACATACATATGAAGCATTTCATTCCAAGAAATCCCTTTAAGCAACAGCTGCTGAGTTAGGTCATCAGACTCAACACACACACACATCTTTACCTGCTACCTCAATCCATACGAGTCTTGGTGTTCATTTCCCCCTGCCTAGAGTCAACAGTTTCAATCATTTTTTTTCAGAAAGAAAAAAAAAATGATACACACACACACACCCCTAAATTGGTTTGCCATTTGGAAGCTGATACAGTGAGGCGATTTTCTTTGTTAAAAATAACCTAATCAGCAGCTTTCTCCATTGAGGTAAGCTGTCCATTGCCATGAGTTCTTCTTTACTCCTTCCTCTACAAGAACCCATTTATTCTGGTTCATTTATAGAAGGTTACTGTGGTTTTTCCAAGAAACTACTGCCTCGCAAGAGAGGTGAATTTTCTTGTGTACANATTTTCTTTGTTAAAAATAACCTAATCAGCAGCTTTCTCCATTGAGGTAAGCTGTCCATTGCCATGAGTTCTTCTTTACTCCTTCCTCTACAAGAACCCATTTATTCTGGTTCATTTATAGAAGGTTACTGTGGTTTTTCCAAGAAACTACTGCCTCGCAAGAGAGGTGAATTTTCTTGTGTACAAAATTAAGGACAGTTTTTACAGAAACAGACATGAGTAAGAGTCTGTTAGCCATATTAATATCTTTATGATTCCTGGGCTTTCCCAACAACAGTTAAGTGTTGCCAAACTAGCTTTACTTCATGTTGGCAGAGCATACACCATAATATATAGTTCTTCATGTCTTGGCAATGAAGCGGGCGCTCTCCTGCCAGAATCGACTCTAAAGGAAATGGGCAAGAGACAATAAGCCCATTCAAGTGCATTAGCAGTGTTGTCCAGTGGGGATTTTTCAATTTTTAAATTGACACAAACTTAAAAACCACCCTGTTTTAAGTAGGGGAAGATTTATTTTCCCAAAGAAGATGTTATATTTACCAATATATTTCTGACATCTGTTCTCAACAAGATGTATTGTCAGGTTATTGGAGAGAAGGTGGGTAGAGAAGACAGCGAGAGGCATCTGCCTTTCAAAAGGATATAAAATGCACATCTTTATTGATTGGCTGCATTCAGTCAGCAGTTTAACCTGTGAGGCTTAAGCACTTACATAAACTCACATTATTGCCGCACTGTTGTCCCCTTGGTTGCACACATTTTGTTTATAACAACAACGTGTCTTTGTGAGTGAATTTTAAAAGTGGAGTTTCTAGCAGCAAACCTAACACCCTTCAAACACCAAAACCAAAAAATCCTTGAAAAACCACCTATAAAAAACAAAAATCTGTTTGCTAACACAAAGTTCAATATTTACCGGGGTTGGAAAAATTCTACTTGGAGGGCGGGGAGAGAAAGGAGGAGGTGGGTATTTCTGGTTTCAGGAAGCTGTAGACTTTCAGGTAATCTCACAAGGTACTTGTAGAGGATATTGAATTCTAAAGAGAGTAGAAGAGCCCCCTGCTGGCTGAGAAAAGAAGAGCCAAAATGGGCACGTTTTTGAGAATGGGCAGTCATTTTGCAGGTAGCCAGTATTCCTGTTTCATTCATGTAGCAAAATATGTGTTGAGGTTTGCTATGTGCCAGACACTGCTCTAGGCTCTTGGCACAAACATTAAACAAGACAGACAAAGTCTTTGCCTTCTTGGAGCTCTGACAATGTAAAAGGAGAAATAAAACATATATATATATATATATATATATATATATATATAACATAAATAAATATATTATAAATGAAGCATATATATATGTTTTATTTCTAATGTATAATATAATGTCAAGTAGGGATCGATACTATCAGCAGTGCTATGAATTACAAGCAGAGCAGGAGGAGGAAGTTGAGAGTGATGGGAGGAGGATGCTATTTTAGACAGAAGACTAAACATTTGAGCTGAATGAAGCTAAGGGGGAAGTGGGAGGAAGATCTGTGGGAGGAGCGTTCCAGGCCAGGCACAGAGGGAGGTGCGCAGAGGGAGGTGGGCAGAGGGAGGTGGGCTGCACAGGAACTGTTGGCAGTCTAGCCAGAAGGCCACGTGGCTAGAGTGAGCGAGGCAGCAAAGGCTTGGAGAAGAGCCCAATGAGACAGAAGAGCCCTACTATGCTCTTGCATAGTAGGAAATTTGGATATCACAGGACTTCACTGCAGTGTTGAAGAGAATTAAGTAAATCTACTTCTCACTTTAAATAGGTCATTCTGTGTGCAACAGGGAGAATTAGCTTGAGAAGCCAATTATGAGGCTACTAACATAGTATTTCAAACACTTCAACTGGGGAATTTTACCAGATTCCTGCTATTTACAGTGATGTTCAAAGAATCAGATATGACCTCTGCTCTCAGACTTCAGCCAACTTGGAGAAATAAGACATACATTAAATTAAATTTATAAGGGCTAGGAGTGACTGCTCCATGCTGAGTGATTGCTAAGCAGTGTAGGCAAGAATGATAATGACAAAGGTGAGGAAGCTGATATTCTCAGTGGCCAAGCAAGAGCTTGAGGTGATTTTGCCTAATGGTTAACAGCACAAGTCCTGGAGGCAGTTCTTAATTCTGACACTCCCACTTTCTAGCTGTGTGACCTCACGCATGTTACTAAGCTCTCTGTTCTTCAGTTTTCTCGTCTATAGAACGGGTCTAATGATAGTAGCTATTTCATAGGGTTGTTATGAGAAATAAATATCTTAATGTTATGTACAAAGTGCTTAGATCAATGCTAGACACTTTATAAATACTGCATAGACGGAAGAAATGTCTCTAAAATCCCTCTTGTATTATCTTTATTGATGCAGCAGTCCAGCTGTGATATGATGACTTGAACAACCAGCAGCTGTGGCACTGGAATAAACAGGGTAGCTGGTATGATCACAACAGGATGGGAAATGAGCCAGATGAAGGGGTGCAAAACGAGTGCAGATACCAAGCATAATGGTTACAAAAAGTGTGACATGGGAAGAAAATGAGAGGTCAGGAAGGGGAATTGGTTTGAGAGACAGGAGCACTTGATTTGAGGCATGCTATGTTTGAAGTGGAGGCAATTAGGGGCTGCCAGACTGGTGCTTAGGAGAGAGAGAGAGAGAGAAGATGGGTTTGGAAGCCCCTCCTACGAGGACTATCCTTGAAGCCATGACTGACATAACCTAGAGAGGAGGAACTGAAAGAAGAGCTCTAAGAAGGAATCTCAGGAGACATGAGAATAGTTATGGATTAGGAAACAGGCCCGTGAAAGAGATGGAGGAATTATAAGGTTAGCCAGAGAAGCAAATTAGTGAGAAGATGGAGCAGCTACTGCCAAATGCTACTACGAGATAAAGAATGACTAAAATGCCTTTGGATGCGGTAACAATGAGGTGACTGATGGCGTCATGGAAGTTTCCAAAGCGCAGGTCATCCTGAAGGCATCTGTTAAGTGTCAGTCAAGAACTCTGTGCCATGCAGTTTCAGGTCCTTCAGGACCCAAGGTTTTACTCCTCAGGGAAAGTTGTTGGCTGACAGCTCCCGGCTGCTTCCCTGAGGAAAGCCATCTTGTCTCAGCCATGCCCCTTCCTGGGACAGCTGGTATCAGTGATGGGTTGACCTGGGGCTATGAAGACCCAGTTCTTTCCCAGAAATACCTTCAACTCAGAAGAGTCGTCCCAGCTTCAGAGCTCGCTATGAAATCAACTGACGCCCAGCATTGTGACTGCTTTGTGGCCCAACCTCCCCCCATCCTTCCCCACACAGGTGCTGTTGCTGGGAGTGCCCCCCAGTAAACCTCCCACAAGCTGATCACCATCTCACAGTCTGCTTCCCTGGGAACCCAACAGCTGCGCTGGCTTAGGAAAACCAGTCAACATAAAAAAGAGAGGAGCTGGACACAAGGAGATTGATATATAAATAAAATTTAACAGATGAATGAAGATGAATAGAAATTTATGTTTCTTATACATAGAAATTCTGAACTTTAGAGCTAAATCTAAGGAAAGTTAATAGGAATGGGCTTTCCTCCAGAACCCCAGATCCATCCAACTTGCAAAAGTGAGACGGTAAGAACAAAGTGCTGGGTGTCATAACCCGATTGATGGTTCTGTCAGGTGTACAACCTCACAATCTCTTTTAATCTCCACATCTTTGTCACTTTGCTGCCATCTGGAGAGAGGATTAATTTCATTTGTCCCCCTGGGAGATTAATGCATCACATTGGATTCCAGCACACAGATGGATGCCAATCTCCAACCCAACAGCACTAATCTGGCTCCGGCAGCTGCAGAGAGATTTCCCCGCCCTCATCCACCAGCAGGAATGCAGTGGCCTTCAGAAGTCACCCTCATTCTCTTCATAGCTGGGGAACACAGATGGGGTGCAAGAGCCTTTCCTGCTGCTCCCAAGAAGGAAGAACTTCTGAGGATCCTAAGACACTGTCAATGAGAGGCCCAGCAGAGTTCCATCTCATATCAGACTGTCTCACTAGACTTCCCAGGGCTGAGCAATCTCTCTGTAAGCCCAGTAGGCCTTCCCATAAAACAATTGGAATTACCTTTTATATTTATGGGAATTGTTTCCCCGTAAAACAGCTGGGAGGTGTAGGGGCCAGTGAATTACTCTTCTTACCTAAGAGAATGTGCTTTCACATAACTTGTTACAGTATCTGACCTATCTGACACTGGGGAAGCTTGGGATCAATCCTGTTTGTTCATCACTGTACCCCTAAGAACCCAGTGAGAGGCCTAAACACATAGTATGTTTTGACTGAATGAATGAAAAACTGGTACAAGGAGGGTTACAAATGAAGTAAACAAAATAACCAGCAAGTATGATTATTAAGATGCCTAAAGACAGCTCAAGAGCCTGTAAAGCCCTAAACTGGACCACCCTACCCCATCCCCTCAGTGTGTGTCAGTCCCTAGAGCTCTCTCAGCGATCCAGTTGCCCTTGGTAGGTAAATACTTAATAAAAGTCCTTTGGACTGAGTTCAATTACAATGAAGCCTAATGGGTCCCAAATGCCTAGGCTCTTATAAAAAAGCATTTATACATCAGAAGAAGGGAAATTACTCGGTGCAGAGGATATGAGAATTACAGGAAAAGGGACATTTTCTTATAATAAGAAGAAGGAATCTGAAGGGTAAGATTTTAAGAAACACTAGCAGTGTTCAACGTTAATGGAACTAGTCTGTCTAAAGCTTTAAGACATGACCTGGGGGACCTCCATGAAATTTTGCTAACCCAGTTAATTTCATGAAGTGAAATTTACCAGTTCTCACCTTTCTGAGAACTTAACATGTATTATCATTTAATCTTCTTGATAGCCCCATGGATTAGGTTTACTAGTATTACTATTTCCATTTTTCAGGTGATGAAACTATGTTGGAGAAGTTAAGTGATTTGCCCAAGGTGACACAGCTGGTAAGTCATATCTCAGATACTTGGACCTAGACAGTTCAACTCTGGGGTCCATGCTCCTAACGTCTGCACAGTACTGGACCCTGGAAGGACAAATATTCCACTTTCTTCCCCTTTTCCCCACAGGTATTCCAATGTTATCTGTTTTTTATACTCTTTAAAGAGAACCCCCTTGGAAAAACTATAAGACACATTTTTAAGTGAGATTGGTATCTAAGACCGCACCTCAGCATTGAGGTTCTAAGGAACAGTGTTGTTAACATGGTGGGTATTTAAAACCAAAAATCCCGTTGACAAACAGGGCAGCAGTTTTTGTCAGTTTAGTTCAGCTAAACTGCAAGAGCCTAGAACAGCGCCTGGCACATGGCAGGCACTCAGAAACAATGTGTTGAACTTGTGGTTGAACTGAGATATGTAGCATCTTCTATACAAATGCCACAGAAATGTTATAACATGGTTAAGATCCAGCTAGGGGGACATAGTTTTTTGGAAGAACTCAAATTGCTAAGTCCGACTTCCTATTTGTCTTGTATTTTACATTTGAATCAGTCTGTAAGATGATCAAGGCAGTTTTATGACGGTTAAGGAATGTCTCCAAAATCATACAATTTGCTAGGGGAGGAAATAAGTAGTACTGGAACTGAGGTCTTCTCAGTTGACCTGATGTGGGTGTAACTGATGTCTGCTTAGCCCCACGAGCCCAAGTTCTAGCTGTTATGTTAATCACTTAATGACTTTTCGTTTGTACACTGAGGCAGGACTTTTTCTTGGTTAAGTCACATGGACTGAATGACCAGACTTAAGTACTGATATGTCTCTTTATGCCTTTGAGTCTTAGTTTCCTCATATGGAGAATAGTGGGTAGTATGGTACTTGCCTCTGCCAGTCAGGAGAGAACATCACTCCAGACACTTATAAGAGAGGGCACTTTATATGGAGAATTGATTACCTGGGTGATGGAAAGGCTGTCAAGCCAAATAGGAAGGGGAGGCAAACCAGAAATTAGCTGCATTGGGAAGCCACTACCACCCCTCATAGATGTCAGAGCAGGTGGAGGTACCAGCTCAGAAGCCAGGGTTGGTGGGGGCCGGACCCATAGAGAAGACCCAACTGCGCCTGGGGCCACTACTGCGTCCGAGCAAGAAAGGAGAAATTCCCCTTGCTTCTCCCCACTTCCTGCCCATCAGCCTTTACCGCTGCCTCTTACTGGCTAAACCCAACTAGAAGCCCAGGAGTCTAAGAAACATGGCACAGAGCAGAGCAGGAAAAGGGCAGAGACTGGATCTGAGAGCAGCAAATAGACTAGCAGTCAGCTCAGGACCTCACAGAGCTGCTGTGAGATTTAAACCAGAGGTATGTAAAGTATGCAGCACTATGCCTGGTATGGAACAGTGCCTGATGGAAGTTATCAATGTCATTATATATAATAATATATATGATAGGCTTGAACTAGGCATGAATTAAAAAAAAAACAAACAAACATGGATTCTGCCACCAGCAGCAAGCAGTCTAGCAAGTAGCCCATTTTATAAGCCATGACAAATTCTCTGGGCCTCCAGAGTAAAATCTTGCATAGGGCATTATCCCACCATGATGGTTCAAGTGCCAACATCAGAGCCTGAATATTATCACCTCATGCACCAAGAATTATGGAGAAAAACATGCTGATTTGGGCCTATAAATGTTTTCTTTCTTAGAATGAAAAGGGTCATTAAAATGCAAAATATTCTTACTGAGACACAAAATGATCTGTCAATAAAATAGGCATTGGCTCAGTAATCTTCCCTGATTAGAGGGTAAGTCAGTGAATGCACTGTTTACACAGCTGGCTGCTTGTCTGATTTAAAAGTATTTGATACTTTCCTAAAAAGGCAACGATGTTACTGTTAGAAGTTTATTTGAAAGAAGAGTTTTCTCAAATAGCACCTGCTCCCCATATCGCTGACCTGGAACCTTGCATGAAGGGGTTCATGTCCTTGATGATGAGCAGAGCCCACGGATGGTGCAATTTAGAGGCAAGGAATCTTGTCTGTCCATCTCTTCCTCTTTACTCCAGGCCTTGGAGTCACAGTGTATCAGTGCTGGAACTCAGAAAACACATTAACATGTTTCACAAAGGTGTGGAAAGCTCTCGAAGAGCCTCGGTGCCAAGTACTGCCAATATTCATTGCTAGTAGAAAGATAAAGCAGAGGCTGAGATAGTGACGACCATTGCAAGGGGGCCCAACGCCACCAAGAGAGCATCTGAGCCTCCCTGCCTTCTCGTCCTGACTCCACCTACCGGCAGGCACGTAGAGAACAGGCTATGGGGAGATTTATACTCCGTGTCTGAAGTAATAATGCCACCTTAAATATAAGGCATCCCGGAGGATTTTCATTAGGTGGGAAGACACCAGAACACATGATCTGTGTCTTCCATACAATGACTAAATGAAATAACAGAGCTTTAAATTCATTTCTAAAAGAGCACAAATGAAAATACTGTTTTACACAGAGAAACAAAAGGAAAGATGTAGTGATGTTCCCAAAATTACAGGTAAAATTGAACTAAATTAATAACCTCTGTCCTGTACAGAGTGAATTGGCTTGACAACTCAATGACCCAGACATCACCACAGGTTTAAGACAATGGAATGGGTTTACCATTCTCAGTGTTAATCAAAAACCTTTCAAAAAGGAAAGTTCCTGAACACAACAGATTTCATTCTGATATTATTTCCTGGTTCTGTCTTTTTGGTCCCCAGTATAAATGATATCACCATTCCCAAATTAAGCATGAGGTACTGCCAATCCATAATTATAAATCCCCACCACCTCCACCAAGCCCCTCAGCCAGCACTCTGTTACAATGAGCTGTCAGTGAGTTTCATCTTCAAATTGTAATGGCATTATTTGCTTTATTTAGGCTTGGGTGAAACAGGATGGATGTCCTTCTAGAAAAGTGTGTGCATTTAAGTTGGCAGGGCAAGAGTGATTTATATGGGGAATAAGTCCTTAGTCTGTCAAAGACCTGGCAGAATCTTTCTGGGAAAACTAATTGCAGCCAGTTCCTTCCAGTGCTTGGAGATGAACTATCGGCAGTTCTGCCAGCCATCATAAGATACAATCTGCCAGCCATAAGAGGAGAGGAAGCCAGATTCCCCATCCTCAGCGTCTGTACATGCCTGATAATCCTAAATTTCTCATGAACCAATTATTCAAATTTGAAAGTCCCCTTTGCAAACATTCACCATTTTCCATTGATCGCTATGAAATCACATGACTTTTCTGAACCATGTACGTTGTATACAAAAATCATCTGTGCCCCACAGCCATGCTGATAGAGCTGCTGGGAGTCAGGGCTGTGCCGCCCTTGAGTTCTCATAAAGGCTGGAGATGCGGGCTCCTAATTCGACGGGAAAGGTGAGGAAAGGTCTGCCACTAACATGAGAGACGTTGTGCCTGGGTTCAGAGAGTTGACCTGTTCACTGAATGTTCTCCCTACTCTCCTTCTTGTGGTTCCTTCTCCCCTGTCCTTCTCTCCCTGTTACCCCCTCCATTAATTGGAGAACTGTCGTGGACTCACTGCTCACCCACCAACGCAGACAGCACTGATGTTACAGAAAGTGGTGCGATGTGGAGCACATCTGTCTATGAAACCCAGAGTCATCAGAACACCCTGGGTTCTCCCTACAAGAGGCCTCAGTTCAATCCTGTTGGATCATCGAGGCCAGTAGTTCTCAACAGGGATAATTTTTCCTGCAGGGGAGATTTGACAATGCAGAAATTTTTGATCGTCGCAACTGGGGGTAGGGGACAGGGACTAGGGATGCCGTTAAACATCCTACTATTCATAGGACAGGCTCCCACAAGACACACTTGCCTGACACAAAGTGTCAGTAGTGTCAAGGTTGAAAAATTCTGATCTAGATCTTAATTGAGGTGTGTAGATGAGAGTTCAGGCAAGTGTCTCTCTCTTCCAGTTGGCACAAGCCTCACACAGGAGCTACACACTATTCAGGAGCTCTGTTTAGGCCCTGCATTTGCCTGATTCAGCAGATCACACTTTAATAATGTAATTCAATTCTTCCTCATTTTTTTAATGTTATTTAGGCCCTTTAATATAATTTGGCAAGCTATTATAGTTGTTACAGCTGCTAGTTTTGCCCTCAATACTGATTTCACTTATGACCTCAGCTGGAATAAGATTTAAAGTTTGAGATGATGTAAGTGAATAAGGATTATTAGATTTATTCGTATGGCAATTTAAATAAGAAACTGCCTGGCTTAGAATAAGTGGTAAATGAAAAATGCTAGTGATTTATAGACCTGTCCATTTTAAAGATTTATATGATGTGTGGGATGATTAAGTAAGAGACAGGCCTGATTATATGAAATATGTAATTTTTGTAAATGCAATATTGGAAGCAAGCTGCTAAACAGTGCTGCATAGCAACTCTCGGCTAAGCAATTTTTATGACACATTTATTGTAAACTGGGATGCAGAGTCATGTGCAATTTATACACGGAGTCCTTGGTCTAACTCTTCTTAGCTGGATAGAATTGTGTTCATAGGGAATGCATCTAACTTCAACCCTGAAACACCAGTCACATAGGTACCCCCAAAAGGCAAGGCAAGCTGGTGATTTCAGACCTGACTCAGTGACTGGCCTGGGTGATTCTCTCTTTTGTAAGGAACTTGGCTACTCTGTTCCAGTAGAAGCAGTCAAATTTATGGAGTTTGTCATTTAGTGACACACTTCGGTGAAAATACTCATGACTCCAAAGTACTACAATCAGAAAGAGAAATGCAAAAGACTGTGGTATAGTTTCCTTTCTCCACTGTGACTCCTACTCTTAAACACAGTAGCACCCAGAACTCAGAGGTGATTCATCCCCATCTCAGGTCACTTCCCCTTCCAGCAGCCCCAGGAGTCCATGGAGAGAGTTGAGGCCCAGTGCTTTGTACACAGCTTCAAAGTCAGCCTCGGGGTTGCTGTGGAGCAATGAACAATGAATCGAGTCTTATCTCTCAGAAATGGGGAATATGTAAGAAATATTACTAATATTTAAATTATTTTCACAGATGCTTGAAATAAACAAAAAGCAAACTAAAGTCATCCACCTAGCCTAGGAGAACACAGGATTCTGAGTAGCAGTCATGTTTCTCCCACAGATTGATGCTGGACCTTGGGGAAACTGTCTGCCTCTGTACACTCAGGGCTACAGCTTCTGTATCCACCGCTCAGGGTGGGTATGAGGGGCTAAGGGGTTAACTGAAAGGAAACCGCCACCACCACCACTACCCCCACCCCACCCCCAACCCCGAGAAGCAAAGGGCACCCTACAAATGCAAACAGAGAAGGCGGCTCAGAAGACAGAGTGGAGGCCGAAGGAGACAGGAAACACCTTCATTGGATAAACATCCACGAGGGCCCTTTGAGTAACCCAGAAGAGCAACTGGGTGAGACCTGGGGGAAGTTCCGACCTNCCCCAGGCGCAGGGCGGGCCTAGCGCATGCGCTGTGCTAGCGGGATCAGGTGGCGCCCGGCAACGAAACTGAAACAGCACCGCCCGGGCGCAGTCAGCCCGACCGGGGTGTGAGTGCTGTCCTGTAAAATAATAACTGTGTAATTTGGAGCAAGTGCCATAATTTCTCTTAGTCTCAGAATCCACCGGTAGAGTTACTGTGAGACTAAAGAGAAACACGTGCATAGCTTCTTGGTATGGTAGATGCTCAATAAATGGTATTCGTTATGACCACACACCTTCATAGCTCTAATCATCATTCCAAATATGTAAGGGACGTCACCGTGCAACATCGTGTCCCTAGACTGATCATGTAGAAACGTAAATTGAAAGACACGTTTAAATAATACCCGTCCCTCTTTTAGAATTTAGGACGTCTGAAAATGAAGTTGTCTAAGTGGGTTGCCTCCTCTTGGGCTTTATCTTGCCTGTGTATTCATTGCTCCTTTCTTCTGTTCAAACAGGAACGGAAATTCAAACCTGTGGGTGTGCTAAAAGAGCATAGGTCTTTAAAAAGCACCAT
Source organism: Neotragus moschatus (assembly GCA_006410615.1). Lineage (NCBI taxonomy): Eukaryota > Metazoa > Chordata > Mammalia > Artiodactyla > Bovidae > Neotragus > Neotragus moschatus. The sequence goes on from SJYA01000750.1 coordinate 1,529,642, forward strand.
GAAGTGAATGGAATCACCAAACTGTTTAGCAGCCAAAAAAAAGTCTATATATAGAGCCGGAACTCAGAGCTACCCACTATTTCATTCCAGCCTTAACATTCTGAATTAATCAACCCATCTTCAATCCACACTTCAGAGGCAGACACAGAAGCCAAAGATAATGCTTCCCACATATCATCCACTTTGCAGTGTTGTTCAAATATTGATGAGTGTCCAACTCACTGTGTCAATATAAAGATATTTATTATAGGCTACCTCTGAAAGCTAAATTTGACCCCAGGGTGAGGAGTGGGGAGAGGAAGGGTCAAAGACAGATATTTTCTGTACACATTTCCTTTCTGAAGCTATATGGGACAATCAAATAATATCACAGATTATTCATTTTACTTTTTTTCCTCCCTGGAAAAGGAAATTTCTGGGCTTGCAGATGTCTACCTACGAATTGACCTAACCCGAAGACAGGAAAAAAACTAAGAAAATTAAAATACAACAGTACATTCCATTGCTTCTCCAGATCCAAAAATATACACACACACATTTAGCTAGTCCTCCAAAAATGAAAGGAAAAAAAAAACTTAGCCTATTGCAAAGAAAGGTATTTTGCTGGGAAAATTCTACCTCAGTGAGGATAATGGTCAGGCATTTTCTCTATCTTGCTATTCCTTAAACGTGAGCCTGCCAAATTCTATCCTTATCCAGTTGCAATTACTACAAGAATACCACACACACACACACACACACACACACACACACACACACCCCTCCCTGGACAGATCTAGTCTTAGACTCCTTAATAGAAGGAGTCATGTATCCTACAACCTTCACAGGAAGAGTGACAACAAGGACCTGTATTTATGCTTGGTGAAGTTGGCATGGGATAGAAGAAGAAACAGCTAGGTGCCGATGATCTGGTAGGCTCAGAAACATATTTGTAGTTAACACAAGATTAAGTGTTAGTAGTTTACATTTGGAGAGGAGGTGGGTAGCTGGCTGAAAGTGATCACAAGACATAGGAAAGTTCAGGAAACGTAAAACAGTCTGGGAAGCACATGCCCCTTTTCAAAAGACCAGCAGTCTCCTCCTCTGCTCTGTCCAGGGGTTCAACCAGCCTCCACTGCATACAGTACTTAAGAACCACCGGATGTAACTAAAATAACCACAGAGATGTTGCAGCATCTTCCCATGGGCTCTTCGGTTGCCGAGGTAAGTGCCTGGAGTGGTTGTTACCTCAGGGAAATCTACCTAAGTGGGCCCAGGAGGTAAGTCACCACCTCCTGCACCCAGCCCTCAGCTCATCGATCCTTTAGCTGTTAGTTCTGTTACTTCAGCCTTTCTGTAAAGAGCCCCTGAAGGTTCTCACAGCACATCCCCAATAACCTATCACTAGCCATATCCAAGCTTAGTCTAGGGGCCTTAGGAAGCCCTGGGTCCTCTGGTCAGGACCAGCCTCACTAGACATCTGTTTAAGTATGATTTTAAGACAGTGTGAGTAGTTTCTTCCCTGACCTTCAGTGCACCTCACTCATCTTCCCAGGCTAAATGCTTCAGAAAGTTTTACCTTTGAATTGCTCTGTCCAAAAGCTTCCTTTAAAAATGCAAATACATTAAGGCAAATTTTTATAAAGCACTTTAGCTAACTTGATTCTCTGAAGAAATGGGAGGCTGGGGGAGAAGGAGGAAGAAAAACTACTTAGGGAAGAGTGATCTAAGTGGGGCACCTAAGAGAGACTCCAGGCAACCCAGGAGCACAGGGAGCTTTGGGAGCTCAGAGAGGGAATTCGGATGAAAAGTGATAAATAGGAAATGCAAGTGTCAGAATTGGGGCAGGCAGGGGTGGTCACATTTCTCCTCATCTCTTTCTTTTGTTGTTGTTTCGTCGCTAAGTCGTGTAAACTTAGTGACTAAAGACTGTAGCCTGCCAAGCTCCTCTGTCCATGGGATTTCCCAGGCAAGAATACTGGAATACAAGAATACTGCAGTGGGTTGCCATTTCCTTCTCCAGGGAATCTTCCCGACCCAGGGATAGAACCCACATCAACTGCACTGGCAGGTGGGTTCTTTACTGCTGAGTCACCAGGGAAGCCTTTTAGGCTTCCTTTTAGGCCTTAGCTAAAGTCCAGAAGGTCCTGGGACAGGCTGAGCAAACCTCTAATAGAGAATCTCCTTTTCCCCACAAACTGGTCTGTTTGTGGGAAAACTTTCACTATTCATAAATTAAGTTTTATTGGAATATAGCCTCATTTTTTTACATATTGTCTATGGTGATTTTCTGTTCTCAAAATCTAAAATATTTACTATCTAGCCCTTTAAAGGGTTTTGGATCCCTGATCTATTTCGTGTTGATCTCTGTTGTGCTTCAGGGCATGAGCTCTGTGGCCAAGTGGTCCAGGTGGATGCACTGGCATTGATTAACTTCTCAGGTAAGTCATTTACTTTCCATAGCTGAAAAATGGGGACCAGTTCTTGTAGCGTGAGAGTAAGAACTAAACTAAGTGCTTAGCTCAGGATCTGGTGTATAGTAAAAATTCAATAAATGTTAGCTATTTTTGTTTTAATGTAATTCAACAGTGGCACATTATAGTATTCTTCCCTGACCTCCCTGACCTCCATTTCAGGTTAGAATTCTTCTTGTTCTGGAACAAGACTATGGAAAGTCATCCAATTCGATATAGCACCACTACCAAAAGATTTCAGGAAAAGCGATTGAATAGCAGGAGTTGACAATCGTTTTGCACCAACAACTAGCCCCTGGAAATTCAACCTTCTACTTATTTCCCATGACTTAAATAAAAGCAAGTAAATCATCCTGCAACCACTTTAACAGATAAAGTTAAGGCAGAGAAGTAATATGACTCACGATAACTCTAACAAAGTTACACCAACTCAGTCAACATGAACTGAAGTGAATCATTGCGTAAAGAGCTCTCTCCTTTTGGCAAAAGCAACTAGCTGGAAGTTAGGGACCTCGGGGTAGAAGCTCACTGCTTCAATTCAAGAATTTCCAGTTTTTTAAGATGCTCATTAGTGTCATCTGAGGCGTATATGAAGGATTAAATTAAAGAACAAACATTGGAAGGAACACAGTTGAAAGTTCTTGCGGGTAACAAGGAAGCAGGAGAACTGTTGAGGAGGTGAAACCAAGAGTCAGCCCCTGGTGCGGGCGGCTGGGTTACACAGCCCTCACCAGACACTGACCTTGTTAAGAACCCCCAAACACAGCAATGGAAATGAAATGGCCTTAAGTTTCTAGGATTCTAGGCTTTGGGTTAAAACAGGAGAGCATGGGACAGAATTCCAAGGACTTGGGTCAGTTAACCATTTTGTGAATTCTTCCAAGAAATGTGTTTAGCCTTCTGCTGAGTATTTTGCATATATTATTATATTTAACCCATGCAGTCCACGCAGGCGGGCTTCTCAGGTGGCGCTAGTGGTAAAGAACCCACCTGCCACTGAAGGTAGACTAAGAGATGCACGTTCTATCCCTGGATCAGGAAGATTCCCCTAAAGGAGGGCATGGCAACCCACTCCAGTATTCTAGCCTGGAGAATCCCATAGACAGAGGAGCCTGGCGGGCCGCAGCCCATAGAGTCTCACAGAGTCAGGCATGACTGAAACAACTTTAGCATGTATCCATTCAGGTAGGCTTTCTTAGCTACATTTTACAGATGAAGAAACTGAAGATCAGGAAAATCAAAGAATTTTCTAAAAATCACACCCCGAGGAAGCAACAAAACTGGAAATTTTTAAAACTTTTCAACTTAACAATACATGCATGGGTAACTATAAGTTATACAGTGAAAAATAATCAAATCTCCTGCCCTTTCCTCCCCCAGTGGAAGAAAGTGCTACTGCTTAATTTCTTTGGATTCGTGCAAAGAAATTTCAAGTATTAACAAACATGTGAGCACAGGATCTCTCACTCATACATGGTAGCAGAGTAAACTCACTGCCCTATAGCTTGCTTCTCCCATGTTTTTTAGAGAACTTTCTATGCCCAGCTGAAACTTGAACCAGGCCACCCAGAACCCAAATCTGTTCTGATAACCATTTCACCACATTGCCTCTGGGCACCAGTTAGGAGGGTAAGCTAAGGCCTGTGTGTCAGCCTCAGTGTCTGGACCTGTAGGAGGAAATGCTCATTGAGCATTTGTTTTTCTAGGACATGATGGTAATTTAAAACAAAAAAAAGAGCAAGACCTATTCCTTTCATCCGTTCATTTGAAGTTAAGAAGTATTTATCTGCTATCAATCACATAAGCAGGGAGTTACCCAGCACAGACAGAAAGTGTCATTGAGGTTCAAATGGAGAAATCTTGGAAGGTAAGAACCGTTCAGAAAGACAGGGAGGAAGCACTGTGGGAGAAGGAATGGCATGTGGAAAGGGGAGGCCAGTGTCTGGAAGGCCCCGGGGGAAAGCATAGTCAGCTCAGGCAGAACCAGCTTTTCAGCCATGGTGTGACCACACAATGTTGGTTGTGGGATATATTGCAAGTACTTTGTTATTAATAGTGGAAAGATTCCCAGCTTTGTCTCCACTTTGAAAATACTAAACTGGCTTCCAACTGCAGTGAATTTTCAAAGGGTCGATGACCTGCCCCCAGGACAGTTGAGGAGAGTAGAAATCATCTGAGAAGATTTTCAACTATTTTCCCCAAGACTGAGAATCCCTGCCTTGCCATAGATATTCTGAAAGTGCATTGCAGGAGTGGCATACTTTAAAATGAATTCTGCATCTAGCTCGGAGAAGCCTAACCCACTGTCACCCTGCTTCATAAGCAGTGTGGCATGCTTCCTTAAATGCAAGCAAGAAACTGCATCACCTATAATCTGTAGATGATTTGGGGAGATTGTGGACCCCAAAATCATTCGTAAATAATGAAGGTTAGAGCTGCAGCTTCCATCAGATTTTCAACACAGATTCTAGATCTGCCTGGATTTTGCTCCTAATGACCATCTACTTGATGAAATAGGATAGAAAATGTCACAGGGCTCTCTGCTCAATGCTATGTGGCAGCCTGGATCAAAGGGGAGTTTGGGGGAGAATGCATACATGTATATGTATGGTGGAGTCTCTTTGCTGTCCGCCTGAAACTATCACAACATTGTTAATCAGCTATACACCAATAAAAAATAAGTAGTTTTTAAAAAAGATAGACACTGGGGGGAAAAAAAAGAAAATATCAAAGGGCAAAGATATGATGGCTGTATTTATCTGTTCACTGGCCATATTTATACAGGTGTATGTTTGTGTGGGGGCTTCCCAGGTAGCACTAGTGTTAAAGAATGAGCCTGTCAATGCATGAGACATGAGACACGGGTTCAATTGCTGGGTCAAGAAGATCCCCTCGAGGAGGAGTAAATGGCTACCCACTCCAGTATTCTTGCCTGGAGAATACCATGAACAGAGGAGCCTGGTGGTCTCCACTGGGTTGCAGAGTCAGACTCGACTAAAGCGACTTAGCATGCATGCATGTTTGTATGAACCCTGAGTTTCCATATAAAATGGGTTTCTCATATTGAGTCATGGTTCAAAATCTAGAATATGCTCTAGAAACTGCTACTTTCCAGAATGCAGCAACCTATTCCTGAGAAATCCAAGCACTCAAATCATGCCCAGGTTGCAGATCTCACCTTCAAAGGATGTTTAACCTCCTTAAGAGAGCCATGCATCATGAAGGCCAAGCATAGAAGAAAAAGCCCACTGGTGACTAAGACCACTGAGGGAGGGCGTGGGGACACCATACTCGAGGACTGGGTGACAGGGAGTTGGCATGTAACAAGGCAGCATTGGTAATCCAGGCCATCCGACGAGCCAGAACTGAACGGGGCCTCATCCACATCTAGCTTCTGTGCAGCTATAGTTGGTTTGAATTGGATATGGGTGGACCAGACTCCATGGACTGTCAACTTTAATGTGCAGGGGAGTCACCTGGGTGCTTGTCAAATGCATGGGTTCCTGAGCCCTATCTCCAGAAACTCTGACTCAGACAGGGAAGGGAGAGAGGGAGGTGGTGGAGTTCATGGCTCACCCATACCTGGAAGCCACTGGAAAACAAAAGCATTCCTTTTCCATGATGGCAATTAGAGCAATTGCCCTTTCTCGGTAAGTATGCATTAAACAACGGTAAGGAAGTAGGAGGGTGCTGGGCACTGAGAGTTTTTTAAAAATATATCATAGGGCCTTGTGTTAAAGAGCATGTAAATGAACTCGTGTGTGTGTGTGTGTGTGTGTGTGTGTGTGTGTGAGGGCCACTATCTGCCTGAAAACATCTGACTTAAACCATAGTTGGTTCTTTTGACAGATCATGATTAGAAAGACTTTAGAATTCATTTTACATAGAGGAACTAAAGGTCAGAGTCAGATGTAGTAAATTATTTGTTCATGGCCACATAGGTGGAGCCTAGACTTGAACTCAAATCCTCTATGATGAATATATTTGATCTACACTGTTCATTCCAGGTGTGAATAGCTGGCTAGCCACATATGTAAAAATAAACAAAGCTAACAATGGCACAGACAACAGTGCAGTGTGCACCTGGAGCGTGGTAGGTGCTCCATAAATATTTGTTAAGTGCATTACTGTCTTCTTTAAAAGATATGCAATGTTGGATCAGATAGACATTGAAGGGCCCAAGTCTAGCACCTGATGGCTTCTTGGTAACATATGGCTGACAATCAAATAAGCAGTATTGATCCCTTACTCATGTGTCCAGAAAAATAACTAACACTTATCGAACGCTTTCTAGGTGCTGGGCACTGGCTTTGCATACATTAATTTAATCATTACAACTGTCTTGTGAGACAGAACTGTGATTATCACCATTTTACAGAGAAGGAACACTGAGGCACAGAGAGGTGGATTAACATAGGCCCTTCACTGAATTTGTAATAAAACTTTGAGAATAAGTAACTTCTAATGTATGGCTATTGGGTGGGATTTCTTAGTGCAATAGGAATTTAGGATTATTAGGGTAATAGGAGTTAGTCCTTAGGCAAAATCAATTATAAGCTGCAGAGCTGGAAGAAAACTCATAGTGGAGGTGAGATTTGAGCTGCATCTTAAAATTCAGGCAAAGTTAAGAGATGGGAGAAGGGAGCATAAAGAGCAAAGGAAGCAGCAGAAAAGAAAGGACCAGGATACAGAGGGAATGGTCAAGGTGTGTTCCTGCCTGGGATGGAGTCTGTACATCAAGATTAGTGAGAAGCTTGGATAATAGCAGGTGGAGCCAGGTTTAAAGGACTTACATCAGGGGACGGAGTTTGGCTGATTACTTAAGAAGTCTGTCTGTTTTCCTGAGTAGGAACTAGCCCAGCAAGGGCTATAAAGGCCATTAGCTTGGCGACAGTCTGTAAGAAGAATGGAAGAGAGCAGCGGCGTGAATGCCGGGAGGTCAAGATGGCAGAGGCTGCATTAAGCCAGGCTTGGAGGCAGTAGAAATGGAGAAAAGAGGATGCATCTGTGAGACCGTGTTATTAAAAAGTGAGTAACCGTGCTGAGTCTTCCCGTCAGCCAGACTCTGTGCTAAGAACCCGTCAGTTCATCTTGTGGCACCGTCACAGCAGCCCTGGCAGGGGGTGTTATCGTCCCCATCAAAGGAAGAGAAAACCAAGGTCCTGACTCCAGAGCTTGTGTTCATAGTGACACGAACAGGCTCTGGCAACAAACAGATGCCTCAGCTTCTTAGCACGGATGACAGCTTTAATGGCTTCAAAGCCTGGTGAGGGCAGGGAGGCTCTTGGAGATAATGCACTCCGTTTGGGGTTAGTTGAGTCTGAGCTTACACTGCTTTTGTGCAGAGAGTTTAAAACACCAGGTGAAGAACAGAGCTCATCTCTGAGCTTGGAGGCCAGTTGAAAGATGGTGACTGTGCCTAGGAGGGCCCCTGAGAGCCTTTCTAGACCACGCTTAACCTTTGCATCCAAAAAGCTCATCTAATCTATATGACAGTCCTAGAAGCGAGTGTTGCTTAGTCCCCCCGGAAGTCCACCCTGAGACTTGAGAAGCCGCCTGGCAGAGATGCTGGCTTAGACCCAGGTCAAGCACTTCCTGTTCCAGAGCTGCTGGCTCAACTAGAAGTGAGCAACCCCTTCCTACGGAGCTGCTCCCTTCTGGGGCTTTTCACTGCAGGCTGCTGATTAAAAGGAGGCAAAAAACAAGAGTCGACAAAAGCATCCCTTTTCTGATCCTGATCTCTTTCTCAGTCAAGAGAAAGTCTTACGGAAGCAACGTAGCTCAGTACACTGTGTGTGTAAATTTTATTGAACATTCTCATTCCATGATGACACAACAGCTCTTTAAAAACGGAGACAGCATAAACATTGACAGATCTGTTGCCAGGTTGCAAGCATTAGCCCTTCCCGGCCTTTGGATCATCTAGAAAAGTAAGTCTGCCAAGCTACCAGCAGATGGCTCTGTTTTTCCTGAAAGACTAGCTGTCCCTTCTCAGCCACTGCATTTCAGAAGCAATGAAAGAAAAACCAGTTCTCAGTTTGTCCCTGGAGATCCCAACACACTTTCGTCTAAAAGCAGAGAACTTCCCTTCCTTTTAAATGTTTAAATAAGAAGTACAGTGAGTTAGGGTCTATGCTGCTAAGTCACTTCAGTCGTGTCCGACTCTGTGCAACTCCATAGACGGTANCAATGAAAGAAAAACCAGTTCTCAGTTTGTCCCTGGAGATCCCAACACACTTTCGTCTAAAAGCAGAGAACTTCCCTTCCTTTTAAATGTTTAAATAAGAAGTACAGTGAGTTAGGGTCTATGCTGCTAAGTCACTTCAGTCGTGTCCGACTCTGTGCAACTCCATAGACGGTAGCCCACTAGGCTCCCCTGTCCCTGGGATTCTCCAGGCAAGAACTCTGGAGTGGGTTGCCATTTCCTTCTCCAATGCATGAAAGTGAAAAGTGAAAGTGAAGTCACTCAGTCATGCCCAACTCTTAGCGATCTCATGGACTGCAGCCTACCAGGCTCCTCCGTCCTTGGGATTTTCCAAGCAAGAGTACTGGAATGGGGTGCCATTGCCTTCTCCCGTGTGTCCTAAAAATCAGCGCTCAAGTCTCATATACCCATTTCTAGTAAATCTTATGAAACCAAGCTTATACTAGGATATGCTATACTCAACTTTAGTCCTTACCATAAATTCTACTCATTGGCAAATTTTGCTACAACTGGCAGAAGTAGCTTAAGGAACATAGAGTCATCTCAAGGATAAAAGTTGAAATTCTAGGCACTCAAAGCAACAGTTTCTGAATGGACCACCTTTTGTTAATACTTTAAAAAGCCCAGCTTGAGTAGGGATGGAACACACTCTTCTGAAAGTCTCTATAAGTAGAAGAGCTGCCAGAAAAGAACCGAACCTTATGATGGAATTAATTTTTCATTTAAAATATTCCCAAAGTGCAATTCAGAGGTTCTGTTATTTCCTTCCTGCTATACCTTTCTCCTATCAAGAAATCTGAATTTTAAAATTAAGTAAAAATAATAATATTTGCTGAGGTTTTTCTCTCTATAGGGGCCCCGTGTTTAATATATCCAAGAGAAACAGCTTCCCCTGTATCAAAGCAGGCCAGTCCTGCTGGAACTCTTTTCAGTAAACAGGACCCTCAGGAGATAGGAAAACTTCATCCAGAACTATCCAGAACTTCCTATGTCAAGTGCCAAATACTCAAAACCTACCCCAGGAAAACTGTTCCCTTCAAGATTCAGGTTTCTATGGTGACACCTTCTTACATCCTGACCAGTAAGCCAAACTCATCAATTCCTATTTCATCACTTAAAAACACACATCTACATAAAAAGGAGCAGATTAGGGTCAGTACCTGAATGGAAATAAAGCCTCAAGGACTTTCAATAATTATTCAGAAGATCTCAAAATTCCACTTAAAATTCTAATTTAATTCAATGAGTCAACTTATATTGAAAAACACATTTTTAAAATGAAAGACACATCAGCACACACACACAGCTCTGTCTTTTTGCGGCAGGATCTTGGCCCAGCCTCTCAGTACTTACCTCTCCAGGAGGTAGAAGGGAGAGTCATCTTTGGATGCGGCATTGATCTAATCAGCCTATGCTAAGCAGCCTAAATTTCACTTTTTCACTATGTACCATTCTCCTTTGTATAAATGAGACGCAGAACACCCTCTTTCTGGCTCAAACTGTACTAATGAGTGACCAGAATTTACAGCCATGTTGGATGACAGGGCCAACTGTGCGTTAGGTATTTCCTTTCACTTGAATAACAATGAGAATGTGTCAATCAGCCGGTAATATGCCACCAATGGCATCTCACTATCACCTCCCCTTTTTTTATTTTTAGCTGTTATGTGACAGGTGAATACCATCCGTCTGTTTTGAATGCTGCTCCCCTTATTGAAGCTTTTAGGGGAATTGAGAGCTGGTATAAGGTGCTAGCAATAGAGAGGGCCACACTCACACCACAGAGCTGGTCACAATGTCAGGACGGGCCTCAGGAGACTTGGCCCCACAGACCCTCCTGGACTCTTGGAGGAAGTGGGCTGGAAAGCCTTCTAGCTCTATAGCTGTTGTACAAAAGAAACTATTTTCTCCATAGAAATCTTCACTCATGGCCAAAGTGGGAGGGCGGCTGAAAACTTGGCAGGGAGGAAGCCGGGGAAAAGCTGTGAAATTGTGGTCCTGGGGGCCAGGCAGGTCCGCTTAGAGCCTGACTCTAACCTCTAACTGTGTGGCCTTCAACAAGGCACTTAAACCCTTCAAGCTCAGTTTTTTCATTTGTAAAATGGGAATAACAAAATCTATCTTGCAAATATAACAGGAACACTGTTCTGCAGATAGTAAATGGATACATTTTTTAGTAAACACTTTAATGAAGTATAATGTACATAGAAACGTCGCACAAATTATAAATGCAGTGAATTTTTTCAAATCACCACCTTTTCATAAAGCAATTTTTTATGCAATTTTTTAAAAAACTCATTGCCCCTTCATCTGAATTCTTTTTTGTTAATATTTATTTATTTAGCTGCACTGAGTTAGTTGCAGCATGCAGGATCTTCTGATCTTTGTTGTGACACGCGGGTTCTGTTGTAGTTGAGGCGTGTGGAATCTAGTTCCCTGAACAGGGAACGAACCTGGGCCCCCCTGCACTGAGAACTCAAGTCTTAGCCACTGGACCACAAGGAAGTCCCTTAACGCAATTTTAAAGGTTGCTTTCCATTTACAGTTATTACAGAATAGTAGCTCTATTCCCCTTGTAGATGTATTATAATACATCTCTGAGCCTGTCTTAACACTCAGTGTTTTGTACTCTCCACTCCCACATTGCCCCCACACACACACTGGTAACCACTGGTTTGTTCTCTGTATCCGTGAGTCTGCCTCTTTTTTTTTTTTTTTTCACTAGTTTGTGGTATTTTTTTAGATTCTGCATATAAGCGATATCACACTGTGTTTGTCTTTCTCCGACTTATTTCACTAATAATGCCCTCCAAGTCCATGTCGCTGCAGGTGGCAACATTTCACTCTCTTTATGGCTGAGCAGTATTCCATTGCATATACACATACCACATCTTTCTTCATTCATCTGTGGATAGACAGGTTGTTTCCATATTTTTGGCTATTATAAATAATGCTGCTGTGAACTCTGGGGTACATGCATCTTTAAGAATTAGTGGTTTTGTTTTGTTCAGATATATACCCTCAAGTTTGATTGCTGGGTCATATGGTAGTTCTACATTTAGTTTCTTGAGAAACCTGAATACTGTTTTTCACAGTGATTGTGCCAATTAACAGTCCTACCAGTCATGTATAAGGGGAATAACTACTATCTTGACAAATAACACCATAGATTAACTTTACCTGAGTACTCTTGCCTGGAAAATCCCATGGACAGAGAAGCCTAGTAGGCTGCAGTCCATGGGGTCGCTGAGTCGGACACGACTGAGCAACTTCCCTTTCATTTTTCACTTTCATGCACTGGAGAAGGAAATGGCAACCCACTCCAGTGTTCTTGCCTGGAGAATCCCACGGATGGGGGAGCCTGGTGGGCTGCCGTCTATGGGGTCATGCAGAGTCGGACACAACTAAAGCGACTCAGCAGCAGCAGCAGCAGCAGCAGCAGCCTGAAATAAATGGAATTATACAGTATTAGCCCACTTTGTGAACCCAGCTGGTCAGAAAAGCAAACCAAGAAACCAAAGCATTTAATTGAGCTGTGTACTGGAGCAGAATGAGTTACTTGGTGCTTTTTGCTTACCCAAAGACAAAGCCGGACTCAGTAGACAAGGCATCATGCCTCACTAGAGGCTCTTCTGTAAGCAATGGAATCTTGCACCACCTCACTTTTCTTCTCCATCAAATGGAGCCAACAAGGGTGTTATAAGTCATAATTGCTATTTATAGCACACCTCGGTGTGTTAGATGAAAGGTACCAGAGGTGGGTAAAGCTTGTTCAAGACAAACTAACACTTTGATTAGTGGAGCCCAAGGAAGAAAAATATACCCCATGTCATCTGAGAATTATCCTTCCTGCCAGGAGAAGCAAAGTTTCACTTTACAGAGGACTTGGGGCAGGGGGGAGGGGTGGGTGTTTTTGTTCTCATTTGAATAGTGTTTATAATCCTTGAATTTCACTCCAGGTCTGGGGTTATGGGAAGTCTTCAAACACAAAGGGAAATCCAACCCATTAGAAGCATAAGGCACTCAAATCATTCCTTCTGCATAGCCAAGCACAAAGTAAGTGCTCAGTAAATGTTTACTACATGGCCCAATAAATTATTTTATTTACTCAAATCTGTCCTGACGTGCACGAAACAGGTCCCAAGAACCAGGTTGGCATAACAGTTTCAAATCACAAAAAGACGAAGAATCCTATGAAATTATATGACTATTTTGAGTTATAGAAAGTGTTCCTGCTCCATTAGGAATAAGTTAGAGAGCCATACTCATATTCCTTCAGGCTGAAGACAGCATGTAAGCAACAGCAAGCTGATGCATGGTTCAGATGTCATTTGCATCTAGAGAGACACTAAGCACTGTGACAGATGTTTAAGCAAATGCGTTCAGACTTACTGCCCTCTAAGGTTTCTGTTTGAAACTTTATACAGAGCTTGAGGCCTAGTCTTTTTAATATGTTACTGTGGCAAATCTTCATATTTGGAAGGTAAATCTGAATTCTTTTAGAGAGATCAAAAACATTAGGGACAGATAGGTGATTGAGTATTCTAGGTTAAAACCAAAGGGGGGGTATGATGGTGATGTAGGAAGACAGAATTTTCTAACATAGCTGATAAACTGGCCTTGAAGCAAATCCTAAGAAGCAGGTCCAGAAATGGTCTTTGAGAGGCTGATTTGGTCAGTCTCCTCACTCCCAGACTGGGGACAAAGCCAGAACAAAGAACACATTATAAGCATCATTACTCTGGGAATATATGCCCAGGAGTGAGAATGCTGGATCAAATGGCAGCTCTATTTTTAGATTTTTGAGGAACCTCCATACTGTTTCCCATAGTGGCTGTACCAATTTATAATCCCACTGACATTATAAGATGGTTCCCTTTTCTCCACACCTTATCCAGCGTTTGTTATCTGTAGGCTTTTTAATGATGGCCATCTGACTGGTGCGAGGTAGTACCTCACTGTAACTTCGATTTGCATTTTTCTAATAATTAGTGTTTTGAACACCTCTTTGTGTGCCTATTGCCCACCTGTGTGCCTTCTTTGGAAAAATGTATATTTAGGTCTTTTGCTCATTTTTCAATTGGGTTGTTTGCTTTTTTGTGTCAAGGTGTATGAGCTATTTGCTTATTTTGGAAATTAAGCCCTTGTTGGCCACATCATTTGCAAATATTTTCTCCCATTCTATAGGTTGTCTTTTCATTTTGTTTATGATTTCCTTTGCTGTGCAAAAGCTTGTAAGTTTGTAGGTCCCATTTGTTAATTTTTGTTTTTATTTCTATTGCCTTGGGAGACTGACCTAAGAAAACACTAGCTTGTGTCAGAGAATGTTTTACTATGATCTCTTCTAGGCGTTTTATGGTACAAAACAGGATTTTTAATTAATGAAATAAAATAGATCAAAACAAGCAGAAAATATTAGAGGACCTTGCACACGGCAAGGAAGTATGTGTAAAGCATGTTGCAATTACATATGTATGCCCTTATGTCTGTGTGCATACATACTAAGTCTCTGCAATCGTGTCCACCTCTGTGCAACCCAATGGACTGCAACCCACCAGGCTTCTCTGTCCATGGAATTCTCCAGGCAAGAATACAGGAAAGGGTTGCCATGCCATACTGTGGAGGATCTTCCCAATCCAGGGATAGAACCCATGCCTCTTAAGTCTCCTGCATTGGCAGGCAGGTTCTTTACCACTAGCACCACCTGGGAATCCCATGTCCATGTGCCCTGGGTCTCAGTGTTAAATTTATTGCTTGGTGTGGGTTTAAGGAAAACATTTAAACCAACAGATTAGATCATCTCCTAGTTTCCTGCTGGCTCTAGAATTTTGCCGTCCTAAAGAAGTCATTTTTGTAAACCATTTTTCTCTTATTATTGTAAAAGATCCTATAATAAAAGTTACTGTTACCCTACTTATAGCACCTGGCACGGGGCCTTACAGTTAGTTCAGTCCCACTAAGTGTTTCTTATATTCCAACACACCCTCAAGAACACACTCCAACATTGGTGCCATCATTGGTGCCATCTTTTAGCACCAACAAAAGCGAAAGTCCCAGGTCTGAGTGATGATCCCAACCAGCAGGAAAACATCTTCTTGAATATCACTGCCTTTCAGCTTGAGAGAATTCCAAGAGCTCAGTAAATGCCACAACCAGGCTGAATGCAGCCTCTCAGGTATAAACTTTGACAATGAGATACAGTCCTGGTTTTAGGAACAATCTGATTCAGTTTCTGGAGAGATGAGCACTCTAGTGCCAAAGAGAAAAGGACAGGAGAGGAAAAAGGGAACAGATATATTCCAGAATTAAAAACAGGCACACACTAACTACACATCACAATGACTTCTAGGAGCATGAAACATCATAGGTCATAGGTCCTAGGAAACTGCTAAGGAAGAACAGGTATAATCTTATCAATTGTTGCTTTGTGAAAGCAGGATATAAAAAGCATGAAAGTTAGCAACTTTTACATCAGAAATCACAACTAGGGAACTCTTTTGCCACAAATTGTGGAACTCTAATGCCCCCTCTACAAAAAAGAAGAAAGCTGTGCCAGAATTTTTATATAATTAAGGCTTCAAGTAAAAATTTCAGCGTCCTGAAAAATAAATGTTATTTCCTCCTAAATCACACTTCTTTCCTCAGATAATTCTGATATTAGCTGAAAAGATGAAAATAGAGAAGGCCCAGTCTTTCAAAAAATTAGGAAGGGATATTTCTTTTCCAGAATATAAGAGTGGATCAGAAATGAAAACAGCATTTACTCTGAAGTCTAAACATGAGCTAAGACCAGTCACAGAATAGGCTCGTCCCCAAATGAGGCACCTGAGACCCTGGGGCCACACCCCACACAGGGACGGGAGCAGTAAGAAGGGTAAAGTAAGACTGTGCTGACTGGGGCTGGGGGTTGTCTGGGTGTGTGGGGAGGGACATGGAGAGCAGACACGGGCTCAGGGCAGCAGGCAGATGGACTGTGCTGGTCAAGGCTTGCCCTGTCCACAGCAGAGTGTACAGACAGGACTCGCATGCCCAGGATGGGTTAGGCAGCCAGGTCTCTCAGGAAGGCTGGGATTGCCACAGCTAACTGGCCACACTTCTTTCTACTGTCTGTTGCTTTTATTATGTTCCTCAACTCTAGGTATAAATTAAACGACTTCAAAATTAATCCAAAAAATTTACAAAACTGGCACCTAATTTCCTCCTGGTCTGTGATGACACTAAACTCCAAATTCCCAAGGAAAGAACCAGCTTGTCTAGCAAAATACACCTCCAGCCCGACCGGGCTGGCTGTCCTTGATTCGCCTATCCCATGGGCCGTGGCTGATGAGGGAACAATGCCCTGGGACTGGTGTGACTTCTTAGCCGACAGGACTCAGGCCAGGCAAGCTCCACAAACCTGATGACTCCAGCAACTTCAGGAATTTGGATCCCAGGGGAACAAAGCGACAAACGCCAGCATGGATTCTCACTCAGGGGAACAATACAGGTAGCCAGCGAGTAAAACCAGGGCACCAGAAGGAGGCTTAATTACAGGAAAAAGATAACAGTCACCCAGTGTGGGGTATACAGTGAGGGGAGGACAGGGGACACAGTTGTACAATCGCCTCTTGCAGAGAGACCCAGCCCCAGAGCCCTGTGCAGTGTAGCAAAGCAATAAAGACTGACTCAGCAGCGTATTCAGCTAAAACAGATCTGCCGGACCTTCAAGGAAACGGCCCTCGCACATCCGAACCACGTGGGAGCATGTTTCAAATGCAGATACCAGGCTCCAAAGATCCCAGAAGGAATCCTGAGCTCCAGGGCTGGATCCAGGAATCTGTACCCTGCTGTGGGCTGCAGTGCTACGGATATGGGCCATTTGGATCCACTCAAGAAACTGCTGCATCCTGAATCCTATTTACCGGGAACTTCAGGTTAAAAGTAATTCTTCTCTGGTTGAACAAAACAGAAGCACTGATGGGCTTCATATAAAGGCATCTGATGTGACTGGTCTACTATTCAGGGGGATGTGGTCCAGGGTGGAAATTCTCTCACTCAACCTGCACCCTGGACTGGTTTTCCCAGACTCTGTCTTACACACAGGCCCCAGCTGCAGGGCGGGCAATCCTAGTTTCTGCCCTAATCCTAAGAGCAGGATCTCAGCCCCACCCTCTACCCACAGCCTGCTGATAATTAGGTCATCCTTTCAAGACCTGATGTCATGGGCCCAGTCAGCCCAGCTCCTAGTTGTTCCCAACCCAGAGGGCCAGAAGTAAGCCCTGTGGGTCCACAGACCCCTACATCCCAGCATCTTACCCGCCTCACCATAATGACCCAGACCATAGAAATGGCTATTGCCTTCTTTTCCCTTACTAGTTTCTTTTCCTCATTGAGACGTAAATATTTATTGAGCACCCACTGTATACCAGGCACTGAATAAGTAACCAAAGGGAAAGAGTTCTAAATTCCCTAGAGTCTTCAATTCCCCCAAAGAGTATAGGTTGTGATTTGTTCTTTTTTCCCCTCCAATTTTCTATCTTCATTTTGATGATAATCTTTTTTTAAATTGATACCCTCCCATATAATTCAGAGCTCATTAGGTTTATATTTGTAAACATAATCTTATCAAGTGAATGCCCAGTGATGCCATGTTATGATGAACAGTGACGATCCAAAATAATTTAATTAATCTAAGTAGTTGGAATGCCAAGTGTTTCGGTGTCCAAACTGAAGGAAACCTTGTAGCAGGCAGAACTACATTCTCGTTCTGTTTGCAGAGCCTGTGTTGCACCTGGCAGCTTGTAAAAGTTCATTTATTGTGAACACAGCAGCAAATGAACAATGAAGAACTTTTCTGTTCCTCACTTTTGCACTCATGCTACTAGACTCTCCCTTAATGCAGACTTCCAGGATGTGTCAGGGCTAACCTTACTTACGAATGAACAAGACAGTTCCACAGAGTTATCAAGTGGCATTTCATTAGAACTGGCATTTCAGAAATGCTCAAGGGTAGACTTCTAATTAACTATGAAGTCTAATTATTCTGCACTAGAAAACAAGACCAGGCTAACTGGTATTCTCTCCTTTAGCACTGAATCCCAGGGCCAAAATAAATACAGAACTGAACCTCAGACCAGATCTCTCTACTGTTAAACCCAACATGACCAATTAGTTTCAGAACAATAGCATCATCTGTGATATTAAATGACTGTAACTTACTTGAATAATATTGGCTTGGCAGATGTGTTTGTGCTTCACTCATACATGGTTTGTGCTTCACTCTGTTTTAAAGATAATGTAATAGCTAGTACTCATGGAGAGTTTACTGCAGCCCAGGCACTGTGCTGCATACTTTACGTGGTTTAGCTCATTCAATTCTCATAAGAACTCTGAGATAGCTCCTATTACCCTCATGTTGCCAGGGAGCTAATTGAGGCACAGAGAGATCAACTTGCCTAAGATTACATACCAACTAAATGGTGGCTCTAGAATTTGAATCCAAGTGAGTGTGGCTTCTGAACCTGTGTTCTTAACCACAGCACTGTACTGTTTCATAATTGTATCATAGTGGGACTGGCATGGCATGGAATATACAGCTGCCCCTTGAAGGCATCAACGCCCTACAGAATCAAAAACCCACTTATAATTTTACAGTCAACCCTCTGCAGATTCAGCCAACCTCTGATTGTGTACTGAGGAATACTAGAGTAGATAATTATCGAAAAATATCTTCAGAGTGGACTTGCGCAGTTCACACTCATGTTGTTCAAGGATCACCCACATATATTTCATACATAAATATAAATATGGAATTATGTAAACACTATGGACAAAAATTTACATAGCTTCGTTTTTTACATACTTAAGTAATTACAGTAAAAACCATTTGATCCAATACCCAACTGAGAAGCTCTTTTTTTCTTGAGGAATAATTGACATGTAAATTGTACTGTTTTCAGGTGTACAACATAATAATTCCTCATTTATATATATTGTGACCACCACAATAAGTCTAGCTAACATAGAATTTTTCTTGATTAAAAAAAAAAAAGGTCTATAGTCTATCCAAGTGAAAGAAATTCTGATCTCGTGGTTTCTGCTCAGGGTAACTAGCACCCAACCTAAATCTCAGTGATGACTTTGCAAGAGGAAGGGGCTCTGATACCCAGCTTAGCTCTGCAAGTCCTCTATTCCCCACCTTTCCCTCTCCTCACATTCCAGCCCTCGCTCCCCCACCCCCAGGGAGGTCCTGCTATGCAAAGATCCCTGAACTCAGCTACTTCACCAAGTTTGTGAACATTGTAGTGTCTAGACCCCTGGGAAGGATTCTGCTGTTAGGTCAGACTTCCTGGTGTAGATGGATACTAGAATCACTGCTGAATTTAAAGCCTTTGAACCCAAGGTGTTGCTCAGCCCAGCCCACCACGACCTCCACCCCCTTCTACAGGGCAGATGGGGTCCGCCACTGTCCCCCACAGTTGATGCCTGACTGTGAGTTTTCTATCACAATCAGCTTCCCCACCCTCTTTCTCTCCTCCTTCCTGCCAGATTCATGATGCTGCAGTCCAGGTGCTTCTCTGACTCGGTCAAAGCTCCAACCACATATGTTACTGCACTACTGAAGTCTCCAGTTCACCACCAGGCTGCTCTATAAAAAGTGAATTACGCCATTAAAACTGCATTTCAAGAAAGTCAGAAAGATGCAAGCAATGAATGCTTCCATTCTGCTGGAGGGACTGTGAATTACCGTCCTCCTTCTTTGCAATACAGAAGATATGACACATCAGTTCAGTTCAGTTCAGTCGCTCAGTTGTGTCCGACTCTTTGCAACCCCATGAATTGCAGCACGCCAGGCCTCCCTGTCCATCACCAACTCCCGGAGTTCACTCAGATTCACATCCATCGAGTCAGTGATGCCATCCAGCCATCTCATCCTCTGTTGTCCCCTTCTCCTCCTGCCCCCAATCCCTCCCAGCATCAAAGTCTTTTCCAATGAGTTAACTCTTCGCATGAGGTGGCCAGAGTACTGGAGTTTCAGCTTTAGCATCATTCCTTCCAAAGAAATCTCAGGGCTGATCTCCTTCAGAATGGACTGGATAATTATAAGTTAATGAAACTGATTTTTACATGTGACCAGAAAATTATGAAATTATAGAGCGAAAAGGTCCTCAAAGTTAGATCATTCAGCTATAAGTTACTGCTTATTTACAAATGCAAACACTTTTACTAGCGGCCATTGCTTCAGACTTAAAAGCAGAAACTCAGTGATCTTGATGCCCTTGGATAGAGTCCTGCCCATTGTCTGATCCTCAGCTTCCTGAATGATGAGAAGTGGGCACAGTAACAGCCAAGTGGCTCCCTGGTCCCTGGGTCACAGCTATGGCGCTATGTTCCTGAAGTCAGGCCTTCCTGTCACAGTCCAGTGGCCACCTTCCTGATGGTGGCACACAAGGCAGCTCTCCAGCAGGCCAGAGAAACCATTCCTGCAGCCAGGAGCCTACTGCTTTAGCCTTTCATTGATTTCTATGTTCCTAATTTCATGCATCAAATTCCTTTTCTGCTTCAGATACTCAGAGTGGTTCTTATTTCCTGACAAGAGCTTTGCCTGATACACTTGCACTGATTCATGTAACAACCCTACTGTTGCAGGGGGCAGTATTATTATTACCTGCTTAAAATCTGAGGAAACTGAGGCATAGGAAGCTCATTAGGTTTGAAAGCAGCAGATCTGGGTTTCCAACTCAATCTAGCTCCAAAAACCCTACTCTGAAGGGGACACTGCCTCCTCCATCTGCTACTATAAGTAGCAGGAATTAATGGTGCCTCACTGGACTTGAATCAGTTTCCTAATTTGATGCTATTTCACTTGTGATTCAAATTTGCAGAAGAGTCTAATTGGCTCACTTGGGTCTCAAATCCTGCCTCCCCTATCATCCTTGATTGACAGTTCCACCAAGACTGTGCATTTCCAGCGAGAGGGAGTCTGGTGTTGAGACAGATCACTTGAAGTGATGAATGAGCAGCAGGACCAGTCACTCTGGGGTAACTATAGCCATGGGGACAACCATTCATTAGGAAGCACCAAAGAGGAATCCAGCCTTGCCATGGCAGAAGCTCAATTCATTTGCTTGAAAGTACCAAAAGAAGGCCTGCCTGACTTGCTGTCTTAAATTTCTTAGCTATGGGTGACCTTGAGCCTGGGCACTTCCAGTCTCCATATTGGGCCATAAAGGGAAACAAGAAAATATATTTCTTCTTTTCATATCAAGATTTTAAGAACAATTTATTTTGTTACCCCTTTTTAATTTTTAAATAAAATATTCTAATGTAATATGAATACTAAAAAGATATTTGGGGAAAACCCATCCTTTATCAAATTGCTCTACCA
Source organism: Neotragus moschatus (assembly GCA_006410615.1). Classification (NCBI taxonomy): domain Eukaryota; kingdom Metazoa; phylum Chordata; class Mammalia; order Artiodactyla; family Bovidae; genus Neotragus; species Neotragus moschatus. The sequence continues at coordinate 1,550,667 of SJYA01000750.1, forward strand.
AAGCTACCTTATCCCTCCTTTAGTTTTGCAAAGTTAAAATCATAGTGGCTATGTGCACTCTTTGTCTGCTCTCTTTACTTATCATTTGTTGTGGTTGTTTAGTCACTCAGTCATGTCCAACTCTTTTGCAACCCCATGGACTGTAGCCCACCAGGCTTCTCTGTTTCCCAGGCAAAAATACTGGAGTGGGTTGCCATTTTCTTCTCCAGGGGATCTTCCCAACCCAAGGGATTGAATCCATGTCTCTTGCTTGGCAGGCAGATTCTTTACCACTGAGCTACCTGGGAAGCCCTTATGTATCATTATGGTAGGCATTTCCCCCTGTTTCAGTGTCATAATCATAATTTTTACAAAAGCATACATCACCATATTGTTGACCCTAGCTTAGTAATTCATTTTCCTTTTACTAATTCATGTTGAAAGAGTCCCTATTGGCACAAAACCAAAGGAGCTTCCATTTGCTGTTAAGAATGGAATTGGGAATTCTATTTGGAGAACATTAACTATATAAGCTCTACATGACTCCTCGAGAGTGAGGCCAGCTCAGCCAGAATAAGTACCCCTAAGAGAGCTTAGGGGCTTGTGGAAAATTCCAGAAGCTGAGGCTCCATACTAGAATTGGGACTAGGGTAACAGGAGAGGGGTACCCACCTCATGTGCAAAAAAGAACAACAAAAAACACAAAACCAAAAACCTACATGACAAATTTGACCCATAATGAGTTGTATTTAATATTGCTTATCTTTCACCTCTTAGTTACTAGCATTTAAACCTTTAACATGAATTCAAGGAAAATTTTTTTTGTGTGCCCACACTACATGACTAGCTCCCTGACCAGGGATTGAACCCAAGCCACTGTGGTGAAAGCATCGATTCCTAACCACTACCAAGGAACTCCCTTTTATTTTTTTCTTTTGAAATAACTTTAATCATTATTTTTTGTTAGTTTTTTATTTCATTGAAAAAGGAATAATGCATGTGGCTTGCTTTTCATTGAAGCACAGAGTAGATTATCTCTTATCTCAAGACAAGTATCCTTTATCAAGAAGCAGACATTTTTAATAGCTCTTCTGCATCCTTCCAGAAATTTCCTTTGTATATACATGCATACTGATATACACATGTCCCCTTTTCTTGTTGACACAAATGAGGACACACACTGTATTTTGCTTGCTGTTTTTACTTGACTTCAGATGGCAGACTGATCCATCTTGGCATATCTAATCTACTTCATTATTTTTTAAAGCACTGAATCGTTTTCCACTATATGAAAGTGTTATAATTTATTTAACCATTTCCCCATTGAAAGGCATTTTCACAGTTTCTAGATTTTTGTTTTTGTTTTGTATGACAAGTAATGTTGTCACCATAATGTTTTTTGATAGATTCAGGGCAACCAGAAGTCTTAGATCTCCTGGGCAATTTTAATTTAATATAAACAATTTTTACTGATTTATTTATTTGTCTGCACCAGGTCTTAGTTGTGCGTGTGGGATCTGGTTTCCTGACCAGAGACTGAACTCAAGCCCCCTACATTGGGAGTGCAGAGTGCCAGCCCCTGGACTACCAGGGAAGTCCCTAAAAAATTATTTTCAATAAAATTATACAGATTCCAGAAAGGCATCTGATAAAACCTAAAATTTTATCTCCAATTAAAATTCTCAGTAAAGCAAATAAAGTTTTTAAAATTTCACATTTAATAAGGAAATAATAGAAATTTCCCTATTCGAGTTATAAAACAGACAAAGATTCACACTCTCCCCACTATGGTTTAGTATTGCTCTAGAATTACTAGTCACTGAAAAAGTAGGAAATATAGGTTTTAAAACTGGAAATAAGGAGGTAAAATCATCCTTCTCTATGATGATGAATTATATAACTGGAAAAACACAGAAACAGAAAATTAACAGAAAAACTCTTAAAGTATTCTATAAGAGGACTCTCGTATGTTCTCAGTGACTGGTAAACTGGCACAACTGGTGGGGACTGAGAGTGAAATTTGGATACATTTCTTTTCCAAAATCCTTGATCAAATAGATGGACAACCTTTGTTCAATAAAGAAAAACCTATTGATTGACAAGAGAGGGAAAGAAACAACACTTTAGGATTTTTAGTGTTTTAGGTCATTGTTGTGCTTGCTCTTGTTGTGTTTTATTTTTTTAATTGAGACATAATTGAGTGTTTTAAGTCTTGAGAGTTTTGAAATGTTCTGACTATGTCTTTACTCACCAGGTGATTTTACAGGTCAGTATTCTTCAAGTGCTATGTCCAGGTACCAATTCATATCACTGAACATGGTGAATTCCTCTGGCTGCTGCTAAGTCTGCTGTGTCAGTCGTGTCTGCTGTGTGCGACCCCACAGATGGCAGCCCAACAGACTCCTCTGTCCCTGGGATTCTCCAGGCAAGAACACTGGAGTAGGTAGCCATTTCCTTCTCCAATGCATGAAAGTGAAAAGTGAGAGTGAAATCGCTCAGTCGACCCCCTGGACTATACCCTACCAGGCTCCTCTGTCCAGGTAGTCCAAACTGACATAGCTTTCCCAGGGATCTTTAGGGGTTCAGTCAAGTGGAGTGACACTGACCCAAACAGTAGTCCAGCAGGAGAGAGAGAGAAAAAAGCCATCATGTGGCTGTTCCACCCACGGTGACCACTCCCAGTGACAACACGGTTGTACTCTGAAGTTCAGAGTACATTCACCTCCTCTGAAGTTCACTGCTAACATGGCTCTGACAGTAAAGCATCTGCTTACAATGAGGGAGACCCAGGTTCGATCCCTGGGTCAGGAAGACCCTCTGGAGAAGGAAATGGCAACCCACTCCAGTACTCTTGCCTGAAAAATCCCATGAGAGAAGGAGCCTGGTAGGTTACAGTCTATGGGATCGCAAAGAGTCGGACTCGACTGAGAGGCTTCACAATACTTGAGAGGTGCTTCGGTAGTTCGAGTGAATGGTATGACGTAAAGAAATAAGGACATATGCTGTTACCAGCAGAAAATTCTACATTTAATGTCAATAATATTTTAACCTTAAAATTACCCAAGACTAAACTATATTGATTAGTTTCCAAACCCTAGACCATCAAGAGGGGCCTGGCTACTGCCCCCAAATCACTGAGGCACATCTTTAAATGGAAGAATATCCTAGCTGCACCTCCAGAAATTTTGCCTCACTGGGTCTAGAGTGAGATCTGGGAATCTGTATTTTTAAGATTTTCCCCAAGATAATTCTAATGAGCAGCCAGACTTAGTAAACACAGGCATAAATTATTCAGTTACACCCAGATTATTGTGAACCATGTAGCAGTCTAATAAATTTGGATGTGACCCTTTGGGGGAAAAAAGTCCCAGAAAAATTGCTATCATAAAAGAATTAAATTAATCCTCAAGAGTGAGTAAATTAATCCCAGTAAACACATTATAGTCACTGCATTAAGTAAAAATTTTGTCTGCCTAATCAATAATGAAATAAGCAGAGAGAGGACATTTTAAAGCCTGCAGGAGACATTATAATTCAAATACTAGCCTAGATGTGCTAAATATTTTATTGACAATCAATTTTACTTCACTCTACTTGAGAAATGAATAAGGGCCAACGTTGCTATTCAGCAGCATTAGGTTTTCCACTTGAACTGGAAGCATACAAGGTTGGTTAAACTAATGTGAATTTCTCCCTCAAGGTGAATATTAGCAACCTCTTAACTAAGAATATCTGGGCATGTTTTTTCCCCAGGGTAGGCCACTTCACGTGGTCCTCAGACGCTGGCTCCCAAGTGCAGTGTGTATGTGCAAGCCTCTTAGAGAGTCACGGTCCTGTGAAATGTCAAGCTCCTCCAAGAAGGCCACTCCTGTGGACCTCAGATGCAGATAGGGCAGGATTCTGGTCCTTCTCATTATCCTCCTAAAGAGGACCTTGCAAACCCTCCAGTTCTTTTTCATTCATCAACTTATCAAGACCACAACTAACTGCAGGCAGTAGGTAAGTTTATGGGAACGTATCCACACAGGGTGGACGTTTTTTCCATGGGTTTTTTTCCTCTCCCATCCTAAATTAAGCTGTTTCATAAAGGGTAAAATTAAGTCCACCTTGAAAACCTGGGTTTGACAAACTTACGAAGAGACTCCCTCATACAAACAAGGAATCTAGACGGAAAATTAGGCATTTGGCCGTCTCAGTTTGTTGAGGTCCTTTAATGGACCAGAACCTGGTGGTCTGGTGTCGACCGATAAGAAAGTAAAGGAGAGAGAAAGAGGTTGATATTCCTTGGTTTACACAGAAAGCCAATAAAGCCCCTGCACGGGGCTTGCTCCGTTCACCAAGGCCTCAGGCGCCTTCTCGATGGGGTGAAGGCGCAGGGCACCTTCTCAGGAGGGTCTTAGAAGCCCGGGCAGGAAAGTGAACTCAGAGAGCCTCTGCACTCCAGGGGATCAGCCTGAAAAAGAAAGGGAGAGAGAGAGAGAAAGACACGGGGACCAGAGCTCTGATGGAGCAAAGGTGTTTTAATTAACCTTTGTGGTGTGTGAATATATACTGGTGTGTGAATATATACTGGTGTGTGAATATATACTGTCTTACAAAGTTGTTATTCTTAGCAAAGATAAAGATTAAAATTCCAGACTTACAAAACATAGGCAATCCATATTAAAGAGAGAGATTTGTAAACAATCACTTTTACCGTAAGGGTCACAAGGAGGAAGAGGATACTTATCACTGTATAGAAAANTTTTTTTCTTTTGAAATAACTTTAATCATTATTTTTTGTTAGTTTTTTATTTCATTGAAAAAGGAATAATGCATGTGGCTTGCTTTTCATTGAAGCACAGAGTAGATTATCTCTTATCTCAAGACAAGTATCCTTTATCAAGAAGCAGACATTTTTAATAGCTCTTCTGCATCCTTCCAGAAATTTCCTTTGTATATACATGCATACTGATATACACATGTCCCCTTTTCTTGTTGACACAAATGAGGACACACACTGTATTTTGCTTGCTGTTTTTACTTGACTTCAGATGGCAGACTGATCCATCTTGGCATATCTAATCTACTTCATTATTTTTTAAAGCACTGAATCGTTTTCCACTATATGAAAGTGTTATAATTTATTTAACCATTTCCCCATTGAAAGGCATTTTCACAGTTTCTAGATTTTTGTTTTTGTTTTGTATGACAAGTAATGTTGTCACCATAATGTTTTTTGATAGATTCAGGGCAACCAGAAGTCTTAGATCTCCTGGGCAATTTTAATTTAATATAAACAATTTTTACTGATTTATTTATTTGTCTGCACCAGGTCTTAGTTGTGCGTGTGGGATCTGGTTTCCTGACCAGAGACTGAACTCAAGCCCCCTACATTGGGAGTGCAGAGTGCCAGCCCCTGGACTACCAGGGAAGTCCCTAAAAAATTATTTTCAATAAAATTATACAGATTCCAGAAAGGCATCTGATAAAACCTAAAATTTTATCTCCAATTAAAATTCTCAGTAAAGCAAATAAAGTTTTTAAAATTTCACATTTAATAAGGAAATAATAGAAATTTCCCTATTCGAGTTATAAAACAGACAAAGATTCACACTCTCCCCACTATGGTTTAGTATTGCTCTAGAATTACTAGTCACTGAAAAAGTAGGAAATATAGGTTTTAAAACTGGAAATAAGGAGGTAAAATCATCCTTCTCTATGATGATGAATTATATAACTGGAAAAACACAGAAACAGAAAATTAACAGAAAAACTCTTAAAGTATTCTATAAGAGGACTCTCGTATGTTCTCAGTGACTGGTAAACTGGCACAACTGGTGGGGACTGAGAGTGAAATTTGGATACATTTCTTTTCCAAAATCCTTGATCAAATAGATGGACAACCTTTGTTCAATAAAGAAAAACCTATTGATTGACAAGAGAGGGAAAGAAACAACACTTTAGGATTTTTAGTGTTTTAGGTCATTGTTGTGCTTGCTCTTGTTGTGTTTTATTTTTTTAATTGAGACATAATTGAGTGTTTTAAGTCTTGAGAGTTTTGAAATGTTCTGACTATGTCTTTACTCACCAGGTGATTTTACAGGTCAGTATTCTTCAAGTGCTATGTCCAGGTACCAATTCATATCACTGAACATGGTGAATTCCTCTGGCTGCTGCTAAGTCTGCTGTGTCAGTCGTGTCTGCTGTGTGCGACCCCACAGATGGCAGCCCAACAGACTCCTCTGTCCCTGGGATTCTCCAGGCAAGAACACTGGAGTAGGTAGCCATTTCCTTCTCCAATGCATGAAAGTGAAAAGTGAGAGTGAAATCGCTCAGTCGACCCCCTGGACTATACCCTACCAGGCTCCTCTGTCCAGGTAGTCCAAACTGACATAGCTTTCCCAGGGATCTTTAGGGGTTCAGTCAAGTGGAGTGACACTGACCCAAACAGTAGTCCAGCAGGAGAGAGAGAGAAAAAAGCCATCATGTGGCTGTTCCACCCACGGTGACCACTCCCAGTGACAACACGGTTGTACTCTGAAGTTCAGAGTACATTCACCTCCTCTGAAGTTCACTGCTAACATGGCTCTGACAGTAAAGCATCTGCTTACAATGAGGGAGACCCAGGTTCGATCCCTGGGTCAGGAAGACCCTCTGGAGAAGGAAATGGCAACCCACTCCAGTACTCTTGCCTGAAAAATCCCATGAGAGAAGGAGCCTGGTAGGTTACAGTCTATGGGATCGCAAAGAGTCGGACTCGACTGAGAGGCTTCACAATACTTGAGAGGTGCTTCGGTAGTTCGAGTGAATGGTATGACGTAAAGAAATAAGGACATATGCTGTTACCAGCAGAAAATTCTACATTTAATGTCAATAATATTTTAACCTTAAAATTACCCAAGACTAAACTATATTGATTAGTTTCCAAACCCTAGACCATCAAGAGGGGCCTGGCTACTGCCCCCAAATCACTGAGGCACATCTTTAAATGGAAGAATATCCTAGCTGCACCTCCAGAAATTTTGCCTCACTGGGTCTAGAGTGAGATCTGGGAATCTGTATTTTTAAGATTTTCCCCAAGATAATTCTAATGAGCAGCCAGACTTAGTAAACACAGGCATAAATTATTCAGTTACACCCAGATTATTGTGAACCATGTAGCAGTCTAATAAATTTGGATGTGACCCTTTGGGGGAAAAAAGTCCCAGAAAAATTGCTATCATAAAAGAATTAAATTAATCCTCAAGAGTGAGTAAATTAATCCCAGTAAACACATTATAGTCACTGCATTAAGTAAAAATTTTGTCTGCCTAATCAATAATGAAATAAGCAGAGAGAGGACATTTTAAAGCCTGCAGGAGACATTATAATTCAAATACTAGCCTAGATGTGCTAAATATTTTATTGACAATCAATTTTACTTCACTCTACTTGAGAAATGAATAAGGGCCAACGTTGCTATTCAGCAGCATTAGGTTTTCCACTTGAACTGGAAGCATACAAGGTTGGTTAAACTAATGTGAATTTCTCCCTCAAGGTGAATATTAGCAACCTCTTAACTAAGAATATCTGGGCATGTTTTTTCCCCAGGGTAGGCCACTTCACGTGGTCCTCAGACGCTGGCTCCCAAGTGCAGTGTGTATGTGCAAGCCTCTTAGAGAGTCACGGTCCTGTGAAATGTCAAGCTCCTCCAAGAAGGCCACTCCTGTGGACCTCAGATGCAGATAGGGCAGGATTCTGGTCCTTCTCATTATCCTCCTAAAGAGGACCTTGCAAACCCTCCAGTTCTTTTTCATTCATCAACTTATCAAGACCACAACTAACTGCAGGCAGTAGGTAAGTTTATGGGAACGTATCCACACAGGGTGGACGTTTTTTCCATGGGTTTTTTTCCTCTCCCATCCTAAATTAAGCTGTTTCATAAAGGGTAAAATTAAGTCCACCTTGAAAACCTGGGTTTGACAAACTTACGAAGAGACTCCCTCATACAAACAAGGAATCTAGACGGAAAATTAGGCATTTGGCCGTCTCAGTTTGTTGAGGTCCTTTAATGGACCAGAACCTGGTGGTCTGGTGTCGACCGATAAGAAAGTAAAGGAGAGAGAAAGAGGTTGATATTCCTTGGTTTACACAGAAAGCCAATAAAGCCCCTGCACGGGGCTTGCTCCGTTCACCAAGGCCTCAGGCGCCTTCTCGATGGGGTGAAGGCGCAGGGCACCTTCTCAGGAGGGTCTTAGAAGCCCGGGCAGGAAAGTGAACTCAGAGAGCCTCTGCACTCCAGGGGATCAGCCTGAAAAAGAAAGGGAGAGAGAGAGAGAAAGACACGGGGACCAGAGCTCTGATGGAGCAAAGGTGTTTTAATTAACCTTTGTGGTGTGTGAATATATACTGGTGTGTGAATATATACTGGTGTGTGAATATATACTGTCTTACAAAGTTGTTATTCTTAGCAAAGATAAAGATTAAAATTCCAGACTTACAAAACATAGGCAATCCATATTAAAGAGAGAGATTTGTAAACAATCACTTTTACCGTAAGGGTCACAAGGAGGAAGAGGATACTTATCACTGTATAGAAAAACTAATGAAGGAAATGCCTGGATTCTTCAGCCCTCCGGAGAGGCTTGCCTCTCCTCTTAATTCCTGAGTATTCAGGAATTAACAAGGAGCAGAGAATTCCTGACAGATCCAAAACAGCACACAGGAAGCTTCCTGTTAAATGCTTCCTGACATCCAGTTCAGTTCAGTCACTCAGTCGTATCTGACTCTTTAAGACCCCATGAATCGCAGCACGCCAGGCCTCCCTGTCCAGCACCATCTCCCAGAGTTCACTCAAACTCACGTCTATCGAGTCAGTGATGCCATCCAGCCATCTCATCCTCTGTCATCTCTTTCTCCTCCTGCCCCCAATCCCTCCCAGCATCAGAGTCTTTTCTAATGAGTCAACTCTTTGCTTGAGGTGGCCAAAGTACTGGAGCTTCAGCTTTAGCATCATTCCTTCCAAAGAACATCCAGGACTAATCTCCTTTAGGATGGACTGGTTGGATCTCCTTGCGGTCCAAGGGACTCTCAAGAGTCTTCTCCAACACCACAGTTCAAAAGCACCAATTCTTTGGCNAAAGGAGAGAGAAAGAGGTTGATATTCCTTGGTTTACACAGAAAGCCAATAAAGCCCCTGCACGGGGCTTGCTCCGTTCACCAAGGCCTCAGGCGCCTTCTCGATGGGGTGAAGGCGCAGGGCACCTTCTCAGGAGGGTCTTAGAAGCCCGGGCAGGAAAGTGAACTCAGAGAGCCTCTGCACTCCAGGGGATCAGCCTGAAAAAGAAAGGGAGAGAGAGAGAGAAAGACACGGGGACCAGAGCTCTGATGGAGCAAAGGTGTTTTAATTAACCTTTGTGGTGTGTGAATATATACTGGTGTGTGAATATATACTGGTGTGTGAATATATACTGTCTTACAAAGTTGTTATTCTTAGCAAAGATAAAGATTAAAATTCCAGACTTACAAAACATAGGCAATCCATATTAAAGAGAGAGATTTGTAAACAATCACTTTTACCGTAAGGGTCACAAGGAGGAAGAGGATACTTATCACTGTATAGAAAAACTAATGAAGGAAATGCCTGGATTCTTCAGCCCTCCGGAGAGGCTTGCCTCTCCTCTTAATTCCTGAGTATTCAGGAATTAACAAGGAGCAGAGAATTCCTGACAGATCCAAAACAGCACACAGGAAGCTTCCTGTTAAATGCTTCCTGACATCCAGTTCAGTTCAGTCACTCAGTCGTATCTGACTCTTTAAGACCCCATGAATCGCAGCACGCCAGGCCTCCCTGTCCAGCACCATCTCCCAGAGTTCACTCAAACTCACGTCTATCGAGTCAGTGATGCCATCCAGCCATCTCATCCTCTGTCATCTCTTTCTCCTCCTGCCCCCAATCCCTCCCAGCATCAGAGTCTTTTCTAATGAGTCAACTCTTTGCTTGAGGTGGCCAAAGTACTGGAGCTTCAGCTTTAGCATCATTCCTTCCAAAGAACATCCAGGACTAATCTCCTTTAGGATGGACTGGTTGGATCTCCTTGCGGTCCAAGGGACTCTCAAGAGTCTTCTCCAACACCACAGTTCAAAAGCACCAATTCTTTGGCGCTCAGCCTTCTTCACAGTCCAACTCTCACATCCATACACGACCACAGGAAAAACCATAGCCTTGACTAGACAGACCTTGGTCGGCAAAGTAATGTCTCTGCTTTTGAATATGCATTGTAGGTTGGTCATAACTTTCCTTCCAAGGAGTAAGCATCTTTTAATTTCATGGCTGAGATCACCATCTGCAGTGATTTTGGAGCCCCCCAAAATAAAGTCTGACACTGTTTCCACTGTTTCCCCATCTATTTCCCATGAAGTGATGGGACCAGATGCCATGATCTTCATTTTCTGAATGTTGAGCTTTAAGCCAACTTTTTCACTCTCCTCTTTCACTTTCATCAAGAGGCTTTTTAGTTCCTCTTCACTTTCTGCCATAAGAGTGGTTGACGTCATCTGCATATCTGAGGTTATTGATATTTCTCCCGGCAATCTTGATTCCAGCTTGTGCTTCCTCCAGCCCAGCGTTTCTCATGATATACTCTGCATATAAGTTAAATAAGCGGGGTGACAATATGCAGCCTTGACGTACTCCTTTTCCTATTTGGAACCAGTCTGTTGTTCCATGTCCAGTTCTAACTGTTGCTTCCTGACCTGCTCTCAGATACGGCCAAAAAATTTGGGACAGGGCAGACCAGCTTCACGTGAAAATGTACTAAAGAAACTGGAGTGGTCAGAGAAAGTGACGGTCAGACTTAAGACTAAGATTATTTTTCTAAGAGAAATAGCGACTTTAAAACGTTTCCCTGACCCTCTTCACTGCGCGCTGCTTAGGTTATTTCATTTGTTGTCAAGGCGGAAGAGAATCTCCGCAGGATTTAACTGGCATGGCTCAGTCGGCCTCTAGAGGGCGCATTGTATTAATGACGTTGGGCTTCGAGGGAGAAAAGGGAAGGGAGTTGTAAATCAAAGATCAAGCCACTAGGCCCCCCAGGTTCCTCCTTTAAAGCTGCTCTTTTGGAGACAGTGACTCCAGAAGACAGAAAACTAAGGTACAGGAAATCGGAAAGCTGTATGCTGTATTTCAAGACAAAAGAGAAAGACACATGCGTGGGATCACATTTAGTGCAAACTTTCTGCTGCTGTCGGAGAGAACTGTTGCGTGAAGAGAATGTCGTTCCATTTTGGGGTGGAAAGAGAGAAGTCTCTGAGCAGGCTCTGTCTAGCAGAGGAGCCACAGGGCGGCAGTGACACGGAGCTGCTACCTGACCTACCCAGGAAACTATGCTTGAGACCCTCAGCTGCTAGGGGTTGTGGAAACCGAGTTGCGGGGCGGGGGAGCGGGAATGGAAAAGAAAGAGCAATTCTTGGACTTTTCTAAAGAAGAATTTGCAATTAGAGACGAAAAAAGTTCGGGGGACAGTTGAAAATGCTTAATCTACAAGGTTCTTTCAAAGAGTGTTCTGGAACATCAGAGTCTTCTCTGGAGGATGTTAAAAACACGGAGCCCAGGACCCTGAGAACACCTACCTAGGCCTTGGGAACAGCCAGGGTGTCTAAATTATTTTTTACAGCCCCCAAAAGTTTACTAGAAGTGTTTTTATTCAATCATTGTTTATAGATTGTGTCAAAAATGGAGCTAACACCTGCTGATCCTCTCTCCTCACAATATTATTGTTGATTTATACTGTGTTAGCTTCAGGTGTACAGCAAAATAATTCAGCAATAACCTATAATGATGATATTCCATTATAGGTTATTATAGGATATCGAATATTTCCCTGTGCTATACAATAAATGCTTGTTGCTTATCTATTTTATATATGGTAGTGTGTATCTGTTAATCCCATACTTCTAATTTATCTTTCTGCCCCTTCCCTCTCCAAAGGGGTAATCATGTTTGTTTTCTATACCTGTGAGTCTGTTTCTGTTTTGTATATAGATTCATTTATATTTTTTTTAGATTCCATATATAAGTGATGTATATCATTTGTCCTTCTCTTTCTGACCTACTTCATTAAGTACGATATTCTCTAGTTTTATCCGTGTTGCTCAGTTCAGTTCAGTCACATCCAACTCTTTGTGACCCCATGGACTGCAGCACACCAGGCCTCCCTGTCCGTCTCCAACTCCCAGAGCTTGCTCAAATTCATCTCCATCGAATCAGTGATGCCATCCAACCATCTCATCCTTTGTCGTCCCCTTCTCCTCCTGCCTTTAATCTTTCCCACCATCAGGGTCTTTTCAAATGAATCAGTTCTTCCCATCAGATGGCCAGATTATTAGAGCTTCAGCATCAGTCCTTCTAATGAATATTCAGGACTGATCTCCTTTAGGATGGACTGGTTGGATCTCCTTGCAGTCCAAGGGACTCAAGAGTCTTCTCCAACACCAAAGTTCAAAAGCATCAGTTCTTCGGTGCTCAGCTTTCTTTATAGTCCAACTCTCACATCCATACATGACTACTGGAAAAACCATAGCTTTGACTAGATGGACCTTTTTTGGCAAAGTAATGTCTCTGCTTTTTAACATGCTGTCTAGGTTGGTCATAGCTTTTCTTCCAAGGAGTAAGCATCTTTTAATTTCATGGCTGAGATCACCATCTGCAGTGATTTTGGAGCCCCCCAAAATAAAGTCTGACACAGTTTCCACTGTTTCCCTATCTATTTCCCATGAAGTGATGGGACCAGATGCCTTGATCTTCATTTTGTGAATGTTGAGTTTTAAACCAGCTTTTTCACTCTCCTCTTTAACTTTCATCAAGAGGCTCTTTAGTTCCTCTTTGCTTTCTGCCATAAGGGTGGTGTCATCTTCATAACTGAGGTTATTGATATTTCTCCCAGCCATCTTGATTCCCTTCTCCAGGGGACTGAACCCAGGTCTCTTGCATTGCAGGCAGATTCTTTACTGTCTGAGCCACCAGAGAAGCCCATATACATGTATATATGTGGACTTCTATTTATATAACACATTTTCTTAAGGCAGTCATCTGTTGATAGATCCTGGGTTGTTCCCATGTCTGTCTATTATAAATAGTGCTACTATGAACACTGGGGTGCATTATCTTTTCAAGTTAGAGTTTTTACTTTTTCCAGACATATACTTAGGAGTAGGATTAATGGATCATATGGTAGGTCTATTTTTAGGTTTCTTAAGGAACCTCAATACTGCGTTCATAGTGGCTGCATCCATTTATATTCCCACCAATGGTGTATGAGAACTCCCTTTTCTCCACATCCTCTCCAGCATTTATCTTTTGTAGAGTTTTTGATGATAGACCTTCCAACTGGTGTGAATTAACACCTCATTGTAGTTTTGATGTATATTTCTCTGATGATTATCATCATTGAGCATCTTTTCATGTGCCTATTGACCATCTGTATATCTTCTTTGGAAAAATGTCTATTTAAGTTTTCTACCCATTTTTCAGTTTTTTTTTATTGAGTTGTATGAGCTATTTGTATATTTTAGACATTAACCCCTTGTTGGTCATATCATTTGCAAATATTTTCTCCCATTCTGTAGGTTGTTGTTTTATTTGGAGTTGATTTCCTTTGCCGTGCAAAAGTTTTTAACTTTGATAAGGGATCATTTGTTTATTTTTGCTTATATTTCTTTTGCCTTGGGAGACTGATCTAAGAAAATTTTGCTATGGTTTATGTCATAGAATGTCTTGGCTATGTTCTCTTCTAGGAGTTTTATAGTGTCATGTCTCATATTTCGGTCTTTAAGCCATTCTGAATTTAGTCTTGAATTTAGTGTGAGGGAATATTCTAATTTCGTTGATTTACATGCAGCTTTTCCTACACCACTTGCTGAAGAGATCGTCTTTCACACTGTATGTTCTTCCCTCCGTCATAGATTAATCAATCCTAGGTGTATGGGGTTTATTTATAATAAACAAGGTTTATTTTGAGGTCTCTGTTCTGTTCCATTGACACATGTCTGTGTTTATGCCAATACCATGCTGTTTTCAGAACTGTATTTTGTAGTATTGTCTGAAGTCTGGAAGATTTGTGCTTTCAGCTTTGTTCTTTTTCCTGAGGATTGCTTTGGCAGTTCTGGGTCTTTTGAGGTCTTCTGTGATTTTTCTTGTTTCCTAAGGAAGGTCTGTATCACTATGAACTTCCATCTTAGAATTCCTTTTGCTACAACATATAGATTTTGTAAGGTGGTGTTTTCATTTTCATTTGTCTTGGGATATTTTCTCATTTCTTTGATTTCTTTAGTTGACCTATTGGTTTCCTTAGTAGCATGTTGTTTAATCTTCATATGGTCATTCATTTCCTGTTTTTCTTTCTGTGGTTGACTTCTAGTTTCATTCCATTGTGGTCAGAAAGGATGTTTGAAATAATTTCTATCCCCTTAAAAGTGTTGAGGCCCTTCTGAATGGGAGAAAATAATAGCAAATGAAGCAACTGACAAACAACTAATCTCAAAAATATACAAGCAACTTACGCAGCTCAATTCCAGAAAAATAAACGACCCAATCAAAAAATGGGCCAAAGAACTAAATAGACATTTCTCCAAAGAAGACATACGGATGGCTNCATGATAACAACATGGATGAACTTTGAAAACATTACTCTAAGTGAAATAAATTAGTAACAAAAGAAAAACACTGTACAATTCCACTTACATGAGGTACTTAGAATAGTCAAATTCATAGAGACAGGAACCAGAATAGAGTTTGCCAGAGGCTGAGGGAAATGGGGCATGGGGAGTTAATTTTTAATGGGTACTGAGTTTCAGTTTGGGAAGATGAAAAATTTCTGCTGATGGTAGTGGTGGTTGCGTAACAATGTGAATGTACTTAATTCCACAAAACTGTGCACATTAACATAGTTAAAATGGTACATTATATGTTATGTACATTTTACCACAATAATAAAAAAGAATGTACAGTGTATCTACTCAACCCACCAGCAGTGGACATTTGACATATTTCCAATTTTGTTTGTTCATTTGCCGGGAGCCAGCGTGAGGAATCCCACCCGTGACAAGGTCACGCGCGGCAGGAGATTTGATGGGCCAGGACGAGTCAAATCTCAGGTTTTCCCCCTGGCATTTCCTGAGTGTGTACCCCTCCCAAAATAAGAATCTGCCTCCTTTTCCACTCTTCTGATATTCTCTGGAAAAAGTCAACTCAGGGAGTGTTTCAATCCAAAAAACCCTCTGATGGCTTTCTAGCCTGCCTGCAGGACTCATACAGCTGCGCATGTGATTGTTTGAGGCCTCCCGACCCCAGGAGGCACAGGAAGTTTAAAACATCTTAGGAATGTAGGAACTTCTGAGGAGTCACAGTCATTAGAATAGGACTGATTAAAGGTTTCATTTGTTGAGCCAATACTTGCTGCCAAATTTTCATATCTTTTATTTGTAAGATATAGTTGGTATATAGAAAAACAGGTAGTAGACCTGATATTAGTAATATTAGATCTTTGAGTTAAGTACTTTCTTAGTTATAACCCACTGCATTTTTGTTCTACAGGAACAATTTAGAGGGTAATGCAGAGTAAAGAAAAAACACTTCTAGGGAAAAGGAGTTTTCTGGCTGATAGACAATTGTCCAGGAAGAGAGCCATAAAAATATTAACAGGCCTCTTGGCCAGAAGATAATGTAAACCACCTGAGACCTTTTGCATAGGAGAGGGTATGCAAAAAGAAAGCCTGATCTCAATGAGGGTGAGGACTGCTGCCCCTGCATAACTCTGCATATTCCATTATGTACAACTTGGGGTATATGGGCTAATTTTGAAAAATAGTTTTTGGAGTCTTGCACCGATGCTGGGCTTCCCCCTCGTCTCCTCTTTACTCTATTTTCAGGCTGGATTCCCATCTGGGGCGTGGAGGCTCGCCATGTCTACTTACTTGTCCCGGCTGCTAAGATCCGTAAGGGAGAGAGCCCAGGGCAGGGCACTCTCCTATATTCAAACGGACACCGGTGGCCCAACGTAGATGGTGCAAGCTCCTTGCCTGGAACTTTATTGGCTTTCCACGTAAACCAAGTTATTCAGCCTCTTTTCTCCACTTAATTTTCCCACTACACTAGTTCTTCCTAATCTAATCCTATACTAATAAATAAATAAGGATTTTCTTCGCCGACTCCGTCCCCGCTTCGAATTCCCTGGACCTGCTGGGGCTGGACCCCGGCATTCATTTGTTTGTTTTTGTTGCTTTTGTAGACAGTGTTACTATGTACATTCTTTTACACGTCCCCTGTGTATTTGCAAGAGATTCTGTAGAGAATATACCTGAAAATGGAATTGCTGAGTCAACTTTACTATGCGAAATTTTTTTTCCAAAGTGGTTGTACTATTTTATATAATTTACATCATGAAAATAATAATTTGCAAAAGATGTTCAGGAAATGTTAAAGTATAAGTTAGGAGATAGGTGAGTGTCTTGATATCCAACCATCCAGAAGTACACTGCCCAGAAAAGGACACCCTACCAGACCATATCTCCCATATTGCTTTCTTTGCTAGGCATCCCTTTTAAGATCATTGGCTTATGCTGGACCTCAGGATGGTAAAACATCTGGAAATTCTGAGAGGGAGGAAAGGCTGAATGAGATGGGGTGTGGTCTAGAAAATGTTCATGGGCTCTTTGGAGAGTCTATTTTAGAAGCACGGCTACTGTTCTTTGCTTGGCTGCAGCACTGTTCTCTTGTCTTTGGAAGTTCATTCTCTTTGATTAACTAAGCCACCTCAGAAGGATCTGGATCTACAGAATGATCCTGTAAAAGGAAAAGGCAAGTTAGAAGACACATGGGATCTAACTTCAGATTTAGAAAACCTGTCTTACAGAAGTGCATTCATTCTGGGACATTCAGAGAGCAGGCTGGGTGGTAAAGGCCACAGGGAAACTGTATAAGCTTAGATCTGGGGAGGCACCCATGAAGTAGGCTGCCTGTGAAGTCCTGGGCAAGGTCAACCATCTAGCTTGTCAAAGATTCCAGGACTGGAGGCTGGGGAAGCTAGAGACAATAATGGTCAAGGTCCTCTCCCAATCTGTGACGGTAGTTCTAATCCACCCAAATGCCACCTCACCTGCCAAGAACAATGCTCCAGTCCTAGAACCACTCAGTTGACAACTGAGTTGGGTTTTCTCTCATAACCCATTTTGATCTTATCATGAACCACATAAGCCCCTTGAACATAATCTGTGATCCCCAGAGAGTTAAAACTGCTGCCAGGTCTTAGGTTTTACTATCTGTTAAGCAGGCCATGCACTCCACTAATAAAAAGCCACTTACAGCAGATGCATACACTGTTTTAAATGTTTCAGAAAAGTCATAATTTGCTAGCTCTTCTATAAATGAGTCTACCATCTTTTCAAGATTTTTCTCCCACATGCATTTTAAAACACTTCCATATTCTGCCAACAAAGGTTCTGGAAGCTCACAAGATACCGAACTTAAAGATTTAGTACATGGCCCCAGACCGGTCTCTTTTGATACTGTCCAAAGCACAGCCATGAAGAAGGGGCCACAAATAAGCCAACTAATTACATGTCCCTTTAAAACCACTGGGTGGAAACTACAGGCCACTGAAAGGTTTTGATCAATACTGACTCTGACTTCAACACCAGGAAGAATGTGAGGCATGATGCCGATGTCTTTTCCAGCTGGTAATTTCTTTTCTAAGGAGTAATTAAATCAGTGAAAACTGAATATAGTCATGCGAGTGGCTCACATTTATTTTAGCAGCAACCATGAAACCCAAACCCCATTGACACCCTAAAAATCTACAACTGGTAAAATTTTAAATGTCAGGTCCTGCTAATTTATTTTGTAAGCTACTCCAAGGAAGCCAAGCAGCAGCCCAAGTTCTCCCTGTGGGTGGGAGGAAGGCGTCTCCACACAGCTGAAGGCAGACTCCATGGGCTCTGTGTCCCTTCCCTGGCACCAGGTGGGTGGTGTCACTGTGAAATTTTCTGCACCCACTGCCAGCACTGGCAACCTGTCAAAATCCTAGTTCAATACTTCCACTTGGTGCTAAGTCAGAACAGGTGTAGGAATTAAGCAACTACCTTGTGCCTTCATCTGCATATTGCAGCTGGAGAGCAAGCTGGCTCAGGTGTGCTTCCTTCTTTCTTTGGTCATTGGTTTCCACAGCCCAGGACAGGTTGGTTGCTGGGCATGACCTGGAGGGTTGCTTCATGGCTGACGTTTGATGCGTTTCTGACAGCATGTTTGAAGTTGTCCTTTCATTCTTGTGAGGCAACTTCTTTCTGTTGTGGAATCAGTTCTCTCCTCAGAACACACGAGCAGTTTGGGGCACTGCCTAGACGTGCCCTGAGCCCAGGGCTGGAGACCCTCAGGAAAGGGGAGCAGTCATGACTTTCGTCTTAGGAGCATCTCCTCACCTTTCTCCTCACCCAGAGTGTGAATCTGGGAAAAGAACCACAGACCACCTTTAGAGACAGGGTAGGGACAGGGCTTCCCTGGTGGCTCAGCTGGTAAAGAATCCACCTGCAGTGTGGGAGACCGGGGTTCGATCCCTGGGTTGGGAAGATCCTCTAGAGAAGGGAACAGCTACCCACTCCAGTATTCTGGCCTGGAAAATCCCTTGGACTGTATAGTCCATGGGGCCGCAAAGAGTCAGACATGACTGAGCAACCTTCTCAGGGACAGGGGAAAGACCTTGAGGTTGGAAAAGACTGAAGGCAAAAGGAGAGGGTGGCAGAGGATGAGATGTTTGGATAGCATCACCGACTCAATGGACATGGACCTGAGCAGACTCTGAGAGATAGTGAGGGACAGGGAGGTCTGGCATGCTGCAGTCCCTGGGGTTGCAGAGTCAGATACAACAGTGAAGGAAAGTTACACAGCTCAAAATAGCCTGGAGTTAAAACTCCCCTCTGGGTCCTCCCCACCGTTCTATGCAAAACAAAGAACTCTCTCACCCGAAGGAAAAAAAGTGGACATTAAGGTTGATTACACCCAGCTCCCAGCTGGTCCAGCTTCTCCAGAATTCCTTGCTCCAGCCATTTAAGAGATAACTACTTCGAACAATCTTGGAGGAGAACAGGCCCCCCTTAAGACAGTAGATTTCCACATATATGCCTATATATACTTACTCTTTTCTTGGGTTAGTGCAGCAGCTCACTAATCTGACTGCTGCCCCTTCTCGCCTCATTAAAGGTGTTACAGATGTTCCTGTAAAGTGCCAGTCCTGTTCTTTTTCTGAACCTCGCCTTCTCTGACTCCCTTACCCTACAACAGGGACAATAAGGAGCTGACTCAGATTCACAAAGAGCTTAGCCTTGAATAGTTTAGACTTAGCATCTCATGCTTTCTGAATGAGCAGTGCCAATTACGGACCTAATATTTTTTGTGTGTGTTTTTTTTTTTTTTTTTAACATTATTTGGCTGCACTGGGTCACAGTTGTGCAGGATCTTTAGTTGCAGCATGTAGGATCTAGTTCCCTGATGGGATCTAGTTTCCTGAACTAGGGATCCAACCCGGGCCCCCTGCATTGACAGCAGCGGGTCTTAGTCACTGGACCACCTGGAAAGTCCCTCGACTTACTGTTTAAGGTTAATGGTGGTTATGAATTGAGGGTTGGCTCTCAGTCTGACCCAGGGACTGAGGCTGCTGCTGGTGTGGGAATATGAAAGTAGTGGATGGGAAACCATCACTATATGCCAGTGAAGTTTGTCCTAAATATACCAAGCTGCTGTATGATCCCACAACAGAAAAGTGTGAACCCAGGACTGGGATCCGCCAAATTGGTCCAGAGGTGGTGCTGATAGAGGGCAGAGGGACACAGAACAGGCAAGAGGCGGGAAGACATAGATGCCCAATATCCAGGATGCTTTCCTACCCAAGCACAGGGCTGAGGACACAGCCTAGAGAGGACATGGCCAATATGAGAAAAAGAGGTAGGAAGGTGCTGGCAGAGTGGAGAGGAAGGCAGTTAGTTGCACTGACATCCTTAAACAATTTTTAAACATAAACCAAATATATATTTTTGGAGCTCGAAGTGGAAAGGACTAGATTTTTCCAAAATAAAAATGGGAGTAAGTAGGCTTAGGATGCAAAAGGCCTGGTAAAAGCAGTGACTTGGTCTAGTTTTAGCTAATTATGTAATGAGATGAAACAGGTCCCCATCACCATGGAGGGATGGAGCTGGAGTACCCTGCCAGGCTGGCTGGTGAGAGGCTGGTTGTGAAAACTGGGCCACTGAGAACACAGAGCCCCCAAGCTGACAGGCCAGGCAGCAGGGGCTTGGGGACACAGAAGCCTCTGGACACTGTGATGGGCAGACACTGGATTCTGCTCACTGGGCAGTTTCCAGGCAGTCCCCCCACCCCACCTTCACCCGGCTCTTGCCAAGAGAAAGGAAAGCTGTGGTTAATGATCCCAGGGAAGGCTTTCTTCTCGTGCATGCTTAGTCACTCAGTCATGTGTCCGACTCTTCGCAACCCCATAAGCTGTAGCCCACCAGACTCCTCTGTCCATGGGTTTTTCCAGGCAAAAATACTGAAGTGGGTTGCTGTTTCCTTCTCCATTTCTCATGTAGAAAATAAAGAGGAAAACAAGCTGAGTCATCATGAAAAAATTATAACCTGGTACTAGAGAGACGAGATACATGGGAACCACTGGAGAGAAGGCCAGGAGGAGAGACCCAGGCAACCTAGGCACGTGGATGTGAGCGTGGCCATGAGCCCCTTTTTCAGGAAAAAGGAGCAAACTGTGGTCTGGGCCCACTGGAGCGGAGCGGGCACTGGAGCCTTCCCTGTTCCAGCACCAGGTAAGTCTACTGAGTCCAGGATCCACCTCTCCCTTCACCAGCTTGCCCATGTGCAGAGTCTCTTCCCTCCCTGCTTTGCTCACCTGCCCTGGAGTGACCCTGCCCCGCCTCCTTACCCAGCACCCCAGCAGCTCTCAGAGCCAGCAGCCTGATATCACTGATTTGTCCTCTAGGCCCACAGTTTAATCATAACAGGTAACTCTCAGCACCTTCCTATGGCCAGGCACAGTGCTTTTGCCTGTCTTAACTCCTTTAATCCTCATGAAAGACCCTATGAGATAGGTGTTGCTTTATCCTCTCCATGGAGCGATCAAGGCACAGAGGTGGAGCAACTTGCCCAAGGTCACACAGCTATTGAGCAGCAGAGATAGGATTTGAGCCATGGAAATCTAGCACTGACATCTGTGCTCTCAACCACTCCGTTATCCTGCCTCTCAATGCCACCTGTCTGAGGATGCTTGATGCTAGGTCACGTGAGTTAGATTTTAAGCCCTACTGGTTTAGTGAAACAGGATTTTTGACTGCACGACTTCCTGGGGGCTTTAGCACATAAGCGGACGGTGCAGTCTGTAGCCAGGGCATCTATCATATCAGCTTTTCCCACACTTTTTGGTCACCAGCCCTTTTCTCCCCCTTTTCTTCCCCTTGGAGGAATGCATGAGCTTCATTGCCCAGAATAAGGCAGCTTTAATGTTAACCGAAGCTTCCATGTAAAGCAAAGTGGTTAGGCCACCTTGACCTCTATGAGAATTGTGCTGTTGGATCCCTACTGAAATAGGCAGTGGTTATCAGTGGTGGCTGAAATCAATAGATGAAAGGCCCACAGGGAACGTTATCTTATATGGATCAAGCTGAAGCCAACTGAACCCACTGATGAGTCCTAGTACCACAAAAAGAGAGGCATTTCTAGGGACTAAAACAGGCATGCCAGCAAAACGGTACACAAATGTTCACAGCATCATTATTCACAGAAGCCAGAAGGTGGAAACAACACAAACATCCATTAGTGGAGAAAGGCATAAATAAAATATCCACAATGGAGTAGTAGTCAGCCATATAAAGAATGCAGTACTGCTACGTGCTATAACTTCCATGAACCTTGAAAACATTATACTAGCTGAAAGAAGCAAGTCACAGAAGGCCAAGTGTCCTATGATTCCATTCATATGAAAAATTGAGAAGGACCAAACACAGATTCATGGCTGCCAGGGGCTGGCGGGTGGGAGATGGGACATGACTACTTAATGGGCACAGGATTTCTTTTTGAGGTGATCTCCTGGAAAATCCCATGGGCAGAGGAGCCTGGTAGGCTGCAGTCCATGTGGTCATGAAGAGTCGGATACAGCTGAGCAACTTCACTTTCACCTTTCACTTTCATGCATTGGAGAAGGAAATGGCAACCCACTCCAGTGTTTTTGCCTGGAGAACCCCAGGGACGGGGGAGCCTGGTGGGCTGCCATCTATGGGGTTGCACAGAGTCGGACACAACTGAAGTGACTTAGCAGCAGCAGCAGCAGCAAGAGTTCTGAAATTAGATAGTGGTGATGGTTGTACAACATTGTGAATGTACTAAATACTACTGGATTGTATTCTTTACTGTGGCTAAAATGATAATTTGATATTTTGTGTCTTACAAATGAAAGAGAAAGAGAGGCAAGGCATATCTCCTGATGGGGTGTAACAGGAAGTTCAAAAACTTCTCATGAGGTCTAGGCAAAAAAACCCCAATTTGGTTATGCCTCTAGAACTACCTACCAGTTTAAAGGAGAAACAAGGGGAAAGAGGAACATATTCACAACTCTACGGGGAGGTAGTCAGCAAAGTCCCAAATGAGGGACATCTAAGGAACAGAAGACCAAGTTTCTTCACAAATAAATGACAAGGAAAAAAAAAAAAAACAACAGTGGGTGACTAGTCAGATCTTAAAAGATTTACAAGACCTAACACCCAAATGCAAAGTGCATGTGTGGATCCCAATTTAAACAGATCCGCTATTTCACCTCTCGCTCTGTCCCATTCTATTCTATTCTAACCAGGGATGGAACCCTTGCCCCTTGCGTTGGTAGTGCTGAGTCTTAACCACTGGACCACCTGGGAGGTCCCCAAATCAACTATTTTTTAAAAGCATTAAGGAGACAACCAGGAAAATTTGATGACTGACTGGATTTTTTTATGCTCTCAAGGAATTATCATTAAATTTGTAGGTGTGATCATGGTAATGTGGTAAAGCAAAAAAGAAAGATTTTATTTTCAGAGAGATATACTGAGGCTTCACAGATGAAAAGGTGTGTCTGAGATTGGCAAAGTGGTTCAGTGTGAGGAGGGGAAACAATCAGTTCAGTTCAGTTCAGTCGCTCAGTCGTGTCCGACTCTGCGACCCAATGAATCGCAGCATGCCAGGCCTCCCTGTCCATCACCATCTCCCGGAGTTCACTCAGACTCGCATCCATCGAGTCAGTGATGCCATCCAGCCATCTCATCCTCCGTCGTCCCCTTCTCCTCCTGCCCCCAATCCTTCCCAGCATCAGAGTCTTTTCCAATGAGTTGACTCTTCGCATGAGGTGGCCAAAGTACTGGAGTTTCAGCTTTAGCATCATTCCTTCCAAAGAAATTCCAGGGCCGATCTCCTTCAGAATGGACTGGTTGGATCTCCTTGCAGTCCAAGGGACTCTCAAGA
Source organism: Neotragus moschatus (assembly GCA_006410615.1). Taxonomy (NCBI): domain Eukaryota; kingdom Metazoa; phylum Chordata; class Mammalia; order Artiodactyla; family Bovidae; genus Neotragus; species Neotragus moschatus. The sequence continues at coordinate 1,574,146 of SJYA01000750.1, forward strand.
GTCTTCTCCAACCCCACAGTTCAAAAGCATCAATTCTTCAGCGCTCAGCCTTCTTCATAGTCCAACTCTCACATCCATACCTGACTACTGGAAAAACCATAGCCTTGACTAGACGGACCTTAGTCGGCAAAGGAATATCTCTGCTTCTGAATATGCTATCTAAGTTAGATAGACAATATAGGAGAAACAGGATTAGCCATGAATTGATAATTGCTTGAAGCCAGGTGGTTCTAGCTTAATTTTGTTTTAAGATGGAAAATACCCATAATAAGAAGTTTTTTAGAAAACAAATTGTTGAACAGCAAATGTAAAGAACCCAGTCTTGGATATAGGATAATTTTCTAATCACCAATCCTCTTTGTAGATGGAGGATATTAAAATTGGACCTAAAGTTGTACAATCAGGATTTTTTTCAATATTAATGAAGTTTTTTCCTTCCAGTTTTATTGAGATATAATTGACATACAGCACTTAGATAAGTTTACAATACATAGCATAATGATTTGACTTACATATATCACGAAGTGAGTATCACTACATGTATTTAAGTATTTAACAAACATTCATTATCTCATATGGGTATAGAACTGAAGAAATAGAAAAAAATTTTTTTCTTGTGATTTTCTTCTTAGGACTTATTCTCTTAACAATTTTCATACATGACGAGTGTGCATACTCACTCAGTTGTGTCTGACTCTACAACACTATGGAATGTAGCCCACCAGGTTCCTCTGTCCGTGGGATTTTTCGGGCAAGAGTACTGGAGTGGGTTGCCATTTCCTCCTCCAGGAGATCTTCCTGAACCAGGGATCAAACCCAAATCTCCTGTGTCTTCTGCACTGGCAGGTGAATTCTTTACCACTGAGCCACCTGGGAAGCCCAGTGGTGTTAACTGTATTTATCATGTGGTACATTACATCCCTAGTGCTTAAGTTGTCTTATAACTGGAAGTTTGTGTCTTTTGATGCTCCCCCCCCACAAACCCCCCTCCCCTCACCCCTTGCCACTGGCAACCACAAATCTGATCTATAAGATTGGGATTTCTATCCTTTCTGCCGTATTTTAGAATAAAAATGATCATTCTCATAAAACAGAATGGAGGTTACTTTTAGAGTCAAGGAAAGTAAAAATCTAGACTTTTGAGGACTTACTGTGCGTAGTGCTTTAAGCGTCTCATGTGCACGCTAAGTCACTTCAGTCATGTCCGACTCTGCAACCCCATGGACTGTAGCTCGCCAGCCTCCTCTGTCCATGGGATTCTCCGGGCCAGAATACTGGAGTGGGTTGCCATGCCCTCCTCCAGGGGATCTTCCTGACCCAGGGATTGAACCCACATCTCTTATGTCTCCTCCACTGGCAGGCGAGTTCTTTACCACTAACGCCACCTGGCAAGCCTTAAGTGTCTTACATGTATTAATCTCTTGTTACAAGTTTCTATTGGCTTTCCATCCCACTCAGAGCGAAATACAAAACCTTCACAATAGTATGATATCCAGCATGAGTTGGTACCTGACACTGCTCTCCCTTCATACCGCACAGCTTCCCCCTTATTCGTTGAACATAGCTGGTGCTCTCCTGCCTCAAAGCCTGTGAACTTGCTATTCTGCCTTCCTGAAGTTCTCCTTCCCCCAACTGAACTCCCTCATCTCTTTCAGGTCAGACTTTCCATATCTCCCTCCTTATGCAATGTGCACCTGAACACCCAATTTGCTCCCTGGAGCCTTTCCCCCCTGTTTTATTTATTTATCTTTAGCATATGTCAATCCCTGGCAAACTGTTTATTGTCTGTCTGCTCCCAATGGATGAAAAGTGAAAGTGCTGGTCATTCACTTGTGTCTGACTCTTTGAGATCCCATGGACTGTAGCCCGCCAGGCTCCTCTGCCCATGGAATTCTCCAGACAAGAATACTGGAGTGGGTAGCCATTCCCTTCTCCAGGGGATCTTCCCAACCCAGGGATCACACCCAGGTCTCCTGCATTGCAGGCAGATTCTTTACCATCTGAGCTACCAGGTACAAACCCCAATAAACCCTTTATTCACAGAAACATGTTCTCAGAACAAAGCCTGATGCAGAGTAATATTAAGTATTTATTGAATGAGTGCATGCACTTAATCTATGTAAAATCCATTAGATAAACATACTCATGCATCTTTAGGGGCTGAAATATATGTTTCTATAGTGGCCAAGGCCCTCCTGGATTAGCTGGATCTAGTGAACTTGGGCCAAGATGCCCAAGATGCAGTGCAATGTGGGAAGATCTGCCCTCCTGGTCCATTCCAGCCTGCAGTAGGGACAGCCAGTGGAGGTGGCCTACAGCCCTCTTGAGGCCAGGATAGCCACTCTATTCCTGAGAAGAACAAGAATAGCTGAAGGTCCTGCTGAGGGCTGGCAGCATCTGCTGGAAATAAACTTGGAAGAAATGCCAGAGCTGAATGGTGTGTTTGGGGATCACAAGAATGTTGTGGATTTAGGCTCTACAGATGGTTCAAGATTCCCAAATGAATGTATTCTTGGGAGAGCTGGACAACACGCAGATGGAATGACATTCTGAGTGGCAAACATCCCACTGAGCACTACTCTGGAAGAGGAAGACCGGGCCCTGAAAGCCATGTAATGTATTTTGAAGGATTTCACTTAGACTCAAGATGATGTCTTGAATTACTCTTCAGGTTCCTGCTCATGGGAATCTGGGTTTTCCCAAGGGAAACCATAGCCAGGTTCCCTATGGAACCTACGTCAGGCACCCAACGGTACTTCAGAACCAGGGCTCTGTGTCTTATGCCTCCCCCCTAAAACTGCAACAGAACTGAGCTTCCATATGTCATAGAAGAAAGTAGGAGGCTTGTCTGCTTAAGAAACAGCATGGCTGAAATAATCGGACTGTAAGAAGGAAGCTGTGTCTCATCTTACCAGATGCTCATGTCCTGAAAAACTATACGAGAAAATGACATGTTCACGACCTGAATGTTTCAATCAGGTAGGTGATCCTGCTGATTCAAAGATTCCTATGCGAAATAGTTTGGTAAGCAATCCTTAGTTTAGAGTTTCAAACATGAACCACATTTCTACACTTGCCAGTTTACCCACAACAAAGCCTCTCTTTACATCAGCCAGTCACAGCTCTGAAAGCCACCTTGCGGAATTTCAGTGTCAGTTATGCCAAGCAACCATCTCTTGGCTGTGAAATGGTTTTCTGGCAGGCTTTCAAAGACAAGGACAGATGGCATTCCATGGGGGTACTCCCAGCTCTTTGTTTTAGCAAATATTGACACTTCTGTAGGAAACAGATCCAGATACTGTTTCTTCCTAACTCATCTTGGCAGTCCTGAAGGTTTGGAGAGATATAGGGCAGCAGAATTGGGAAAGTGCACTTGCCACTGAATTAAGACAGACATACATCAGGGAAAGCCATGTTCACAGTTAACTGATGCTTGTAAAAGTCACCAAGTAGTAAACAACACACTGATCCCAAAGCACTTTCAAACAGAAATAAGACAGAGAGGGAAAGAGGAGACCATTGAAGGAAAATGCACCCCAAAAAATTCTAATTACTGTATGAAACTCTTTTTTTTAAAGATTCTTTCTAATTTAGATGTCAGTAACAGCAAGGCTATGATAGTTTTACTCAGAAAATCAGGGGATATTTGCTGCAATTCAAAATTAGGATATACTGGTAAAAAGCACTGAAAGTCCATCATACACTGTCCTTTCTAGAGGGAAATTGGCAGAATATGCCTAATTCCTCCAAAAGTTTATATTCTTTCACTGAAAAATTTGGGAGAATTTATGCTGTGCAAATAATCTGATGGATGCCCAAAATTATATGTAAAAGAAGTCTATCATGAAGTAGTTTATAATAGTGAGAATATAACAACAACCTAAGCAACCTATTTATCAGTCAAAACTATCTAAATTAAAGTACATCTGTATTCTGAGATATTTTGTACCCTGTAAAGATGACAGTATAGAACTATATTTGTTTATATGGAAGATAAATAAGTGGTGTAAGCATTATAAGTGGTTTTTATAAAGCAGTTACCAAAAAAATTATTTTTATAAAAATTGTTATATAACTTACATATGGTAAGTTATATAAATTATAAAAATTATTTTATAAAAACAATATAAATACATGTGTGGGTATTACATTAAAAAAGTAATTTTATCTTGGGTGGTGAAATTCTAGGTGATTTTTAAGTTCCTATTGCCTTTCTGTATTATCTATTGGTGGTATTTAACAAGGAACATAGATCGCTTTTATCAGCTGGAGAAAAACTAAAAAGTATTTCAAGTTGTAGAAAGGAAGTCACTGTTAAGTTTTATACACTTCTCCTACAAAAGCCCAACACTGTTTGGCTGGGACCTCCCAGTGGGTGAGAGGTGGGGGACAGGACAAGAGTCAGTGCAGATGGAGCCTTGAAGGTAAGACCTGAGGCACAGGGTTCAGGCAGCTTCCCAGACAAGCCCCCAGCCTGTCTGCCCTTACCCGAGCAGGCCTCCAGAGTGCTGACGTCATTGCTGTAACTCCTGTTCCACAACACTCCTTCCTTTACCTTGGCTCTGAGTTTGCCAGCAACTCGGCAGCACCCAGAGTATCACAGTCTTTACTCAAGAAAAAATGTCGTTCTTACATAATAACAAGAACAAAACAAAAACAGAAGGAAAATTGAAAAATATCTGTATTACTTGCCTAGAAATGCCCTAACGAGTTACCACACAAAAGCTTGGTGGCTTAAAACAACATAAGGTGTTTCTCTCACAGTTCCAGGGACCAGAAAGTCTGACATCAAAGGGCAGGCAGGGCCGCACTCTCTGCAGGCTCAGGGAGAGAACCCTTCTGAGCCTCCTCCAGCTTCCAGTGGCTCGTCACTCCAATCTCTGCCTCCCTATTCACATTGCCTTCTCTGTAGGGCTGTGTGTGTCCGTCTGTCCTCTGGATTCAGCCCTACCCCTAATCCAGTGTGCTTTACCTCAGTCTTGACCTGCAAAGACCTTATTTCCAAAAAAGGTCACATTTTGAGGTCTGGTATGGTGACATCAATTAGGAGGGTCTATTGGCAACCCACTCCAGTAGTCTTGCCCAGAGAATCCCATGGACAGAAGAGCCTGGTGGACTACAGTCCAAAGGGTCACAAAGAGGTGAACACAACTGAAGCAACTTAGCATCCATGCACATTCAACCCACTACAATATCATAAACAAGATTAGGTCAGCAAGCAGAAACTATGACTAGTATTTATCTTTTAAAAAGGTGAGTGAAGGGACTTAGCTGGTGGTCCAGTGTTTAACAATCTGCCTTACAAAACCAATACAATATTGTAAAGTAAAAAAAAAAAAAATATATATATATATATATATATATCTGCCTTGCAATGCAGGGAACTTGAGTTCTATCCCTAATCGGGGAACTAAGATCCCACATGCCATGGAGGTACCGAGCCTGTGTGCCACAAGGAAAGATCCCAAGTGACACAGAAAAGATTCTGTATGTCCCAACTAAGACCTGATGCATTCAAATAAATAAATATTAAAATTATTTTATTTTTAAAAAGGTGGGTAAAGGCAGTCAAAGTTTGGATGGGGCTCAAAAGCAGGTCTAGATGGACCAGGAAGGCCCACCTTCTGTTCTTGTAGTTTGGCAATCAGAAACCTGCTATGTTAAGATCAGATAGAGATTCCAGAATTTGGGATGATAAAGCTACTAATTAGAAAAAACCAGCAAGGACAAAGAAACAGGCAGGACTTGGTCAATGATGTGAATTAGTAAAAAGAATAGTATAGCTGCGATCAAAAATACAAATATGCTTGAGAGATGATTAAGCAAATGAGAGAATTCAGGTGCTAAACTAAACCTCTGTTAGATAATTTAAAAAACCATCAACCTTATTCAATAATGATCAGCGTTGTTGGCCTCAAAACGAGCTTCTTATTAACAAAGGAGCAGTAAATCGGTCCTTGGCAAACTGCACTTATATGAATTCTCAGTGGTGGTTGCTTGGGTTTCCTACTTTGTGGATGACCAGTGACTTTCCCTACGATCCACCTTATCTGCTGCTTCCCTCATCAAATAGTGTAAAGTTGAAGAGTGAAGACCAATGCGAGTGTTAGACTTTCAAAATGTCATCAGGCAGGGGCATGTGCAAAAAGTAAGGAGGATGGATCACAAAGATGGAAAGCTGCCAGAGAGGATGCTGTTCAGATTCTTATTCCAGTTGGAGATTATTAAGAATTATGTTCTAGAGCTGTGTGGTGGTGTCATCGGACTGAAAGCCTCATAGTTAAGTAAGAACATGAATTTGGTTGTAATCTAACGTAACTCCTCATTAGTCACCAAGACTTTGAGACATTCAAGGTGAGAAGGGAACTTAGAAACCTGTCCAGTTCAAGTTCTGACTGCGCAGGCAAGAGGCACAGGGTCCAGAGATATAGGTGCCCTTCCCAAGATGATTTGCTTGGGGCAAGTTAGGATGAAACTGAAGAATCCCAAGCTCTCCCCACATATGTACCATAGGCTACGATCAATCTGATCAGGCAGCTCTTTTTTTCTTATTAGTTTTTTTATCGATGTAAGTCAATTTACAATGTTTTGTTAATTTATGCTATACAACAAAGTGATTCAGTTATATATGTACATTCTTTTTTATATTCTTTTCCATTATGGTTTATCCCAGGATATTGAATACAGTTTCCTATGCTGCACAGTAGGGTCTTGTTTATCCATTCTATATATAATAGTTTGCATCTGCTAACTCCAAACTCCCAATTCAATGCCAAGTTCCCAGTAGTTTACACCTACTAATCCCAAACTCCCAATGCCAAGTTCCCCTTGGCAACTACAAGCCTGTTCTCCATGTCTGTGAGTCTGTTTCTGTTTCATAGATAAAGTAGTCTGTTTCATAGTCTACTTCTGTGTCATATTTTCAATTCCACATATAAGTGATATCATATAATATTTGTCTTTCTTGGTCTGACTTACTTCACTCAGTGTGATCATGTCTAGGCCCATCCATATTGTTTCAGGCAGCATTTCCTAAATACTTAGACTGTCAGTGTGAAGTGCTGCTCCACTTTGAACAAACCATTCTGGTTGTACATTTGTATGTTAATTCACTATGAGTGGCTAAAATAATATTTTTAGTCAAAAAGAACTAGATGCCCAGTAGTACTGAATAAATGGTTTCTGAATGAGTAGAATACAAAAATCAGACCAAGGGGCAGCAGCTCACCAGATGTGCCAAAGACAGATATCCACCCTCTCCACCCTGGTCTTGGGAAGACCATGAGCCCCATCTTCCAGCCTCCTTTGCACTTAGGTGAGGCCACATGGCTGAGTTCAGGACAATGACATGTGAGTGGAAGTCATGGGGGCCACTTCCAGGCTTGGCTCATAAAATCCTCCCAACCGGGTTTGCTCTTCACTCCCTTCATCTGCCAGCTGAATGGAGAGAAGGCTGAGGACGGAAAGGAGGATAGAGCCAATGAGAAGAGGGTCTGTGTCCTCAAATGACCTCAAAGAGCACAGACTTCCCCAATTGTAAACCCCTTTCTGGACTGTGAAATAAAGCAAACTTTCACTGGGTTAGGTCACTGAGTCTGGGGGTTGTTTATGATAGTGGTTAGCCACGCTGACTAGGTTTGTGTAACTGGTTAGGCAGAACAGGCCCACAATAGTTTAGGGATCCACCATTCATAGACAGGACCAAGGCTGGCTACAACTATTTCCCTTTACTCTCACCTGTCTCTATTGCAAACTGTTGTAGATTTCTCATTCCCTGCTAACTGGCCTCACTCCAGTGTTTCCTAGACACGCACACCCACACACGCACACCCCGACACCCCCACACCCCCCTGGCCCCCCGCCCCACACCAAATGCAAACTCTGGAAACTTAACCTGACTTTTAAGAATTCCAATTCACATACAGAGACAAGGTGTGGGGTGGGANTAGACACGCACACCCACACCCGCACCCCCCGACACCCCCACACCCCCCTGGCCCCCCGCCCCACACCAAATGCAAACTCTGGAAACTTAACCTGACTTTTAAGAATTCCAATTCACATACAGAGACAAGGTGTGGGGTGGGAGAGCGGCAAAGCTACTTAGCCTGTTGAGTTTCCTGGCATAAGCCTGGCCTTACACAAGCATACTTCTCGCAGGAGGAGACTTAGGTGCCCAGATCAGTGGCAGCATTTTGCCCCGTTCACATCCTGCTTCCCTAATAGGACTGTAAGCTCTGTCCTCCCCTACTTTGTATCCCAATGACTGTCACCAATGGGTGCCTACTGTGTCTCGGATAGTAATTGAGGCTGACATGGACGAACAGGAGTCAAAACAGTGTAGGGATCACCAAAGAGCCACACCACACAGGCTGCTGTAAAAACAGGGCTGGTTATTTTTGTGTAAAAGATCAAGAGGGACAGAGAAATGTACTGAGAGACAAAAACAGCACTTCATTTCCCTTGAAACTTTGCAGAGAAGATAAGATGTGAGCAGATATTACACCTTCAGAAGCCGTGGGAAGAACTCGGTGATTGAGAAAGGGCATCCTCTACTGCAGGAAGAGAAGGATGAGTCAGGAGTAAACAAGGAACACCACAGAGGCAGTGTGGACTGTGGTGGAAAGTAGAGAGATTGAATTTTGACTCTAGCATTGACCAAGGGCATGTCCATGGTCACGACCCTAAAACTCAGGTTCCTTGTCTAGACAATACAAAACAGAGGTAGTACCTACTTCCTAGAGTTGCTGTGAAGAGTAAATGAGATCCTGCCTGGAAAGGTCCCAGAAGAATGAGGTTCAGTACATTGCAGCTCCTCTAATGAAAGCCGTGTGTGACCGTGGTTCACAGATGGTGATCATCACCATCCCAATGTCCAAAGCAACTTTCAGAAGATTATAGACTAACAAGAGAGCAAGAATAAAGTTCCTCTTCATGAAGTATCATTGATTCATCAAGACTGGTAGATATTAGACTGCAAATCAGGTCATTCATGAACGTATTCTGCAGAAGCCTTTGGCAAAATGTCTCAACAATTGCAGACTCATTTAAATTCCTGTGACTATGCCTGTTACGAAACTAGCTATACTTAATAGCTATCTTAATAGCTTAATAGAATAGCTATCTAGTTCCTCCTAAATAATATGATTTATGTCTTAATTTATATCTTAGATTTTAAATATGCTATTAATCCTGGAAATTGTTTTGCTTAACCTTGGAATTTTTACCACAAATTTATATTTCTTGTGGCTCATATTAGCAGAAATTTTCCAAAAGAAGGATACAAGTTTTTGAACAGTTCTCTTTCCTACTAATTTTGGATAGACAAAGAAATTGCCATGAGAAAAAATACTTGTGTTCACCTCACACCAGAAATGTTTCAGTGATCTCTTTCATGTCAAGTTGCAATCTTATATTTATAGGGGTAAGCCAGATTATTGCATGAAGGGCTCAGAATCTACTATTGTAATGTTATTAATTCAGTCATTAATTATTCATGGATATTTCACTAACCATACTACACAGCTGCAGTTGCATTTTTAGATTTTCCTTCCACTTGTCTGATGTTCTCTTCTGACACAGATTGTGTTAGTTAACGAGACTATGTAACAAATTACCCCACAATTTAGTGGCTTGAAACAATATTTATTATCTTAAGAGTCATTTCTGAGTCAGAATCTATGTGCAGCTTACATACATCTTTAGACTTGGGGATCTTTCACAACGCTGTGATCAAGGAGTTGGCTAGGGCTATCATCATCTCAAACCTCAAGCGTGGAAGGACCTGCTTTAAGCTTGTTCAAGTTGCTGTGGCAGGCCTCGGGTCTTCACTGGCTGTTGGCTGAAGATACCAGTGCCTTTCCACGCGAGCTTCTTCTTTTTTTAAAATTTCTTAATAGGAGGATAATTGTTTTACAATGTTGAGTTGGTTTCCACCTCACGACGACACAAATCAGCGATAATTATATATATAAAACCCCTCTGTCTTGAGCCTCTCTAACCCCTCCCATCATACCCCTCTAGGTCGTCAGAGAGCACCAGGCTGGGCTCCCCTGTGTTACACAGCAGCTTCCCACTAGCAATCAATTTTGCACAGCCACATGAGCTTGTATATTGGGCTACTCTCCGAGAGAGAGAGCAAGAGATGCACAGAGAAGGTAAGTGCTGTGGTCTGAATGCTTGTGTTCCCCCCAGATCCACGTGTTGACACCTGGCCCGTAAAGTGATGGTATTCGAAAGTGGGGCCTTTGGAAGGTGATTAGGTGATGAGCCCCCTTAAGAAAACTGTTGAGGAGTTTCCTTGGTGGTTCAGTGGTAATGAGTTTTCCTGCCAATGCGGTTAGATCCCTGGTCTGGGAAAATCCCACATGCCACAGGGCAACTAAGCCAGCACACCATAACTACTGAACCTGTGCTCAAGCCCCAGGGAACTGCAACTACTAAGCCCCCAAGCCACAACTACTGAAGCCCAAGAGCCCTCGGGACCATGCTCTGCAACAAGAGAAGCCACTGCAATGAGAAACGAAAAGGAACCCCCAATCGCCACAACTAGAGAAGAGACCACGAAGAAAGGAAGACGCAGCACAGCCAAAAATAAATTAATTAATTTTTAAAAAGCCACTGAGAAAGCTCCCTTGTTCCCTCCACTCTGTGAAGATACAAGAAGCCAGCTGTCTGCAACCCAGATGAGGCCTCTCACCAGACTAACCATGCCAGCACCTTGACCTTGTACTTTCAGCTTCCAGAACTATAAGCAATAAACTTCTGCTGCTTATAAGTTACCCAGTTCTATAGTATTTTGTTATAGCAGCCCAAACAGACTAGGATAGTAAGCAAGATATAAGACACAGTCTTTTTATAACCTAATCTTGGAAATGACATTGCATCACTTTGCCATACTCTATTTGTTAGAAGCAAGTAACCAGGATCAGCCCACACTCGAGGACAGGGAGTCATTTCAGAACATGTCTGCCTCACAAGAAGGCATTTAAAGCAGTGCTTCTCAAACTAATCCTGGTGATAGATCAGCTTTCTTTCCCCTGTTATAGGTCAGTATTTTTACACAGTAAAAAAAATTCATTTCTAGAAAAATTAAACAACTACAGTATATAAAAGCAAACCCATTGATCATGGCTTGGTGGTTACAACAATGTCAAAAAACTATAAACATTTCTAAACATTCAATTCTATTACTTACCTCATCTGGACCAGAAACAAATAGTTTATGGACTAATCTCAGTTATAGACCATTGTTTGAGTGGCACTGGTTTAAGGATCTGAATAAACACAGATGGCTTTTCAAGGCTTTTACAAGTCAGCGATTCATACTTTTCACTTGGCTATTCCTGGGAAGAGGAATTCTAGAAAAAAAAATTTTAAAAACCTCAAACAAAAAAACAAACCCATTCTCCACTCTCTCTGACTTCCTAAAAATGGGATCTTTTGTTATGTTGAAGGTCAAAGGCATGCAGGATTGATTGAGTCCCCTGTTTAATATTTGGCTTCAAGGTCCTTTCTGTGCCTGCATTCTCACCAGTCTGTAAGCCACAGATTTGAATTGCACGGTCTGACTCAACATTAAAAAAAAACTAAGATCATGGCATCTGGTCCCATCACTTTATAGCAAATAGAGGCAGAAAAAGTGGAAGCAGTGACAGATTTTATTTTCTTGGGCTCCAAAATCACTGCAGACAGTGACTGCAGCCATGAAATTAAAAGACGCCTGATCCTTGGAAGGAAAGCTATGACAAACCTAGGCAGTGTATTAAAAAGTAGAGATATCACTTTGCCAACAAAGGTCCATATAGTCAAAGCTATGGTTTTTTTCAATAATTATGTAAGGATGTGAGAACTGGACCATAAAGAAGGCGGAGTGCTGAAGAATTAATGCTTTTGAATTGTGGTGCTAGAGAAGACTCTTGAGTGTCCCTTGGACCGTGAGATCAAACCAGTCAATCCTAAAGGAAATTAACCCTGAATATTCATTGGAAGGACTGATGCTGAAGCTGAACCTCCAATATTTTGGCTACCTGATTCAAAGAGTCAACTCACTGGAAAAGACCCAAATGCTGGGAAAGATGAAGGCAAAAGAAGGGGCAGCAGAGGATGAGATGGTTAATAGCATCACCAACTCAATGGACATGAATCTGAGCAAACTCTGGAAGAGAGTGAAGAATAGAGGAGCCTGATGTGCTGTAGTCGGTGGGGTCTCAAAAGATTCAGATACAACTTAATGACTGAACAACAAGTTTGACAGATACTATGATTATCAGCTCACATTTTAAAGGTGAGGAGTCAGCCCCTTCCCCAACTATATCAGGAAGTTTCAAAGTCCTTCCTGTTGTTCATCTATTGGGATCCTTCAAAACATATCTCAAGTGTAAAAGATTCAATTCAACTGAAAAAGAAATGTTTTGAGTACCAACTGAGTGCAAGTTTCTGGGACATATTACCTTGAAGAAGGTACCACCTCTGTTCTCACCTGGTTTACGGCACTTACTTTGTGGTCATTTACATCTCCAAAATATGTAGGCATTCGAGAACATTCTTTGGCTCCCCAATGAGACCATTAACTTACAGAGCAAAAGTACTTCATTTCCTATCCTTCACAACATCAGGCAGTTCAGTGGGTCCTCAGAAAACACTGAGCTAGATGTCTGAATTCAGCAATGTTAACCAAGCCCAGAACCTGAATCCCTGTCCAGGGACTAAGTGTCCCAGATCTCACTAACCTGGCAGAGCATCTCTCTTCCAGCCTCTTCACACCTGATAACCCACTCTCCAGGGCTTAAAGTAGAAGCCAACTTTCCAGAAGTCTGCTTCTGCTCCCCTGGTTCTCATAGAGCAAACTGGCATCTGATGTGGAGTTCTCATTACATTAGCCCCAAGACAGAGGAGAAAACCAGGTGGAGGAAGGGACCTTTAAAGACAAGTCTTGCTCAATTTCTTACACAACTGCCAACCCTCAGCTGAGTATGTCCACCCTCTCCCTCCCTGCCCCCTCCCCAAGAAGGGAGTGAGTTAGCAAAACTTACAATGGTAAGGCCCAGTGCTGAGCACAAAGGTAAGCCAAACAGGTTTTTTTTTTTGCCCTCAAGAATGTATAATGGACAAATCAGGTCAATTTCAACTACAGTGCAACGTGAAATGTGCCAAGTGTTGCAATGTTGGCATATGGAGAAATCACTGTGGGAGAACAGATGGGGGAAGAGAATTCCAAATGGTGAAAATTCAAAGGATATATCTTTGGGTTAAGCCTTGGAAGATGGGCAATACAAATGATAGATAACACTCAGAGGCCACTTCCTATCTACCCAGTGCTGTGGTTGGTGGTATACACACCTCATTTAGGGGTCACAACAAGTGTCCCGAGGCGTGCTCTCATTAGTTCCACTTCACAGTGAGGAAACAGGTACTGAGAGTGACCAATTTGTACAAGGTCCAAGCTAGTAAGCAGTAGAGGAGGGATTTGGACGCATACAGGGTAAAGATGGAGCACTAGCGCTCTTAACTCTCACTTAAGGAGCAAAGGAGATGGTGAAGGAAGGCCTAGCCTCTGGCAGGGCAAGACGGGGGAAGCGGGAGGGAACAGATAACAGTTTTGTTTGATCCTTATGGCAGCTTTGGAATCTATAGGTCAAACTCTCGGCTTTACAATATACTGCCTCTGATCTCCCCACATCCTATTGAACAGGTACTTTTATCTCCATTTTACAGATAAGAAAACTGAGTCACAGAGAAGTAACTTTTCAAGGTCACAAGACTGGTAGTGGCGCTGGGATCTGAACCTACTGCGCTAGCTCAGTGTTCTCACGTGGGTGGAAGCCCTCTGCATGCCGCCCAGTGCCTCAACTTTCCGCTCCCCGCCCCCCCACCTCAGTCTATACATCCTGTCCCTTCCTACCCACCTTTACCCCGTACCCCCTACTCCCAACCCGCGGTTTCAGCGACAACCGACCAGCCGACCACCACAGGGTTGAAAGCCACTTCGCGCCCAGAACTACTTCTGCTCCCAGGAAGCTATGCGTTCCCCAGGAATAAAGAGCCTTTGAGCGCGGGGGCCCCGCCCCGCTCGGGCCCCTCCCACGGGCGCCGGCTCTGGGCGGCCGTGGGCGTGTCCCCGGCGGCGGCGCCCGCGGCCCGGGGCGGAGCCTGGCTGCAGCTCGGGGCTGCGGGACAGCCCGAGAGGGCGAGCTCCGGCCGCAGGTGGCTCCTCCTCCGCCACTCCGCAGCCGCAGGTACCAGGCCGGCTGCGGTGGAACCTCCTTTGTACCCTGCTCCGGGGGCCCGCGACGGCCGCTGCGCGTCCAGGTCCATTGTTTCGCCGCTCTGTCTCTTCCGGACAGGTGCCAGCGGCGCGCGGGGCCCGCACGTGCCAGAGCCGCGCGGCCTGAGCGCAGGGATCCGCGGGCGCCCGCCTGGGCGTCCTCGGGCGCGCGGCGGGGGATGAAGTACTTGAAGCCGTGGTGGTCGGACGGCGGCAGCCTTCTTCACCTCACCATCCTGCTGAGCTTGGCGGAGCTTCGCCTGGACCTGGACCTAGACCTCTACCTGCTGTTCCCGCCGCGCACTCTGCTTGGAGATGAGCTGCTACTCCGGAACGGCCAGACGAGCCACATCTCTGCGCTCAGTCCTTTCCCGGCCTCTGGAGGGTGGGGGCGCGCCGAACTGCTGCACCCCAAGTGCTGGGAGCGGGACCCCGCGGCGCCGCCAGAGGGCCGGCTGCTCCGGGAGGTGCGCGCGCTGGGGGTCCCCTTTATCCCCAGCACCCGAGTGGACGCGTGGCTGGTGCACAGCGTGGCTGCAGGCGACGCCGACGGGGCGCACGCGCTGCTTGGCGCCGCAGCCGCCTCGTCTGCCGGGGGAGTGGGTGCAGGCGTGGACGGCGTTAGCCAGGCTGCGCCGGGTGGCGGCGGGGGTCCGCGAGCGGTTCAGAGTAGCCCGGTGGCCGCCGGGGAGGAGGAAAAGGCATCCGCAGAACCGACGGGTCAAGTGTCGGACGCCGGCGGACACGCGAGCGAGGTAACAGGAGAGCGGGACGCCAGTGGGTGCTGGGGGACCTGGCCGGGAGCCCTGGTTGTGGCAGCGGGGGTGGGGGGGCACGCCTGCACACCTCCACTCGTCGCCCCCGGGCGGGTGGTGTTTGCAGGTTTGCGGACAACTGTGAGCCTCTCCTTTTTGTGAATTCGATCGAAGAGGGCTTAGTGCTGTCGCAATGGCTCTTAGGAACCAACTGAGAGAAGTCATCAGTTAGGTTATAAGAACACCTGTCCTGTGTTTGACGGCCGTCAAGGGCAGTAGTTCGGGGGTGGAGAGGGAGGACAGTATGCTGGAAATTTTCTGGCCCACTATCTTCGTTTAGTACCTCGTGTAAAATGACATCTTTTTCCGGAACCGAAGGCGGCCTTGGGCTCCGGGCGGATACACGTTTCTCTTAACCGCGCTCCCGGCCCAATGCGCTCACCTCCTTCAGATTTGAACCCATTGCGGTTCATTATTTGATGCTTCTCTGGATTGAGGGGCTGTGGTCAGTGTCCACTTCGAGGCCCGCGGACAGACCGGTCTGCGCTTACCTAACGATTCTTCACACCTAACAATCCACCTCCCTCCAGAACTTGTGTAACCCCTTAGCATAAAGAACACGGGTACCCTGACAGTCACCTAGTGACTAACAAGTTTCCTTTGGTTTGTAGGTTCAAACCTTTCAGTTTAACTTCCTTTTAAAACAAAGTTCACCAGAATCTGCTGACTAAAGTGTCTGGTGCTCCCAACGGCGAGTTGGTGTCTACAGACACAGCATAGCAATTTCCAAAAAATCGCCTTATCCAAAGTTCCCTCCACAGGGACCTCTGTAATTGGCCCAAACCTCAGTGTTAGCAACTGGTATTGATGAGCAAGAGTTCCTTGGACGTTGTTTGTGTGGAGTGCAATCTTATGCAAAATGGGGCCAGACTGGTTTGTTTGCTGCTCTTCAGAATTGCCCTGTTGGTGTAGGCAGTTGCCAGACGAGCTTCTCCGCCCACTCTTAGAGGGGTCATTGTGCCCAAGTGCCGGGTGATTCAGTGTTAAACGTATCCGATCCCTACCTCTTCCTGGGGCCGGAACTAATGGGATGGGGGTGGGGGAGCCTCGGTGGTCTCCAAACAAACGGAGGGTAGGGGTGGGTAGGTCCTTTCAGCTTGCTCCTGCAGTCTCCACCCTGGGGGGTGGTCTCACCTGAATCCCTCCCCGTGCAGGGGTGGAGCGTTCTGTGCCGCTCCCCTTCCGGATTCCGTGCCACCCAGGGATGAAACCCAGTGCTGGATGCTGTCCAAGATGGCACCCTGCCCCCATCACCGCTCAGTGCCAACCGGCCTGCGAAGTGTGTGAGGAGCTGGAGGCATAGGAGGCTGCTCTTCAAGGACTTCGCTGTCCTGCCCAGGCTCTCCTGGTTGATTTCTCTTTAGACCAGCAAGACTGCCATGGGGGAAAGCTCTGGGGACCTAGGCAGAGCCAGACCTTGGATGCCCTGAGCCCAGATTTCCTAAGGGAGAGGGTGAGGTTCACCCCAGGCCATTCTGGTATCACCTTCCCCAGCTGACATGTGTGGACCTGCGGAACTGTGGTAGCTGCTGGGATGACCTGGTTTTGTTCATTCTGGCGATAATTAGTTGTCGAGCACCTTACAGTTTTCACAGCCAGTTCACCTGCATTGGTAACACCTTTTACATGCCCCTTGTGAGGTCCACGGGCCCAGGCATCCTTATTTCCAATTCATACTTGGAAAATAGAGATCCAGTGAGGTTGAGGGGCTTGGCTAACCCAGCACCGTTAATTAGTACCAGAAGTGGATCTAGACCCTGAGCCCCCCCCCTAACTCCCAGGCTGGCACATGAAGCATCTCCACTGCACTTTCTGTGCAAATGTGCAGCTGGAATGGGCATTACCCCCATTCCCGACCCCAGCACTACTGCTCTCCACTGCTGAATTGACTTTAAAAAGCAAATTGTACCATCAGTAATGCCGAAGTTACAGTTGGAAACCGTGACTTTGGAGAAAATGGGCTGAAAAAACAAAGCAGCTCTGTTTTTTGCAATAAGCAAACCTGGGTTTGGGGGCATCACATAATAATGTGCCCTCATGTGGAGCACCATAACCCCTCAGGCCTCAGTGTCTCGTCTGTTGAGTGGGAGAGTAATGCTTCCCTCCGGTGCCGTGCCCATTAAGTGGGAAAAGCATGTGTGAAGTGCCAGCCTAGTGCCTGGGATGTGATTGTTTTCCTCTTTTGCCCCCATCCTCAACACACCCTCCTTAACTGGTCCCCACACAACATTTTGTCTTGTTTGACTCTGTGTCTATCTTGATTGGTTGTCTTTTAAGGAGGTAGGGTGGGTTGGAGCCAGACTGCCTGGTTTGGGATCCCAGTTACACCATGCATTGCTCTGTGACTTTGGGCCATTTCTGAATCTATCTGTGTTTTATTCTCACCTGCACAATAGGAATAATATAGATGCCTACTGCAGGTTGTTGTGAGAATTAAACAATTCATACCATGGAATAGGCTTAGAACTGTGCCTGTCCCATCTTAAATGCTCAAGGTTAACTTCAAAGAGAGTGAGTGCTGTGATACAAGAACATCTTAAGTTTGTTATAGATAATTCTGGTGGCTTACATTTGAGTTGTAGGAGATTCTGGTTTTATAGTATAACGTTCCATAATTTTTGTACATGTGCAAAAATATTTTGGAGTAGGGGATTTTCCAAGTATCAAAAGAAGTACAGCTTTGGTTTCATTTCTTAGGCTAATCATTAGTTGCAAACAGTATGTGGAATTCCCCAGGGCAGACAAGCTTCCTGACCACAACCATTCACTGACAGCTTATGAGGCACATGTTCTTCAAAGTCATGCACTGGTTAAACAAAGAAATCAACAGTAGTTGCAGAATTGAATGTGTGAGCATATTTGAAGATGGGGTGACTGCTTGCAGCCAGCAGCTGTATTTCAGAGAGCTGTTGCCACTTTAAAACTGAGAGGGCTTGTGGTCATCTTGATGTGGTTTCATGCCGTGGGACAGATGGGGACCTTCTGCTGGGTGAGGGGTCCAGCAGGACCTCTGACCTTTGGAGTTGGTTTCTTCAGGTCACAGGAAGAATCTCATACAATCAATATTTGCTTCTAAGAGTACATAAAGGGAAGAGAAAGCAGGTCCTTGACTGTTAAAATGAAAGTTGGTTTTTGTTTCAAAATCAAAGATGGTCCCTGATGCCTGGGCAGTTGGAGAAAGATGAAATTTCAAACACTTGCCTGTTTTCAACTTAAAACCATGATACAGAAATAGTCTTGTGGAATGAAATGCATTGCAGTACAACGTTTCACAGTAGACGTTTTATTTACTAAAATATGCAGTGAAGGTGCACCTGTGATCTTCTCATGGGAAGGAATAGCGTGGGTCACTGTATTAGTGGTGTTGCTGTTTAGTTGCTCAGTTGCTGTTTAGTTGACTCTTTGCTGCCCTATGGACTGAAGCCCACCAGGCTCCTACGTCCATGGGATTTCCTAGAATACCGGAGTGGGTTGCCATTTCCTTCATCAGGGGATCTTCCTGACCTGGGGATCGAGCCCATGTCTCCTGCATTGGCAGAGGGATTCTTTGACAGCCATCTGGGAAGCCCATTAGTGTCCTAGGGCTGCTGTGACAAAGTAACACGAACCAGAAGACTTAACAGAAATTTACTGGCTCACAGTTCTGGAGGAAAAAAGGTGGAGAGAGGGTTTCAGCAGTTCTGAGGTTCCAGGCTGTGATGGTGAGGCTACAGGTTGTGAGGGAGAGGTTCCAGGAGGTTCCAGGCCTCACTCCTGGTTTCTGGTCATTTGCTGACAGTCTTTGACGGCCCTTGCTTTTTATTCCATCAGCCCAATCTGCCTTCTTCACATGACATTGTCCCTGTACACATGCCTGTAGCCAGATTTCCCTCTTTATAGGACACCAGTCATATAGGTTTAGGGGTCCACTTTCTCATCCTAACCGTTACATCAGCTCAGTTTCCAAATAAGGTCATCTGGGGTACTGAGGTTTATGACTTCGAACACATCAATTTTGAGGGACTCAGTTCAATCCGTTATACTCTGACCATCCCCCCTTTCTGGGAACTCTTGGGGGTGTTCCACTTGCTTACCAACGAGGTACCAGTTGTTGAAAGTCTGAGGTGTCTAGAAGCAGCTGGACTACGTGTGGGACCATTTGCAGCAGGACTTGGTATAAGTTCTTAAGCAAAGCTGGTCTTGGGCTGGCTTGTTGTGCCACAACCCCAAGGAACCCCAGACTTCTTCCAGTCAGCCTTTGACCTAAAGTGGTAGGTTACAGAGACATCATCTCTACAGTGTATGAGTCTCCCCTTCGCTCGCCCTACTTCTCAGCTTCACTCAGAATTGGAGGGCAGGGCCCAGGCCGGCTGCTCTCGTGGTCAGTGTGCTGGCCCTGGAGCATCACTGCTGACTGGTTATATGATCCGGAGCACACTTGTTAACCTCCCTGTGCCTTGGTTCCCTTATCTGTGAAGTGGGTTGGTAAGAGTCCCTTCAGGAGAATTAAAGAGATCACACGCGTTCTTTGGGGTTGGCCCTTGGTAAGCCCTCCATGTTAGCAGCTGCTGTTAACTCAGTGGGGGCTGGAGGCGCTCCAGTTCCCCTTCCTAGCTTATTCCTCTGTGCTTTGTTGCCACATACAGGTCTCCAGAGCATGCCTTGTTCTTTCCTGTTTTCCTCTGGGAAGCCCCTGGGGCTCCTCATTGCCTACCAGTTCGCGATTTTGTTGTTCAAGGCTCCCCATCTGATGCAGCTCCCTGTTCTGAGTTCATCTCTCCAGCTGGCCCACACCTGTAGCCTGCTTGGCTACTTTGACTTTCTCCCTTCCTCTTCCCCAAATAACCGGTTCTTTCCTGCCTTTGACTCGGTTACCTTTGCCCAGAATGCATCCTTTCGTTTCTTTCAAGTCTTTTGCTGTTAAGTTCTAACTCCTCTCCACTATTACCTCAAGCATTTCCTGTTCTTTCCTTTGTGCCCTTCTGCATTTTGTGACACTTCTTCTATGGGACTTGCGTTCTGTACTTTGAACTGCAGCGCCTTAAGTGGGTCTTCACTCTGATGTGCAAGTGACACCCAGGGACAGGATTAGAAGCAGAAGCCTGTTCAGTCAGCATGTGTTGAGCTCCTCATTCATCCTCCACGTTGACTCTGCAGAGCTTCTCGGGTGCTGAGAGCTCACGTGTCTTGAGACCTTCCAGGCCAGAGTCCCAACTACAAATATACGAAATATACAAAATCCTGATGGGCTCTCTGACCGCTTAATACTGACTTGAGTGGATGGGGCAGTGGAAAGCAGCCTTTCAGGTTGGCATATAATTAATCAGGTGGTGAAACTCAGGATTGCCTAAAGTATGATCTTGCCCAGAATAGACAGGTTACTGTTCTTAAGTGCTGAGGTAGACTATGCCGCCCCCCCCCCCAACACCCCCTGAAAAATTGAAACATAAAAACAAGCTTCTCACATTTGTGGTAGCCTTTCGATATGAATAGTTTATTCTCAAAATCTAATTAAAGGTGTACAGTAATATTCAAATACACTTCTGGGCAGCTGAAGCAGGCTGAGGCTCCGGTACACACCTGGGTGGTTTTTGGCTGAGCTGCAGGTGGTGGTTGGCAGATCATGGTCAGTGTTGTAGAGGCAAGGAAGGCATGGCCTTTTGTGATTGGGTGCACCTGGATTCCCTGGCATCAGCCAGGGTTCTGCAGAGAACAGAGTCAGAGAGAGAGAGAGAGAGAGTGTGTGTGTGTGTGTGTATATGCATGCGTGTGTGCTAAGTAGCTCCAGTCGTGACCAACTCTTTGTGACCCATGGACTGTAGCCCTCCAGGCTCCTCTGTCCATGGGATCTTCAGGCAAGAATACTGGAGTGGTTTACCATGTCCTCCTCCAGGCAATCTTCCCAACCCAGGGATCAAACCCATGTTTCCTGATGCAGGTTTGAGGCAAAATTTCTTCCCCAGGGAGACCTTAGTTTTGTTCCATTTTGCCCTGAAAGACTTTCAGTTGATTGGATGAGACCCACTTGGGTTATCAAAGACACTCTCTTTTACTCAGTCACCTAGTTGGGGGCCACTGTTATCCACATCTGCACAGTACCTCTGTACCTTCACAGCAACACTAGGTTAGCATCTGGTGGAATTCTGGGTCCTGAAGCCTGGCCACACTGACATGTAAAACCAATCATCACCCCATCCCATCTCCATCTCTTCCTGGGCAACCTCCATGAGGCTTGGTGTCCAAATTGTAAAAGGTGAATATTAACCTCTTTCCAGGAAAGTTCCTTGAGCATTAAATCATACTGTATGTTAAAGGGCTAGTGCAGGTTTTAGCATAGTAATAGATATTCAGCAAATGATTTGCTCTCATTGCTCCAGAGCTGGGGAATGTTGAATTCCCAGGAAACCCCTGACATATGGAGGAAATGGTGGATGACTGCGAGGTCTTGCAGGAGGCCTTGGGCTTGTTGTGGAGGCAGAACCCTTAAGCTCATCTGAAAAAAGAGCTGCTTAGACTGAAGTGACTTAGCAGCAGCAGCAGCCTTACTTTAGAGCTGGGTTTCTCATCCCAGTGACTGTGTCAGTTATGGTTGCTTGATACAATGTAAATTTCAGGGCCCACCTGAGACTGGCTGAATCAGAGCCTCTCAGATGGGGCTTGGGATGGGTCTGCAGTTTCTCAGACTTCCACATGATTCTTCTGCCACCCCATCTTGATGTTAGCCATGGTGTTACTGACTCAGGGCTTTTTGATGCCCAGCAATGTAGGAATAGAGAGCAGAGGGGTGGGTGGGGGACGGTGCCTGGTTGAAAACTATCTTTCTGAATTTAAAGCCCAAAAGAGCTCATAGACTGAGCCAAAGTTACCTGCTTGAGCAGCAGGACCTGGGCTAGAGCCCTGGTTTGCCAGGTGTTGTTTTAAAGTTAAAGCCTGACCTGTCTAGTTCCTTGCTGGGGATGAGAAACTAACTTGCAAAAATAACTAATAATGAATGCAGAACTAACTTGCAAATAAATGCAGTTCAAAATTAACTCATGCTTAAGTTCTAGACTAGGTGAAGCTAGGGTACAAATATGAGAACTTTCTGGGAGTGTCTGAGAACTTTAAATGTTCTCTTTCACAGTTGAGGTACAAGTTAAATGGGTGCCTGGATTTATCAGAATTGTGCAGTTAAGGTTTATACAGTTCTGGCCAGGTGTACCCTACCTAAAAACTATGAGAGAATGATTGAGTAGTGTGGAGGGGAGGAGTGGTGGGATTAGTGATATAAGATATAAAAACAATAGGTAAGGGACGTCTCTGGTGGCCCAGTGGTTAAGACTGCTTCCAACGCAGGGGGCTTGGGTTTGATCCCCAGTCCCTTCCTGGTCTCAATCCCTGGTTGGGAATTAAGATCCCATACCTCAGGGTGCAGCCAAAAAACAAAACTAGAAAAGAATAGCAGGAAATTGTTGATAATTTTTGAAACTGGATGATGGGTTCATGGAAGGCTTGCTATATTGTGTTCTGTTTATTTTGTGTGTTTGAAATTTTCCATGTGAAGAAAATACAAAAACATCATCCATGTTGAAGGCCACTTGGCCTGTCCTGCCTGCTGGAATAATGTAGCATTACATGAATCTCTCCTGCTCCCCCCTCTCCTCTGCCCTGTCCTCTCCTGGTCCCTCTGCTCCCCCTTCCCCCACCCAACTCCTCTCTGCTCTTCCCTCTCCCAGGCCCTCAGCCTGCACCTGGGGATTACTTGTGGGAGAAGCAGCTCCTTTTAAAATCAAAGCCTGCAGGTTGGAGTTCATGCCCTTATGTGCCAAATGTTGAGTCTCCTGTTTGGAAACACTGGCTGTTTTCATACCTGGCTTCTCCTGGTGGGCAGTCACACTGAATGGCTTAATTTCAGCCTCGTGGAGGATGCTTGCCAATTTTTTTAGCTGCTTCCTCTAGGAGCCTTCAGAAGTGAGTTTAGTCTATAGCACATGTTAGGGTGAGCAGTTTCCAGCACATAATAGCAAATAGAATGAAGATTGGATAATGGAGTCCTGTACCCCATCCTTGTCACCAGCATAATAGTCACCAGTGCGGGGCCATCTGTCACTCCCCCTGTCCCTCCCTCCATTAGTTTGAAACAAATTCCAGACATCATTTCTTGTGATTCTTGTGCCAACTCTTAGCCTGGATTTGTTCCTTTCCTGTTCTTCCCACTACCTTCATCAACTCAGAAAATCTTCTATAAACATTTTAGGGTATATATCCCTAAAGGATCCTTCTAAACATCGACACAATGCCAAGGCTACGCCTAAAAAAAATCAGCAAAAATTTGTTATCACTGAAGGTCCAGTTTGTATTCACCCCAGTTATCTCATGATAAATTTTTCACAGTTGGTTTGTTGGACTTGCAGTCCAAATAAGATCAATACCATGCACTCTAGCCAGCTGTTCTGCTTGATATTCAGAGAGGGACTTGCTTTATTTGTATGGAGTGAACTCTTCCCATGTCTGCAATTCTCATCTGTGTGAAGCAAGTGGGAGCCATCGTGGGTGGTGGTGCAGCTGGCTTTTCTATAGGAAGAAGGCACCCTTCTTCCTACAGAAGAGGAAGTGAAGAGTCTTCAGTGAATGACTTCTCACAGCAGCAGACAGTGGTGTTGGGACACCCAGCGACTACCAGTGAAAGGCGGAGCCCTGGGTAGGGGGAGAAATGTCCAGGCCTCTCCTGTTTCCCCCATTATCCCCTCCAGCCTCCTCCTGTACCCTCTCACTAGTGAATCCTGCTGGGAACCCCAGAGTGTGTGCGGGGTTTAGCTTCTGGGGGACACATGGGGACCTGGGGGAGGGCAAACAAGAACCAGGACAGTGTCCATGAGCAGGCTGTCAAGTAAAAATGCCTGCAGCCACACCCTGTTAAGTCACTTACCAGGTCTGTGACTTAACAGCAAGTTGCTTAACCTCCCTGTGCCTCAGTTTTCCCCTTTGTAAAAGGAGAAAAGAGCAGTACCTGGGATGCCAGGCAACTTCAGTGAGATCATTCATGATTGTGGTGCCTCGCCCAGAGTGAGTGCTCAATCAGTGTGAGCTATAATTATTATAAACTGCTACAGCAAACCACCCAGGCTAGACAGGACACAGTCTCTCTTTATCTGGCTCCTTGTTTCTCTCTAGACCTGATGACTCCAGCTTGCCTCCAGCCTAGAGCCAGGGCCTCAGAATTCTTTGGCCTTCATCCCTTTCCCTCTGATGTCATCCTTCTCATAGGCTCCACAATGTTCTTTGTCTTTGAAGGTTCTTCCAACCCTAAAGGTCACAGCAGGTCTTAGTCTCTCCTCCCCCGGATCACTAAATGAAAGGCCCAGCCAGTGAAGCCAGCCCAAACTTCACAAAGAGTGTTTTCAGGGTCAAACTCTCTGTTGTCCTCTTCCGGTCTCAGCACAGGATAGTAAGTACCAAGTCAGAAATCATGCTGCCAGATACCAGTGACTAAGACTCAGCAAAGAGGAGAGGCCAGCTTTGCTGCTTTCTCCCCTCTCCACTATCCGTCTCTGAAAACCTTCCTTTGAGGCTTAGCTCTGCTCCCTAACTCATCTGTGGTGGCAAAGATGAGTTAACAGCTGGAGGACAGGTGTCAGAAGGGTACAGCCCTCGTTACCAGCAGGGAAGGATGTGGGAGAGGGGTAGTTAGGAATTGGGATTGATATGTTCACACTGCTGAAGTTGAAACAGATAACCAACAAGGACTTACTGTATATAGCACAAGGATGTTTAGTTGCTCAATATTCTGTAATAACCTAAATGGGAAAAGAATCTGAGAATGAATAGATACGTGTATAGAAAAAGTGAAAGTGTTAGTTGCTCAGTCATGTCTGACCCTCTGCAGTCCTCCAGACTGTGTAGCCCTCCAGGCTTTCTGTCCATTGGATTCTCGAGGCAAGAATACTGGAGTGGGTTGTCATGCCCTTCTCCAGGGAATCTTCCCGACCCAGGGAGATACATGTATATGTCTTGCTGCCACCTGAAACTAAGACAATATTGTTAATCAACCAAACACGAGTATAAAATTTAAAACATTATTTACAGCCCAGTAGGTAAGAAAAGAACCAAATAATTGTAATTTCACATAAACTAGAAGGCATGTCATAGGAGAAACCCTACAGGCCTTGGGATTTTTGAGACAGAAGAACCCTGTTTAACAAAGGGGCCCAAACCAAGAAGGCTTGGATCCATGCAGAGGATGGGGTGGCTAGGCTGCCAGCAGTCAGGGATGTGATGGGAGGGCCTGCCTTTTCACCAGCTGCTAGTTCAGTGCGAGTCCCTGGGGGTTGTTGAGCACCCCAGCTCACAAGTTTACGATGGCTTCCTGTGGTGAGCATGGAAACTTTCTTCTCCTTTTTTAAAAAACTTGAGTCCCAACCTGAGAGTAAAAATCACCTGCTGCTCCTACTGCTGCTAAGTTGCTTCAGTTGTGTCCGACTCCGTGCGACCCCATAGACAGCAGCCCACCAGGCTCCCCCGTCCCTGCCTGGGATTCTCCAGGCAAGAACACTGGAGTGGGTTGCCATTTCCTTCTCCAAAAAAAAAAAAATCACCTACCTAGACACAGATAAAAAGTAACTTAATGATGGGTTTTGCTTACCCATTCTTTAAGAGCATGGACCATAAATCTCCAGTATATACAGTAGTGCTTGTAAAACACTTGTACTGTCTCTTTCAGCTCCTTGTCATTGAGTTGAGGGAAACAGGAAAAGAAGAAAGCAAAGAGATAGTAATTACTGGCTACTAGGGGCTGCGGTCGCTTTCTCTTGGGGTTCTGATTGAGTTGTCAGCGGTTAGTCATTAATTACAACTCTTTAGAATCAAAAAGCAGTAGAAAGTACTGATTAATGTTTGCACAGTATCTTAAAATGTATAAAGTGCTTTTCCTCAACCAGTTCCTTAAAATATGAATTAGAACTATTACCCTTCATGTCACAGACAAGGAGACTGAGTCAGTGGCCCAAGGTCACAGCTGGTAGGATTAGGAGTGGCCTCTTTTACTCAGCTGTTTTGGACATGAGCCTTCCTAGCCAGGAGGCTTTTGTGGTACCTTGTGGACTGTGCAGAGTATACAGTGCAGTAGCCCTTTTTCACCTTCTACATAGAAATAATGTTGGACCTTCCTCTCCTCCTTGTCTTTGTGTTCCTGGTTTCTCCACTACCACCCCCCACCCACCCGCTGCCCCAAGATAGAATTGCTTAACTGTCACAAATCGGTCCCTGGGAAGAGGACTCTGTCTGAGCCCCAGTTGAGTGGGCAGGATGTTTCTAAGGGAGTACATTTCGAATTTACAGCTGCGGAAGGGAATACAAGAAAGCAAATTTGGACAGAAGCAGGAATCAAGCTCTGGAGCAGGTTGGCAGTGCCAGGAGCTCTGGGGCTTAAGTGGCCCTTCACAGTTGTCCCACGATGGGTGAGGTAGCCAGGCCTTCGTGCTCTCTCGGCTCAGTCCTGGGATGTAGGTGCCCCAGGAAGGGTATGACCTTAGGTGAGGGGGCCCTATGTAGGTGAGGCATTCTGTAAAGGTCCAGCTGGAGGCTCTTCGCTCCCAGGTCAAGGAGAATTATTTCAAACTTTCCAGTGAGGAGTTCTGATGTTCCATAAAGCTTCCCAATTCTTTTCTCTTCAAAACCAGCATGACAATGATACCAAAAAAGAAAGAATCCAGGAATTACTCTTGTGCATATTCCTGCAAAACATTAAATAAAATGCTGGCAAGTCATACAGAAATATAGATGCATAAAGCATTTTTTAAAATGGATGTATTAGTTATCCATTGCTGCAGAGGAGATTGTTCCAAAACTTAATGACTTAATACCACATTTATTATCCCATTTATTATGTAAGTCAGAAATTCTGGAGTGGCTTATCTGGGTGGTTCTCCTTCCTGGTTTCAAGAGGTTGTAGTGAAGGTGGTGATTGGAGTGCATTTATCCAAAGGCTGAACTGGGGCTGAGAGATCCAGTTCCAAGGTGGACCACTGACAGCTGTGGTCAGGAGGCCGCAACTCTATGCCAAGCAGAGCTGGAAGGGCCAAGGCCTCTCTGTAGAAAGCTTGAACGTCCTTGCAATGTGAGTGCTCGCTTTCCCCAGGACAAGTCACCCGAGGGAGAACAAAGAGGAAGCCACGGGGCTGAACCATTACGCCCACCTAATATTCCTTTATTGTTAAGAACAACTCATTTATTAAGCCTGGCCCCAACTCAGGAGGGGGGTTAATCTTGAAGAAGAAGAAAAGAGTGTTATGTATAATTTGTGGATATTTTTGAAACACCTTAATGGTCAATATCCATTTCTACTTTGAAAAATGCCCTTCAAAAATAAGGATAGAGCTTCATACGACCAAATCCTCAGATACAGTTTTGTATCCGCTTTCTACTCCTTATCCTGAAATGAAGGTTTTATTTTTCTTTCTTTCAAACTCAGTCCTGCCATTTGTCCTTTGGAGTCTTTATCTACAGCTTTCTGAATATTATCCTTTCTCCTCAGTCATTGCCTTACAAACATACTCCAGTGTCTCATCTTTAACATATTGCTCTGACCCACTTCCCCACTCACTTCATAGCCAAGATTCTTGAAAGAATGGTCTGTATACTGTTCGCAATTTGTTATCTCCCATTTACTCTTCAGCACGGTATCATGGGCTTCTACCCTAAATTTTCGAAGGCCACCCACCACTTTCTTACTGCCAAATCCATTGGAAACTTTCCTGTCCTTACTGTGTGCAGCCTCCAAGCAGCATTCAACACAGTCAACCACTCCATTCTTATCAAAAGAGTTTTGGATTCTGAGACACTGCTATTCTGTCTTCCCTGCAACTCATTTCTTGTCTTCAGTCTTTTCTCACCAGCTTTTCTGCTTGACCTCTGAATGTTTCAGTTCTGCAGAACCCCCTGTCCTGAGCCCCTTCTTGCTTGGTGCTCGCTTGTTGGGATCTCATTAGTTCCTGTGCGTGTGTTTATGTTGATGTGTTCCCAGTTTTTACTTCCAGTTCAAACCTTTGCTCTCAATTCTGGATTCTCATCTCAGTAATGTAATAGATATTTCTGCTTGACTCTTTACATCTCAAATGTGACGTTTCCAAAATGGAAGACCTCTCAGTTCCCCCTTTTAATGGCTCTGTTGTAACTATCCACCATCTTTTTTCAAGCTGGAAACCTAGTAGTCATTCTAAATATTCTCCCCTTTCCTTGCTCGCCCATTTCCAGTCCAACAACAAGCCCTGTCTCATTTTACACAGTGTATCATGGATTCTTCCGCTTCTGTCACCACCACCTTTTTCCAGACTCTTATTTCTGTGTGTGTGTGTGTGTGTGTGTGTGTGTGTGTACGTACTAAAGTCACTTCAGTCGTGTCCGACTCTGTGCAACCCCATGGACTATTAGCCCGCCAGGCTCCTCTGACCATGGGATTCTCCAGGCAAGAATACCGGAGTGGGTTGCCATGCCTTCCTCCAGGGAATCTTCCCAACCCAGGGATCGAACCCAGGTCTTTTATGTCTCCTGCATTGGCCAGCAGATTCTTTACCACTAGGCCATTTGGGAAGACTGTTACCTACTGTCAATTAATTATTGTAGTGACCTCCTAACTGGTCTCCCCACTTCCACTCTTGGATTTTCTCTGTGGTTGCAAAGGAAGAAGAAATAACTGTAGCTCAGATTGCTACTCTAACTGTGACTTTTCCTGCCTTGGCCCTTTTGCTCCAGGCGCTTCCATCCTTGGGAGAACTCAGGCTTTCTCTCATGTCTCGAGTCTCTCCCCTACTCCTGGCTAGGACTCTTCCCTTACTGTCTTCATAGTCGCCACTTGTTTCATACATACACTGATCAGAGACTGAATGGGAGAAGGTGAGTAAAAGTGCTACTATGGTTCAGTAGAAAACCCAGTAGAAAAATGGACAGAGACCACAAAGAGTTCACAGAAAAGGAAATACACATGCTTTTAAACTTGTGAAAGATGCTCAACTTCACTCATAAGAAGAGAAATAGAAATGAAAACTACAGCGAGATGCCAGTTTTCATCTATCACATTGGCACGTTTACTGGTAGGAGTGTAAGTTAATTACCACAAACATTTTCAGAGAGCCATTGGGTAGAACCCTTCAAATAAAAAAATGCATGTATGTGTTGACCTAGCATACATTCTAGGAATTTATTTTACTTAACACATGTGTGCAAAGAAGTATGCATAAGGACATTTTAATTCTTTTCTAACAAATGATTGGAGACAAATATCCATCATTAAGGAACTAATCAAATCCATTGTGGTGACAGGAACGTATTGGTTGCTCTCCTCTGTACACAGCTCTTTCTGTTTTTAGATCTCAGCTAAAATATCACTCCCTTGAGAGGTCTTCCCTAACCAGTCTTTCTAAAGGTGGGCACCCCCTTCTCTTTCATTTGCCATAACTTGCAGTAATTTTCTTAGTTCACTTGTATTTTGGGCTTCCTCTCCCTTTAAATCTAAGCTCTGAAGAGGCAATCTAGACTTTTTCACTGTTGTATCGCCAGCTTCCAGTATACTATTTGGCATTTAATATGTATTGAGTGAATAAGGAAAGCTGTGTGATATCCTTATTGACAAAACATTATGTGTGAAAAATAAGAATGGCAGGTGTGATAATGTGATGTAGTATGTATTTAGTCCCCATCTGGCACCACCCCCCACCCCTATGTGGCAGAGCTCCCAAAGACCTTGGAATTTCCTAAGCATGAGAGCGATGAGAGCATCTTTTGTTATAATATTTGGTCTGTCAGTCCTCAGTTCTTGAAATAGTGCCAGAGCCCTGAAGGTGAAAGGAAGCTTTTCCTATTTATAACATGCCCCTTCTAACCACACCTGACTTATGGGCTGTTTTTTTTTTTTTTTTTTTTTTTTTTAATATTTATTTGGCTGTGCCAGGTCTTAATTGCAGCATGTGGGATCTAGTTCCCTGACCATAGATTGAACCTGAGCCCCTTGCATTGGGATTATGGAGTCTTAGCCACTGAACCACCAGGGAAGTCCCTTCATTCTGTTGATGAAGTAGCTTTGGGAAAGCCCCCTAAAGATGGGGCCTGGTTGCCAGGGGAACCAAACACAGGATAAGAGGATTAGAACTTTAAATCTCTCACCCACTCACCCAGACCTCTGGGGAAGGGAGGGCAGCTGTAGATTGAGTTTAGTCACTAACAGCCAATGATTGATCAACCATGCTTGTGTAGTGATGCTTCCATAAAAAGCCAGAAGGAGGACTTCGGAGATCTTCTAGGTTGGTGACCACATGGAGGTGCTGGGAGAGTGGTGCAGGGCATGGCAACTTGTGACCTTTCCATAGTCCTTGCTTTTAGGCGTCTAATGAGTAAAATGTTTTCCTGAGATCTTTGAGCCACCCTAGCAAACTAATCACACCAGAGGAGGAGGGTTATGGGGACCTTTTAATTTATAGGCACTTGGTGGGAAGCACAGGTAACCACCTAGACTTGGAACTGACCTCTGGAGGGAGAGATAGCAGTTTTGAGACTGAGCCTTTAACCTGTGGGATCTGATGCTGCATTTAGGTAGATAGTGTCAGAACTGAATTAAGTTATAGAACACACAGGTGGTGTCACAGAACTGCTAGGTGTATGAACAGCCCACACATCTGGTGTCAGAAGTGAAATAGACCATGGAGAATGGAGGGATGACACACTGTTTTCCTTTACATCAGATATCATCATCATTATTGAGCAGTATTCTGCAAGCATGAGCAAAGCAATGAGACAAGAAAATGAAATAAATTTATATCGTGAAAAGGAAGAGGTGAAAAATAGTAAAGCAATTGGCATGACTGTATATACTTTGGGGGGAAGAATACAGATTAATAGGAATTATAATAGTTTTTCTGAGACTACCTTCTGTGGTTGCCTTGGACAAAATGAGTTTGCCATGTAGGAATTTTAGGGGATAACTTTAATTAGATATAATTTCAAACTTAAAAAAAAGTATATATCCTTTAGTCAGATTTGCCTGCTGTTTACATTTGGCCCCATTTGAGTTACCTGTTTATAATTACATCTATATACACATACAGTTCTCTCATTCTGAAACATCTAAGAATGAATTGCAGCCATTATGTGTAGTACTTCCTAGTATGATCTATAACCAGTTAACCAGAATCAGGAAAATTTAACATCAATCTAAGACTATAATCTATTGTCCATACTCAGATTTTATCTATTGCCCTAGTAATATCCTATGTAACTACTTTTTCTCCTGGGTCTGCGTCTAACCCAGGAGCACATGTTGCATTTTCTTGTCAAATCTCTTAAGACTATCAACCAGTTATTTTGTAAAGTGGCTCCCGATTTTGAATTGTCTGATGTTTCCTCATTACATTGAGATTATGAACACCACAGAAATGGTATTGTATCCTTCATATTGTGTCAGGAGGCATCTTGGTTTATCGCCATATTGTGATGATAGATTTGATCACTGGTTTATTTTTCTTCTGAGCTTATTTTGTGTTTGGGTGCAGCCAGTTAACAATGTTGTGATAGTTTCAGATGAACAGCAAAGGGACTCAGCCATACACATACATTCTTCCCCCAACCCCCCTGTGACTCCATCCAGGCTGCTGCATAACATTTGACCACTTGGTTTAGATGGTGTTTGCCAGGTGTCTCCTGAAGGGTTATTATTTTTCTCTTTGTAATTAAAAAGTAATCTGGGGTGATACTTTGAGGCTACTTAAATATTTTTATTTTTCATCAAGTTTTTATTCCCTAGTTTCAGCATTCTTTCATGATTTTCTAACTCCATCATTCTCCTCCTATATTTATTAGTTGCATTCTACTGTAATGGAGATATTTCCCTTTTTCCTCATTTACTTGTTTATACTGAAATGAACTTGTTGGCCCTTTTATTTAACACATTTATTGAGTTATGATCCATTATTATATGATACAATAGGATTTTTAACCTATTTTCTGCTTCTTGCCATGTGATTTGTGGTCATACAGAATTTCCCTATCTTCCACTCTTCTCCTGAGCTTTAAGGCAGGCCATCTTACAGGCTTTTGTTACCGAACTCTCATACACTCTGAAAGTTTCCTTATGGGCTTGATCTAGTTAGGTATTAGCTACTGGTTTCCTCTGTCATTGTTTATTTATGTATTGTTATATAGATAACATTCTCATGTTTGCCAGTTTATGTATCTCTCTACATGTGTTGTATTCTGATATTACAGACTAAGGAGACCTTGCTTCATGGTTCTAAAATAGATCTTGTGATTTAGAGGTTAGAAGCTCCTATGCCCACCAGCAGCAAATTTATTTGTAAACAAAGTTAACTGCCTCAGGAATCTAGAATTTTGAATTAGATTCTCTTAAGGCTGAACAAAAGAAACCTTGGTAAGTTCAGTTCATTCGCTCAGTCATGTCCGACTCTTTGTGACCCCATGAATCGCAGCATGCCAGGCCTCCCTGTCCATCACCAACTCCCTTCGTTAACTCAGACTCACGCCCATCGAGTCAGTGATGCCATTCAGCCATCTCATCCTCTGTCCCCTTCTCCTCCTGCCCCCAATCCCTCCCAGCATCAGTCTTTTCCAATGAGTCACCTCTTCGTATGAGGTGGCCAAAGTACTGGAGTTTCAGCTTTAGCTCCTTGTTTTAGCATCAATTTACATTTCTTTGACTTTTCTTTTTAAAGATTAACATTCCTATGGTTTAGAATAGAGGGCAGTAATGCTGTCCTTGAGTTAGTCCAGTATGTTTTGTTGCTGGAAGAGAGAAATTAAAAACAGATTCTTGTAAAGAATTTAAGGGGCCTTGATGTTATATTGGGCTTCCCTGTGGCTCAGATGGTAAAGCGTCTGCTTGCAATGCTGGAGACACAGGTTTGATCCCTGCGTCGGGAAGATCCCCTGGAGAAGGAAATGGCAACCCACTCCAGTACTCTTGCCTAAAAAACTCCATGGACTGTCGACTGAGGAGCCTGATAGACGATAGTCCCTCAGGTGACAGTTCATGGAGTCGCATAGAGTTGGACATGACTGAGCTTAGTGGGGAAACAGTACAGAGAATTTTTAATATAATTGGAAGTATCAGAATATATATTATATGCTAAATGGCAACTGTTTGAATGTTCAGAAGAATTCTCTAGCCTTTTAATTATCTGTCTCCTAAGTTAAAGGTGAAGGACTCATCTGTATAAATAAGCATAGTTGAAAATATCAATGGAGATGTTAGTTTAAGCTTTTATCATTAAACTTTTTTCCCAATAAAAATTTATTTACTTTTTTCCTGATTGTTTGTGGTAAAACATTCAAACAGTACAGAAATTTATAAAATGAAGTCAACTCTCTTTACCCTCCCTGAAGTCAGGGGGTTTATAAATGCAAATAATTTACATTATCCAGATCAGAACAGCCTGTCTCACAGTGAGTTTTTGAAAAGGACAGGACACAAAACTGACCTTTGTTTCAGAATTAAAATGTTTCTTTGATACCAAAATAATGAAATGTCAGTCTTAGCTTTCGACTTGTGGGTTTTCCTGATCACTGAGCCGTAAGTACAAAACAGTTTTAAAGATTTTACTTATTTGATGAAATGTGGATTTGTACTTAGCACATTTTGGGGTTGGTCCTTTTTATAGGAGAATGAGGTAGTAAGAGGTGTGAGTCACGGTCCCCAGCATGAAGAAAATAAGCAAAGATCATCAACCCAGAAGGAAAAATCACTACAGCAGAAGAATGAAGATGAAAATAAAGTAGCAGATAAGCCTGCCTGGGAGGCAGAAAAAACCACTGAATCTAGAAGTGAGGTAAGCATGTCGGAATATTCCAACCATACTAGTTTGGCTTTAAGGTAGATTTTATGACTTTAATGTAGATTTTATGTGTTCCCAATTTGTGTTGAGAATGGATTTTATATATGTGTGCCTTGCTAGAAGTAAACTTGATATATGAAAATACATATTTTTTTAAAATTGTGGATGTGGTTATTTGGTTTACAAAGGAATCAGCCATAGACCATTATATCTGGTTAAACTCACACACACCCGTCCAGAAACCCGCTAGCAGGTTTTGTTGTGTTTCCAAGGGATGTAGAGATGGCTGGCATCCTGAACCCAGGAATCCTCAATCAAAAGCAGCCACTTTCAGAAGTAGTAGACAGGTTGGCTATGTCTGGGAAAGTAAGGAGAGGGCCCTACAGGGACATCACCCTCAATCCGGTTGGAACTTGGGCTCACATCTTCGCTCAGTCTCCTGGTGCACCATGCTCACTGGGCATCCATGAGCCCACTTTGCATCTTTGGCCTAGGTGGAGTTGGTTAGCCTCATTGACTCCTTTCAACTAATAACCACCACACTCATGAGTAGTGGAGAGAGGGAAGAAAGGTGAACTCCAGGAGCCAGGCTGAACTCCTTCCTTCTTTAACATGGGACCTAATCTGGGTTCTACTCAGCAGTGACAGGTCTGGAATTCCACAGAGCTTTAATCACTTGATACTTCCCCTGGCAGGTGGCACCCTTGCAGGTCTTGCTCTGACGGGACTCCCAGCCTTGCACTGCCCCAGGTGGAATTCGGGGCTGTGCCTGAACACCCATGGAGGGTAAAGAGTACTGTGCCTTGGCCCTTCTCAGGCAGCCCATCATCACTGTAGCCTTGACTTTCTAACATCACCCTGAACATAACATGATTGACAGAATGAAGCCTGAAAACAGTTCTGTTCCCTCTGTTCACTCATGACTCCCCCACTCCTCCAGCCTGTTCTAACCTGTTTTAGGGAACTAGTTCTTCCCCGCATGCTGGGTGAAATCTAGGACAGGCCCTATGCTAGATAATCAGATCAAAAACCTCTCTACTCATCCCAGTGCAGCAGCTGGTAGACAGAACCAGTGTAAATTCTCAACAAGTCTAGTTTTCCCACTCTTATCTGTGCTGCAACCTCAAAGCCTGGCAGGGAGGAAAAGGGTGTGTGGCCAGCTTCTTGGGTTTCCCCAGTTCTTCCTCCCTTGTTTGTTCAGCTATCTTCTCTGAAGCTGAGGGTGTGATGGGTGGTAAGCGCTCGGAAAAGGTGTTCCTTGAATGTTGCCAGTCTGAAACTGGTTTCCCTGGATTGCAGAATGTATTTAAAACAACTCTCTGTTGGTTAGGCACTTTGATTTTGCAGGTTCTTTGGAGACCCCTACTGGAGTCCCTTACAGCTGGGAGTCTCTCACTGTCCTTCTCAAGGACCCATGCACCTCCACCTCAAGTGGCCTCTCAAGCACCTGCTGGTCCTGGAAAGCTGCACCTCACCTCCTCTGTCAGTCATTTCTTTAGCTGCAGTTTTCAGGCAAGCTCTGGACACTCATCTGTGTGTTCCCTAAACACACCATGTTTCTAAGTGATCTGAGTCCTTTTTAGCTAGTCTTTAGATGACGTGGAGTTCACCCCAAGGAACCCCTTGCCATTTTTGCTTTTCCTCAGGCTATTCAACCCTTTTATGACCTACAGTTAAATTAGATCCCAATGCAGTCTGGCATGTCACTGTAACATGCAGAGGTATGCCCAGCTGCCTCTGCTTTTACACACTGGTATTCTCCCCAGGCCTTGTGTTCCTTTGTAACTCATGTACCTCGCTATGTCTCTTTACCACTTCCTTACGCACATGCTTGCGCGCACACACACAAATGCCAGAGGATTGTCACATCAGTGCCAGTGAGTACTGAAATAAACATGTCTGTTTTGGAGACATTTCAGGCCACTTTACTGAGTGCCTCACAGACCATCTTTTGAGGCGAAAGATGTCCTTAAACTGGTCTTACTGCCACTTCATTGTGTATAGGTTCATGCTGTTGATTCATTTTTTTCCTGGGTATGTCTCTGCAATTATACCGCTTCACAAGGCTTCCCAGAAAAGTAGCACCTTTTTCTCCTTTTTTGAATTGCCTCTAGTAACACTCACTGCTAGGTAACAGGCACTGATTACTTTAGTAATTACTTTAGTAATTACTGATTACTTCCTTGGAGAATTTAAAATATTTCACTGCAGAGACATCAGTTTGGACTAAACTGTCTAGAAACATAATCACTTAACAGTGTGGAATTTGTGCCTTGGTTCTTAATTATCAGACTTAGCTCCTTTTTTGTAGGTCCATGTTTCTGTTTTGTGCCAGTGTTTAAACTTCTTGTAGGAACGTCTAACGATAAAGCAGAAAGGTTTTATCTGTGGCCACAGTGAATCACTGGCATTTGAGAATATTTAGGATGACTGACATCATTTACTCATAAACAGTGACTTCCTTCTAGCTGCACTGCAAGCCTAGGCTGCTATTAATGAAAACTACACAAATATATACAGGTTGTTGCATATTTTTAAAGGTAGAAAATGTGTCCATATATATATTTTTAACATTCCTAGTAATCTCTGTTCAAAATAGTGATTTCTTGGGCAAAACCAGAACTGATTAGGAAGCACTTTAGTCCACAGTTTAGGCCCTCAAGTAAAAGGTACAGGCCCATGGGATTCTGAAGAGAAGTGAGGGGATTTTCTTCGTAATGAAAGTAAGGGCAGGCTTAAGGGGAATACCAAGAAATAGGGAGACCCCCGCAGACTAGCAACTACTGAACCCAAAACCACCCTCACAGCAGAAAGGAACCTGGGGAACAATACAGCTCAGTGACAGTGGACATAAGAGGTGATAATGGTAATAGTGAGATAATGGGTGTTTAAAGGATCCTGTCACTTCTTCCATCTTCCCATCTCCTGCGGAATCAACCAGAATGCTGGTTCTAAGGGGTTAGCTCCTCAAGCTTCCATTGACAGGCACTGAAGAGGAAGAAACAGGTAAAAAAGATCTAATGAGACAGATATATCTTTGAATAGCCTTAAGGATCAGTCCATAATTCACTTTAAAGAGAATGATCTTCATACCCATATTTCCATGTTCTAAATATTAAGGCTTTCTTTTCTGCAAACAATGTTATTTACCCATAATTAAGGGTTGTTTTTTCGGGAATGAATATAGATTTGTGCTGATGTTACCCATTCTCACACACTTGTGACCATCAGGCAAATTTTGGTCAATGGTTGGCCAGGACGAATGAATCAAGTTTCTGAAATTTCTTAATCTTTCTTAGTATCATGTAAAATCTTTACAATTGGTGAAGTTTGCTACCCACTAAGGATGCGTAATTTCCAATTAAAGAACAAGAAACACTATCCACCAGCTTATCTTAAATATGTCTTATGGCATCGAGAGAGACAGAAAGCCTTGAAAACATGGCAAACCCAAGTATTTGTACCACATACACAAAATCATGATATTAAAAGATGCTTGCTCCTTGGAAGAAAAGCTACAACAAACCTAGACCATGTATTAAAGCAGAGACATTACTTTGCCAGCAAAGGTCTGTCTAGTCAAAGCTATGGTTTTTCCAGTAGTCATGGATGGATGTGCGAGTTGGACCATAAAAAGCCTGAGCGCCGGAAAATTGATGCTTTTGAACTGTGGTATTGAAGGAGACTCTTTCGAGTCCCTTGGACTGCAAGGAGATTCAACCAGTCTATTCTGAAGATCAGCCCTGGGATTTCTTTGGAAGGAATGATGCTAAAGCTCCAATAGTTTGGCCACCTGATGTGAAGAACTGGCTCATTGGGAAAGACCCTGATGCTGGGAAAGAGTGAAGGCGGGAGCAGGAGACAACAGAAGATGAATTGGTTGG
This sequence comes from Neotragus moschatus, assembly GCA_006410615.1. Classification (NCBI taxonomy): domain Eukaryota; kingdom Metazoa; phylum Chordata; class Mammalia; order Artiodactyla; family Bovidae; genus Neotragus; species Neotragus moschatus. The sequence continues at coordinate 1,611,902 of SJYA01000750.1, forward strand.
ATGACATCATTGATTCAATGGACATGAGTTTGAGTAATCTCTGGGAGTTAGTGATGGGCTGGGAGGCCTGGCGTGCTACAGTCTGTGGGGTCGCAGAGTTGGACATGACTGAGTAACTGAACACCACCACAAAATCGGTGCAGCTGATCTGAATCTTCAAAAAAAAAAAACCCCTTGAGTAAAAAGTTATGGGTGGGAGCTACACACAGCACAAGTCATGAATGTGAATTTACTAACATGTAAAGACACCCCTTTGACATACCAGATACAGAAATCCTAGATGGGGCATAATGGATACTATCTTCAAATCAGGCACAAAAGCTGAAGATATCCAGATGCCATGACAGAGGCTGGGGCTGACTAGATCACAAGTCCATGCTTGTGGGTACCTGAGTTCCCTGCTTTAAAGCTCAATGTTTAAAGGCTCTTCTAGTTTAGGAAATGACAGAATACTTCTAGCCATGAGCTAGGAGACAGAGCAAGGAAGCTGTCCATCCAACTTTTAGAAATCAGACCACCAAGTGTTGTGGATTCAGACTACCATCACGGTCAGGAATCCGGAGTCAAGAAAAGGTGTAGAAAGTGATAGAAAAACTGGTCCTTGAAGAGAAAAATATAAAGCTGAGTTGGTAAACACTTGGTATGTGGCATTCCTATAGAAAATAGCTCTCAAAGATGAGCTTTTGCATTAAAAATAAAAGACAATGATAGAATAAGAAAATCTAAGTTACTTATAATAGAAGTCCTAGGAGAGACTGGGAAGTATGAAGCAGCACTATTCAAAGTTTATGCCAAAATATTTCCAAAATTAAAATGATCTTATGACTCGGATTAAAGGGATACACAGAATCCCAAGCAGAGTAAATAAAAAATTAAGTCCCAGACCTATCACTGTGAAATGACAGGACAACAAAAACTACGAAAATAAAACTACCCAAGGGGGTAAATGGGTGAATATAACTCAGGTGACCATTGTATCTACTGTGGGCAAGAATACCTTAGAAGAAATGGAGTAGCCATCATAGTCAATAGGAGTCTGAAATGCAGTACATGGATGCAAGCTCAAAAATGACAGAATGATCTCTGTTCATGTCCAAGGCAAACCATTCAGTATCACAGTGATCCAAGTCTATGCTCCTAGCCAGTAATGCTGGAGAAGCTGAAGTTGAACAGTTCTATGAAGACCTACAAGACCTTGTAGAACTAACACCAAAAAAAAAAACAAAAAGGTCCTTTTCACTATAGGGGATGGAATTCAAAGTAGGAAGTCAAGAAATGCCTGGAGTAACACACAAACTTGGCCTTGGAGTACAGAATGAAGCAGGGCAAAGACTCAGTGTTTTGCCAAGAGAACACACTGGTCATAGCAAACACCCTCTTCGAACAACACAAGAGAAGACTCTACACATCAAACTGATTATATTCTTTGCAGTCAAAGATGGAGAAGCTCTATACAGTCAGCAAAAACAAGACCAGAGCTGACTGTGGCTGAGATTATGAACTCCTTATTGCCAACTTCAGACTTCAACTGAAGTAAGGGAAACCACTAGACCGAATTCAGGTATGACCTAAATCAAATCTGATTATACAGTGGAAGTGACAAATAGATTCAAGGGAATAGATCTGATAAGAGTCCCTGAAGAACAGAGTCGAACACGACTGAACAATTGAACTGAAGGGGCAGGGGGGAAGATTAGTTTTAGGTCTGTCATTTTATAGCTAAATGCCACAAGACAGTGCTGAGGGAAAATATTAAGCCTGACCTAAGCATGAAGGCAAAATAATTGCAAATTACAAAAACTAAAGAGTTCATGAAGTCACTCTAGAAAACTATGAAATCATTTCAACAAGAAACTTAAACCTTTTAGGAAGGCAGGAGGTGAAGCAATAGCGAATAAAGAGGTTGATAAATCTTGGTAACTCTAAACACGTTTGACTGAATATTACAATATCCTCTCAATCACTCTGGAAGGTTGGCTGGGGAGGGACAAAAAAATGGAGGAAGAGTCGAGTTAAATGTTGAAAGCAGATTAAGTCCAAGTCCCAGGCACTATCTAACTTTTAAAAACTTTTTCTACAGAGATATCAAAATGGAACAGATGCATTTTTCTCTCTGGAAGACTTATTTCAATTGCTTTCATCGCAGCCTGAAAATCTGCTGGAGGTAATTAGAAACTTGGTTTTTATCCTTGCAGAAAAATATCTGCACTGACCTCTTTGTGAGTAAATGAACATTTTTACCTGGGATATACAGCTTTAATACCTAATGGTTCCTAGTGCATTACAACCCCATGGACTGTAGTTCACCAGGCTCCTTTATACATTGTTCCCCTTCCAAATAATCACAAAAGTATAATCAAATTCATAAAATCCATGTTGAATCAAAACGACAGTACATACTTGACAAAGTAAGGCACACCTTAGTCTTTCTGGTAGCACTGTACTTCCATGACAGTCCACAGGGTGGATGTAGCTTAGCTTATAAACAGCTAGGCTAAGTAATAACAGGAAGACAATATTAAAGACCAGCTTTTATATTGACAGTATATTTTAAAATCTGTGATGTTCAAAGACCTAATCTTTCCCCCACTATACCAGTGTCTCATTTGCGCTCACATTGTGCAGTCAGTTGCCTGCATTTAAGGGAAGTTATTCAAGAGAACTAGAAGTACTGCTTTGTGTATTACAACTGGTGTTCAAATAGTTTTATGTATTTACAGCATTCTCCCTCTCCTTTTTCAGGGAGTCTCACTGGGAGATATTGCTCCTCTCCCCAGAATTATCAATGATGGCACGAATTCTCCCACACATAATGTAAATTTTAGCCAAGCTATAAGTCATGATGTAAGTCTCCACGAGGCCATGTTACTATGTTCTGACAATACATTTAGAAGGGATACAGCAGCAAGGACTTCACAGCCACAAGAACAAATTCTACAGTTAAGTTCTCCTATTATCAACACTGAACAGACCCTTCCTGGAACTGATTTGACAGGATTGCTTCCATTTGTTGACAATCAGATGAGGAATCTAAGCCAAGACCATCTGTATGACCTTGATATAAACATACTTGAGACAAACTTAATGTCTTTGGCCACAGAAGGCTTTGATCCAATGGAACTTTCTTGGCTGCTTGAAGAACCAGGTTATGACTCTGGGCTTTCCTTAGACTCAAGTAACAATAGCACTTCTGTTATCAAGTCTAATTCTTCTCACTCTATATGTGAGGGTGCTACAGGTTGTAGCAGTGGCCTGTCCCACCATGACCTAGAAGGGGCTGTAGGAGGATACTATCCAGAGCCCGGTAAGCTGTGTTATGACAGGAGCGATTCTCATTTTCATGGGGACCTTGCATTTCAACACGTATCACATAATCACACTTACCACTTACAGGTAAGTGCACTAGAACCCACTTCAGAATCTTTTTCGATGCTTGGGAAGTCACAGAAAATAGATAGATACCTGAATGACACAGACAGAAACTTAAGCCGTGATGAACAACGTGCTATAGCTTTGCATATCCCTTTTTCTGTGGATGAAATTATCCGCATGCCTGTAGATTCTTTCAACAGCATGTTAAGCAGGCACTATCTAACAGATTTACAAGTGTCGCTCATCCGTGACATTAGACGAAGAGGGAAAAATAAAGTTGCTGCTCAGAACTGCCGAAAGCGGAAACTGGATATAATTTTGAATCTGGAAGATGATGTATGTAGCTTGCAAGCAAAGAAGGAAACCCTTAAAAGAGAGCAATCCCAGTGTCACAAAGCTATAAACATAATGAAACAGAAACTGCACCACCTCTACCGTGATGTTTTTAGTAGGTTAACAGATGATCAAGGTAGACCAGTCAGTCCAAACCGGTATGCTCTTCAGTGCACCCACGATGGAAGTGTTGTGATTGTACCCAAGGAATTAATGATCCCAGGCCAGAAAAAGGAAAACCAAAAGGGAAAACGAAAAAATGAGAGAAAAAATTGAAGATGGATTACACCTACATAAAAGCAGTTAGAAACTGATAAAGGCTCACAAATCTGCTTCCAAGTTTAGCTCATGTTAGCTTTTAAGTACTACAACTTGAATCACTCAGTTAAAACTGTTTTCAAGCCTATGTGGACAAGTTTAGGTATCAGTCAGACCTGGGGCATAAGCCACAACTTCATGAAGTCCTAATAGTATGTACAGTGTGACGTGAAAATGGCCTACTTTGGTCTTTTTAAAAAGCGAACACTGGATGCAATTATTTCAAAACATGTTTGACTTAAAATGCAATTTAACCTTGAGGTTTTTTCACTTAGCACTGTAGTGACTTTTCAAGAGCCTTTTAGCTTAATTTTTATGAATCCTTAACTTATATAGCTTTTTCTGTGGACAATAAACTTTATATTTGATTTTATAAAGTGCTCACTTTTGCCTTTTATAGATTCTAAGCAAATTTATAGTCCTCCAAAATACCCACATTCAAAAATATACAGGTAAATATCCAGCAAATAGGACAGCAATAGTATTAAATTACAAATTGATCAGACTCTAGCCAAACTGCAGTATGCTGAACTATCAGGCTCCCCCTCCCCTCCAAAATTAACACGTGACATGAAACAGACCAGGTTCTACTCTAGAAACCCCACCCCAACCCCTCAAATAACCAAGCTTTCAAAATACTGCACTACATTAATGTCTGAGGACAAAGCCTTCCCCCACTGCATATAGGGAACTGGAACTCCCTGGCAGTAAAGCCAGCCTGAATCCCTAATCTAGGAAATTGACAAGTTCACACCAACAAAAAAACCCACCAACTTGCTTAAATGTGAAAACATTATGGATCATATAAGAACTCAAGACAACTCAAGACTTACACTAAGGGATAAGTCAGTTAAGTGAGCAGACTAAACAAAAGCAAAATGAATCACTTTTATAAAAAAAAAGGAGACTTGAAAACTTGGTCACAAACAAGAACATGAGAACAGCTGTCCAAACCATCATGGTTTGAGAAAAGTAACATAAATGCTATCCAGTCTGTCTGATAAGGCTCCCTGAATGGTGCTAGTGGAATAACACCTGCCAATGCAGAGATCGAACTTCGATCCCTGGAACAAGTGGCTGCTCACTTAAGTCAGGCACAACTGAACACCTACACACAGTATCTTACTAGAAATTAGGGTCAGATATTAGACTCTTCACTATCTAGTATCACAAGTCAGTTATTTTAGGTTACTGAAGTGCAAAGTTACAGAAAACTTCCATTTTAAATTAAACCTAGGAATCTGTTTCGAAGCAAAGTGATTCCCGATCAAAGTTCAGCTCTTCTGACTAGTTCTGAGCAATGCCCACTTCAGTGGTGACCCGCTTGCTTTTTGGAAGGCAACACACCTCATGTGTTCTGGCTTCTTAAGAGGCACAAAAGTTTGTAACGGTGTCCACAAAACCAATCAATTTACTTGTGAAAATTTATGCAACTGTAGATGCCCTGGTTTGCTCAACTGAGTGTCCTTTTCAGGCTCAGCATCTTTCCCAATCCCTGAAACGTCAAGATCACAAAGAACTATACAGAACATCAAACGAGGAAGAAGGGTACAGGTGAAGAGCTGGAATTGAAAACATTCACCATAAAATTTAAACATTTCGAGATCTGAGGTATTTGGTGCACTGTCCCCAAAGGCGTATGAATGAAGCCATCACCAGTTCAATCTCACTTGCCATGGGCTTGTCTGGACAGTCACTTTGTACGAGACACATATTGGACTCTGGTGCCATACTGAAGCTGTTTACTCTCCAGTGGTTATCAGCAAAGCCTCATCCCAGCATTTTAGTTGAAGTTCCCTACTTTGAATTCATACCCCAAGACCGACCAGACTGACCAACATTTCATTTTAAATTGCTCCCAACATGAAAGTACTCCCTTTCCTTTTTTTTAAATTATTTTTTAGTTTGTTTTGCTTTACAATACTGTACTCATTTTGCCATACATTGACATAAATCAGCCATAAGTGTACCTGAGTTCCCAATCCGGACCCCATCCCTTCCCCCTCCCTCCCCTCCCTTTCCTTTCCTACAGAACATTTTGTTGGTCCTGAAATCCCTTTGTGATAAAATTACATCAGTTGAAAATCAGGTGAAATCTGCTTCAACCACTTTTTCTTCTATTAAAAGCTAACATCCCTTTTGGCACCTAACAGGCCATGATAAAATCCCCAGGTGAAATTAAGTTACTGCCGTATGTAGTTCAAGCAACGCATGTGTTAAGTCATCTCTTTTTGACACCATGGACTTGCTGGGATCCTATGGAATTCTCTGGGTAAGAATAGTGGGTAGCCATCTCCTCCACCCAGGGATCAAACCCAAATTTCATGCACTGCAGGTGGATTCTTTCCCGTCTGAGCCACCAGGCAGTTGAAACAATGGGTGCTCAGTAAGATCTGGATATTTGGGGTCCATTTCAAGGCTGGTTCCAGCTCAGCACTAACCCTTAGGATAAAGAAGCCACTGAAAGCCTACAGGCCAAAATTTCTACACCAGAAAGTCATCCTATGGGATGTGTTTGACAATTTTGACATTTTTCACCTAATTGTTAAAATACCTGAATTAGTCTCCCTTCAAAGATCTGAATTTGCTTTTANGGTTCCAGCTCAGCACTAACCCTTAGGATAAAGAAGCCACTGAAAGCCTACAGGCCAAAATTTCTACACCAGAAAGTCATCCTATGGGATGTGTTTGACAATTTTGACATTTTTCACCTAATTGTTAAAATACCTGAATTAGTCTCCCTTCAAAGATCTGAATTTGCTTTTATTACTTGCAGTAACAGCAGAGCAGCATTTAAACCATTGGGTATATACTACCTGAGAACATGTTTCAAGTGAAGCACTTTAGGTATACTGCAATCAGTGATATTTCTGCCTCCTGCAAAGGCACCATATACCCCACACTTGAACAGTAACTGAATACAATTAAAAGAATTTGAGACCAACTTTAACTTACACTCACACGAGATAATGAAAACCAAATAATATCCGGTTTCAAAACATTTCACCAGACACACACCAGGGGTGGGAGCCACCCCCCCCAAGACGACTCCCAGGAATGCTTGCTTTTTGTTTATCACATGAGCAACTCCCCCTGGCCCCGCAATGTGATCTGATCACAAGACAACTTTCAAACGTTTTTTAAGAGTCTGTTGCTTCACTATGGGTGAAGGAAACAGCCAGCACCTTATCTTCAAGTCTTACCATTAGGCCATTTGGGGTTCAAATTTTCAAGCCCCAATCGTTTTCAAGCTTAGGTTATACAACCCTAAGAACCACGGCTATGCTGTTTCTGAATGCTTTATGTATACACTGTGAGGTGACTGTATTTTAACAGTACTGATTTCCCTCTCTCAGGAAACTTCCTTAAACCTCATTTCTAAGAAAATTAGCAGCTCAACACTTAAGACACATCAACATTCCATATAACCTATTTCAAAATAAATTAGTTCATTTCAGTCTTTTCATTCATATTAAAATGCCTTCCCCTATTTGTGCTGGTGTTAAGCCCTGGGCAGTTTTAACTTCTTCGCAGAGATGGACATTTTTAAGATCTTATTTTCCCTAATAAACCCACAGCCAGATGTTAACAAGTTTATAGTAAATAATGGATGCAGACTTTAAAACAAAGCTCATCTTCTGTTAACCATCATTATTTTGACTTACCTGTGAGATACCTCATTAAGAACCAAAATAGTAAAAATGTCAACTTTACCTTGTCCCCTTCGGTTTTTCATTATTTCAAGTGAACATCCAGGTATACCATCGTGTTCAACCCTCAAGACAACCATGATACTAGTGTAATACAATAAAACAAACTTAATTCACAGATTTTGTCTCCATGCGTTTGCATAGCCACCTCTTTAGGACCACTTTAGCTGGTTAAAATCCGTAATTATTTAAAAACCACCACCAGCAACGTTAAACATACAAGGCAAAGCCCAGAAATCTATAGCATTATTCAAACGCTGAATATACAGTGTATAAAGAATGGCATTTTATTAGGGACAGCCAGTAATGTCCACAGTGCTTTTCTCATTTGTCTATCAATATTGAAAGGAAAATGGCAATATGCATTTGCTTTGTGAAAACGGCTTTAAAAATCTAGGGGATGGCAATCCTTTAGACAACTTAATGTTCATAGAACAAGATTCACATTTTATGTGTAAACATTACACCAAGTATTTGAATACAAAAGTATTTATTTTATAACTTTATATTTAAAATAGAATTTTAATCTGTCTACTCACAAAACCTAATTCAAAACATAACATTTATCTCTCTAGCTGACTTGATGTTTACTCTTTTACAAACAATACTCAATTTGTAATTGTTTTATATTAAGACCCTATAACTAAATGAAGTCTGTTTTATCAGAAAACATTTCCCTTTAATCTTAAAAGAGTGCTTTTTTAAAATGAAGGCACCAACAAGAACTACTTTCAGATGGTACAGAATTTCTTATTTCTTGAAGACTCTGTGGTTGACCACTTCTTCATTAGTTACCTGCAGCAAGACACCTTCCTGCCAAAGGAAAAAAAAAGTATCTGAAGAAGTTTATCATGTTTGTCCAAAGAACCTAAATAACTTCAGTGGTGGTCTTAGGATCAAAGACGACTCAGGTGCATACAGTAGACTATGCCCTGATTATCACATTCCTGAAAAGGCAATAAAGCCAGGCAATCAATCTCTGATGACATCTAAGAAATGAAATATCAGCAGCCAACCTATATCTCTCCTACAGGGTAGGGATTGGGAAAGAATTACCGCATTTAAACCCAAGAATTTAGAATTGGATATGTACAGATTTATAATGTAGACACTTTATTCATAAATACATATTATCTGAAAGTAGATCCAACCATCTTGCCCTACCTTTTCCTTAGCCTGATCCTGATATGCATGTAAAGCTAGAACAGTATCAAAATAAAAAAAAAAAGTCTTTTATTTTTAATCATTAAAAAAAACCCCCTAGTTCACTCAAAATGCTTGATCCAAGAAATGTGAATACAGAAGGGTGTTAACGATGGGAAATTTCATGATTTAACTTGCAGCCTAACTTTTACCTACCATTTTACTACCAACACCACTGAAGGAACCAAGAAAAGCTTTATTAATGATCACTTGGCTTGCCTCAGCTGTTGAAATGAAGCACTTTACAGTCTTTGTGGCAGCAGAATATACTTGTCCATGGTTCATATCAATGCTAAAATTCCAGCAGGGAAAAAAATGATATGTTAAGCACCTGAATCTTCATAGAGGGGGAGGGGGTGGGAAAGAAGGAAAAAAAGGGGGGGAAAACAACCAAAATAATATAAGTAAAATGACAGATCGGAAAACAGGGTATATAAAATTATTCTCTTGAGTTTATAAAATTGTTAAACTCAATTTATAGCTATGTTATACTACATAAGAACCAACTATACTGAAAGACCATTGAAGAGTATTAGTTTATCTTTGGGGGAGGAAAATTAAGAAAGGAAAAGTAAATGAGATCTTACCTAAAGAAGTTTAACTGAAGCTTAGAACTATTTTGCTCTACACCCTCAGCTTTCGTTGGCATCCTTANTATAGCTATGTTATACTACATAAGAACCAACTATACTGAAAGACCATTGAAGAGTATTAGTTTATCTTTGGGGGAGGAAAATTAAGAAAGGAAAAGTAAATGAGATCTTACCTAAAGAAGTTTAACTGAAGCTTAGAACTATTTTGCTCTACACCCTCAGCTTTCGTTGGCATCCTTAAAAACTACTGTAGTTAAAGCTTTGTAGAAACAGCACAGTTTTTTTAAGACTGGCTGACCTTAGTAGCCGTCAAAGAGTTCTCTTGTACTAGACCTGTATCCCTGAAGAGTACCTCGCTGGGGTTATTTTCCTTTCCTTGCATTGAAGCAGCAGCATCTAAAAGATCTAAAAAGGTGTTTCTCCTTGCAGAGATATCCCTTAAGTTATCTAGATAATTTAATCCTCATGAATTGCAGACAACACACTTAAATCTGACCAGCATTTATCTTATACAAATATAACAGCTTTGCAATAGACCTTAATTATACTACCCCCTCCTTAACTTATTTAAAATAAAAAGTCTATAATTACACAATTTCCTTTAGAATTATTTTATTAAATCATAAATGTACAACAGCTTCTTAACTCTACACACGCACTTAAATTTTTTTAAAGGAAAAACGTTATGTCTTATTACACCATGATCCTGGCTAATAGCTTTTCAAAACTTTGAGAAAAATCTTAAAAAAGGTTTCACATGTCACCTGAAACTTACAAATTTAACATTATCAAAGAAGGAATGCTTCTACACTCTTACAAAGACCACTAGAAAGAAACAACAATTAAAAAGCTAAGAAACTGTCTCAAAGGCATTTTTTTTTTTTTTACAATCCTTCCTCCACAGTAAGGTAATGTTATTAAATAATCCAATCCATTCACAAAATGGCTCTCTGCATCTGCTCTGGTGTCTTCTGCCATATCACTGCATATTTATGCATGACTGAGATAAGATTTTCCTTAACATTGTTATTTCGATAACCTGAAGCTGTTCTGTTACCTCTGGGCTCTCATCCTCTCCTATTTATACAGTGAAGCCTGTTTCAACAGAAGTAAAGAGTAAAAAAAAAATAGGTTATGAAATTATCCATCTAACCAGATTTTAAGGAAAGATAACATGATCCTAAAAAGCTTTTAACTCCTGGCAGCTAGGTCTCCCAAGACATTAACAATGTAAAACTTAAAAGCTACTTACCCATGGCAAATAGGAAGAAGCTCAGTATCTGCTTCTCCCTCCATAACCCCCACTTCCTCCACTGCCTCCTGGACCATAGTTTCCTAAAATTAATGGAGTAAGAGAAAACAAACTTAATTTCCCAAATTACTTTATAACCACTCTTTAAAACAAGCAGATCACAGACCATTACTTGTTTCTAGTTAACCTCTTTACTCAAGAGACAAATTATCCAAATTCATCGATTATCACTGCTATTCTTTTAGAGGGCTCTTTCCCATAATCATACAAGTTAAGAGATTTTAAAATATACCCCTCATAAGAAAATGTAAGAAATCTATCTCAAGAATAACCATGATTTAAACTAAAAATTCAGATTTCCTAAGCTAGCTTTCAAAGATACAAGTCATAGAAAATTTATACCACTTGCAAAGTGCTCTCAGCAAATTTGGCTTTTTCTTAGTCAGCCAAAAGGAAAAAATCCCACTGAAAACATGTAATTCACTTATTTTACACTACTAGATACCCCAACTTCTACAACAATTTCCCAAAGTGATGTTACATTCTTATTTTCCCACAACTTTAATCTCCACAACACTTTGTATTTGGTGGGACATGTTACCCCAAACATAAATAATGAACAATTGTCATCTTCAAGTCATGAAAAGTTAATAACATTTCACCACTAATCTGAAAAATCTAATTACCTCCACCATATGGTCCCCCCATGTTCCTGCTACCACCAAAATTTCCACTCTTCATTGGACCATAGTTAGAAGGTTGTTGGTTATAATTTCCAAAATCATTGTAATTTCCACTCCCGTAATTTCCTGTTAAGAAAAATTTGGAAATTTTTGCACAATGAACCTCATACAATCAAGTATTAAACCGATGATACATGGTAAGTATTCTAGACAAATTCCCCACAAAAACAAATCAGAATGCAAAACACCTATCTACAGTTCTACATTTTTAAAGATAGCTACTGACAACAACGAAATGAAAAATCTTACGTGTTAAAGCCATTAATTCCAATCCAAATTCCCACATAAAGGTTGCAGGTGAATTTATTACCTCCTCCATAGTTGTCATAACCACCTCCGTAGCCCCCACCCTGGTTGCCATATCCAGGTCCTCCACCACCATATCCTCCTCTTCCTCCTCCATAACCAGGGCTACCTCCAAAATTGCCACCTATTATAAAATAAGCCTTTAAGTAATTAGTATTTTCAACGCCATTTGAACTGTCTTATTACATCCATTTCCAGCTTTCCAAAACTCAATTTCATAGGTAAAAGATTCTATAACATCTTCTCTGAAATAGCCTCAAGGGCAGATTCTAAATATCCACCTTGGTGAACAGTTGCCAGTGAGGAAGGCCTACCCACAAACCAACTGGGTAAAACCTTTGCAAATACCTGTAATGCCACTGGTCTCCCCCCAAACTAAATATATTATGGATTCCCTTGACAGTATCTTCAAATACTAATTATATTTATGTTAAGTTTGTGGGGGAAGTCGGGGCAGACAAGATGTGTGGGCTAATGCTAATTACCTATCATTTCTCTTAAATAAAATGCCCACCATACCTTTCTCTTCAGTAGAAACGGGGGGGGGGGGGGGG
>SJYA01000750.1:1624372-1638412 GCA_006410615.1 Neotragus moschatus
TCCTTTCATTTAACACAAAAGACCCCCCCCCCCCCGTTGTGTGGGGGGGGGGGGGGGGGGGGGGGGGGGGGGGGGCGCGGCCCCAGAAATTAGCAAACTCACACTGACTTAAAACTTTAATCGCTAGTTTCAGATTGCAGTTAACTGTAAAAAACTCATCTTTCTCATAAAACCAAATCAACATTTGGATTTCAAAGCAAACCTGGAAATAGTGTAGAAGTGTAACTTAAGTCATGCCTAATTAGTGCAAAACCAGAAATGAGGTCTATCCTGAGCTCAGTTTCAAACCTCTTCTTTAGACATTGCCAGTAGGTACCTATCTTTTTTGTACTTCAATAAAACACATGAACTAAAACTTAACAGCAGCTTAAAACCTTAGCTAGGCATAGAAGCAGCACACCAGGTATGTTCTGGAAAAATTCTCTTGGGGACTTTTGGGACATTCACCTGGTAGATTCACCCTGCTGAGATGAGACAACACAGTGCTCCTACAGACACTCCCCTGTCTTGCTCATAACCACTTTTTAATAATTTTAAGGAACACACTATATAATCACTATCTCCAATTCTTTTGCTTGAGAAACAATAGGGCATCTTTAAAATTCTCATTTAAAATCTACACAATTGATGTTGCAGAAGTATAACAACACCTACAAGTATTTTTTTTTGGTAATTTTCAACAGCTAAGATGAACATTTAGAAGAGACATTTCATGTTTATGCTCAAATAGCACACAGTGTGACTAAGATTTTAGACACATATCATCAAAAAGTAGAAGAAACTGACCTCCAGGTCCTCCTCCATACCCATTATAGCCATCCCCAAATCCACGGCCACTTCCATATCCATCTGTTAAGAGCAGAAGAAAAGGAGAATTACTTTATTCTGGTTTATGTTACTCAACTTTTTAGCCTCTACTTCCTCCAGGTTGTCCACTTATAAAAAGCAGTTAACAACGGACAGTGGCAGTTTTTCTATTTACTACATGGTTAACTGAGATTAACCCATATATAAAGCCTGAAGCAAAGAAACTTTTAGATCTCTTCAAACCTCTACTGTATTTCCACTCACTATTCATAAAATGTCTCCTAAATTTTAAAATGGTTACAATGTCCTTTTAACTCTTCCAGAAACTGAAGTTTAACTCTTCCAGAAACCAATCTCTGCAATTTTCTGTCCATGATTAGAGCTATACAACTCTGATTTTAAACGTTACCAACATCCCATTAGGACAGATCTCACTTTAAGTCTTACAGATAACAAAGTAGGTCAGACTTCCTAGAATCCAATCAGAACTGTTTTTCAAGCACATTCACCCTCCTAAGCTTAAAAGGTGGACTTACCAGATCCTCCTCTAAAGTTACTTCCTGGGCCTGGTCCAAAATTTCCACCGCCACCACGAGAATCTCCAAAACCAAAGTTGCCTACAATAAACACCCTGGTTAGTAACTAACATTTATACAAATAAATCCTAAGGGAAAAAAAGGAATTAAAAGTTACCTCCTCTTCCACTTCTAGAACTTTGGACTTCCTGCATTTCTTGTCTAGACAAAGCCTTTCTTACTTCTGCATTATGACCATTGATAGTATGGTATTTTTGCACTGGAATGAAAAGTTCAGAGTCCATTAAGTCAGCATCCTGTAACAGCTAAGTTTCAAGCTCACTTTTTGACAAAGTTGTAGGTGTTAACATACCCAAAACCTAAAATGTTAGAGCTACAATCCTAGCATTTATAGACACTTACACACAATCTTATCCACAGGATCATGGTCATCAAAAGTAACAAATCCAAAGCCTCTTTTCTTTCCAGACTGCCTGTCAGTAATTATCTCAATAGTATCAATTTTTCCATATTCCTCAAAGTAATCTCTAAGATGATGTTCCTCAGTATCTTCCTTAATTCCACCAACAAACAGCTTCTTCACAGTTACATGAGCCCCTGGCTTTCCAGATTCCTGAAATAAGAGGAAAAAAGTCATTCTGACAGAAGAAACCACAAACAGGAGTAAGAGCACACTATCTGGGAAATAAGCATGGCTTCTATCTTATGGCCAAACACTAAGGAAGGTACCTTTATGATAAAGAACCTTGTTCTTTGAAAAGCCACTATAACTGAGAAACAGAATTTCAGCCCAAATTGTTTACTGAACAAACAAGTTGCCTATTTGCTCACCTCTCTTGCAACAGCACGTTTTGGCTCAACCACTCTCCCATCAATTGAATGAGGTCTTGCAGCCATGGCAGCATCAACTTCAGCCATGGAAGAAAAAGTCACAAAACCAAATCCTCTTGATCTTTTGCTTGCAGGATCCCTCATTACCTTGAAATACAAAGTAGTGATGTTACCATTTAATCTCATTACTTACAGCATTTTAAAATAATCAACATAAATTTAAGTTTCTCTAAGTCATTTAACATCTTTAACAGAGAAATCCAACAGTCGAAGGATTAGTACCGCTAAGCACTTCCACAATTAACATACCACACAATCTGTAAGTTTTCCCCATTGCTCGTAGTAGTTCCTCAAACTTTCTTCCGTAGTTTCAAAGCTCAAGCCACCAATAAAGAGTTTACGGAATTGTTCCTTTTCTCTCTGCAAAGGAAAACAGCATTTCAATTTTTATTTACATTTTCTCTTTGTATGCTGGAAATAAAATTCTTAAATATGAGGTGACCTGCTGGCAGAGTACCTTTTTCCTCTCCAAAGGAACAGTTTCTAAAGTTTTCTGGGGGGAAAAAAAAAACTTACATCAAATTTAAACCATATGTTAAACTGCATATTAGTTGTGTTACACGAAAAAAAAATTGCCTCAGCCAAACTACACGTTTCAAAATCATTATGCTTGATATAAATTTACTTGACATTAAATGAGTTTAAACAAATATAGCATCACTTAGTTTTTAAAAAAATCTTTCTGAAGAAAGAAGAGCAAATCTATTCCCTGGTGACTGTAAAGTTAAGAGTCTTATCAACATCTGCATTCGATCCTATAACTCAGAACAGAGTTCACTTTTACATATTCAAATACAAATTTTTAAAATATAACAACTTTTGCTTTATAACCCACAGTTCCCATTTATTTCTGGATTTAGCATTTAAGAAATGAGTTTCCCTTCATTGCTCCCTCTGGTGGTGATTATAATGTAACTCAATTTTCAAAACCCTGGAAAACTTAGTATTGACTTTCTTTTCCTCATATACCAACTCTCCAGAGAAAATCTTAAACGTTCAATTATGTAGCAAAATAGCCTCAAAATTCACCTTTTCTGACCAAGGTAAAATAACTTTTTATGATTAACGGTGTCTAAAGCACATTTTAACATAGCTGGTTTTGTTGACGGCCCAATTAGTGAACCAAAAGACAAATACAGTAAAAGACAATATAACCTCAGTTTTCAAAAACCATAAAAATATTTAAATGACCACTGTGACTATCCCCTCTAGTTACAAAATATCCCTACTACGACTTTCACTTCACCATGTAGAACTCTGTGGTCTTCTGACAAATTACACAACATAAAACAACTTTCATGTGAAAAGTGAGCCTGAGCTGAAATCTCAATCCTTACAAACCAGCACGCATATAAGCTACATTAATAGCTCTGTATTTTGGGCTATCAATTAAGGAAGCTTGTATTTGGTTTTCAGTTGATTAGGTTAAATAATATTTAGAAACGAAAGTTAGCCACCAAGTGCATGTAGTTAAATTTATTAAATAGAACTACAACACTCAACCCATAGTTCCATGAAGTTTCTCTCCATGCATGATATTCTCCCAACATGTTAGAAAACAGTGATAATTCAGAGATTTCTTTGCCTGTATAGCTTTAAGATTCTGAAATTTTTGAAAAGACAAATTCTCAAACTAGCTTATGAAACACTTAAAAGAGCAATCTATTAAAACGGTAACTTGACATACTGTTATTTGTACACTCAAGCATATTTTTTTTATTCCAAACACTTGTCAGTTAACTGGCCTTTTAAAACCCAAATAAAGTAGAGACTAAAATATAACTACAACATTACAAATCACTAACAAAAGGCAAAAACTCATTACTTACCTCATTTTCCAAACTTACCCGCCGTCCACTATCGATTACAAACAAAGTTATTTTATAAGCGTGCTTAGGGTCAATGAAAATACCCAGGCAGACCCCCTTCGCTTGAGACCTTATGCTTATCAATGTAATCATCAACCATGATTGCAAACATAAACGAGAAAAGCAAGTGACAAAGTTCAAAAACATAGTGGCTCAGCCTAATAAAAATTTTGTATACAGCAGAACACGCATTGAGGGACCGAGCCATGTTTTAATCAGAGTACAACTAAACTCATAATTTCAAAGTTTATCACTAAAAAAAAAAAAAAANGTGGGGGTTGGAATCCAAACAAAAACTTGTGTGTAGCTATCTTTTTATGTCTTACAAACTTCTTAACTGTCATGCATTTTTCTAGTAATAGCGCTTCAAGTCTGCAATAAAAAATGGCCTCCAATAAAACTACATTGGTAAGTTAATGAAAACCTAAAATATTTAAGGATCTAACTCAAACTTTTTTCTTCCCAAAATTATAACTGCATCTCTGTGGTTGGGAAATTACACCCGTATATAGTTCCAAGTCCCCTCTCCCCCACAGCTGTTAATGGAGAGAAGCAAAAAAGGAAATTATTACATTCACTTGACTTCATGGTGTTTCGATTCATTTAAAGAAACCTAATTTTGGGAGGGTAGCACAATGTGAACTTTACCAAGTATTTTTATCTTGGAAGAAAGACAAATTTATGTGACATGGAAGAAGGTTACAAGCACAGATAGACAAAGCAATAAAGCCTTGTTGATTACTGTTCTCTAAGGTACTCTATACTGAATTAATTCTAGAGAAAGCAGGTATTTTCAGTATTGCCCTCTTTAAAATATGGATATCTTGTACACGTAGATTGAGACGAAAGTTGTCATGTCTTTCAAATTGTTTTGGTCACTGTCATATTTCAAACGTGCTTATTCTAAAATACAGAAGGACTTTAAATCATTGCAGTGCAGTTTTTTTAAATACTCAGCATGAAAAACATCATGCATGTCCAGAAAAGAGAGAAGACTAGATCCTCTGAGCAAATTTTTTTCTCTCCAGCAGTTTCTTAAACCCACAGTTTTCATTCTTAGGTTTCATTAAAAGTTCTACAGATATGTTGACATATGTGTATTCAGCCATGGTAAGTTACAGATTTTAACTTAAGCACTGAAATATTCACATAAAAATCACAAAAGTCAAAGTTATGGTTCCCACAGTATGTAATTCTAATACATTGCATTAATAATTGCAAGTATATGAAGGTTAATGTTTTAACATCTAAATGAGCAGAACATTTCATTTTGGTTTGTGAATCCTCCCCTTGAGTTTCACAACAAAAGGACAAGTTGGTGGGTTTTTTGGTTTGTTTCATCATTAGATTGCACTTTTAAGTCAAACATCCTGAGAAATGTTTAAATATGAAATATAAAGCCTGTCTGGTGGCATTATTTATTCCCAGTCATCAATGAGGAAAGCCCAAAACATCTTCGAACACTTCTCAGGAATGAACGGTCTTTCAAATTTCATAATCAGTAAACCAAAATGTAGATAATTAAATTGGTTTTAAAATCACCAGTATCTTTAAAGTATTGGATGGGAAAGGAGCTACCTGTCCCTGAGACTGTGGGGATGGATATATAGATAGAAAAAGCAAATAGATGCTTCTGTTAAAGTTAAATTGCTCCTGCTTACAGTTTGATAGTCTTCAGTATCTACCTTTCATTTTAAAATAATTTTGTTAGTGTTGTGAGGTAATGTGTGCTTTAATTTAGTGAGTGGATTTTCTCTTGAAAAAGATGAGCATTTGAAACTAGCTTATGAGTGCTGTAATAGTAAATAGTTTCCTCTGCTAAAATTTTTTTAATCTTTTAATTTTCTGTGTTTGTTTTTGTCTCTTTACTCCGTTAGCCTCTTAACTTTCTTGGACATAGTTTTGTTTTTCATTTAGGATCAGTATCTAGTAAGCTCTTATTTACGTTAATTTTTCTTCTTCCCACTACCACTAGCTTTGTTGTACTGTACAGAGGCAGAAAGTTGCTGGACTGAGTACAATATCCCAGTATCTTGACTGATGAAAGTTGTTTGGCCTAACATGGAGAATGATATCCAAGAAACTCAGATGCTTGCTTCGTTATTTAAATTTCACAGGATTTTTATTTTTTTTCATAGGATATTTATTTAGAAGTGTGTGTGTACACTTCTAAATGATTACATATGTTTTAATGTCCTTTGTAATCTTGAGGCATTGGTGTTAATTTTCCCTGGTTTCATGCAGTGTGCGGGATGACTTTAGTAATTGGACAATTAAAATTTTTTTTTAAAAAGCACCTGTTTTAAGGTGAAGTGATTCCAGGATGAGCATAATGTGGGGTTCCCCCCCTTAGTCTCCATTTTGAGTTACTGGAAAGTAGAGGGATCTTGGTGTCCTGCTTCTCTCAACTAGTGTTACACACACACACACTTAAAACCTTGTTTTAAGTGAATTTCGTTGACCAGTTTAGAGTCTTTCTCTTGAGAAACCAGGAAAAAAAGGATTTTTTTTTCTCATTAGAGAATTAAAATGGTCCGGCATTTTGGCCTCTTGAAGTAATAGTGCTATAGATTTGTTCCAAGTGGTCAGTAATATCTACCAATATTATGGGGAAATGATTTTGTCCTTCGTAACCTACTTATGGTCTCCTTGGTTGACCCTGCAGTTGATATCAGGGTTCTGAACCACGTTTTCATTCTGCAGCTATCTTTTCTCTTTATTGTTCACATTTTAACGTTGGTGTTTGAATTGGAAAAGGGGGTCTTATTTAGCGTTTGGGAGCTGTGTTTTTAATGGGTCTATGGTTCACTTAATAAGATCTGTCGCTGTTATTCTCCTTTGTATTAGTGTCTAGTAGTTTCTAATAGTTGGTTTTTGCTGTCTTGTAGTTACAATGAGTGAATACTATACTTGGTCTTGTAGACTATGTAGAAATAAAACTAGGAAAAGATAAAACAATTTTCAAGAGAAATGTCTTTGAATTATTTCAGTGAAGGATAGTGGGGGATAGGTTTGAGCTAAACCCACAGAATCAACCATTCCTTTATTTTGCTGATGATCTGTTAACTTTCAGAAAGTGTTTCCCTTGGGATATAAAAGTAAAAATTTAGGTGTTAAATGCAATTATAATACCAGCAGTTTTAGCCTTTATCATGTACTGAAAAATCAAACAAGAAAAAGACATTTCTTAAATCTTTCTCTTTTGTTTTAGCAAAAAATGGGAAAGAAGCAAAACGGAAAGAGTAAAAAAGTTGAAGAGGCGGAACCTGAAGAATTTGTAGTAGAAAAAGTGCTGGACCGCCGTGTAGTGAACGGGAAGGTGGAATATTTCCTGAAGTGGAAGGGATTTACAGAGTAAGAAATCTCAGTGCTTTTATTATATGTTTAACTGTACTTAAGTAGTGTTTAAAATTTGTTTTTAGTCTAAAATCTTTTTATCCATTTTCTCATAGGTTTCTTTGACTTTAAAAGCACCTTTAATTCAGGATATCTTGTTTAAAGCGTGAAGTCTTTAGCCTGCAATTGTAAACAAGTAGATTTGAGACTAGTTGATTACCTTGGAGAGTCATTTATATAATTATATAGAGTACGGGTTGCTTTTTTTAATGTAGTTGGATACTGTGCTAATTTAATTGTTTCCCTACAGTGGACATTAAAAACTACTGAAGCTATATAAGGTATACTAGTGGGTCTTAAACAGAAGTGGTCATCATAATTCAGATCCTACCTTAGGCTTACTATTCTCCTAATCTCTAAGTAGAGCCTAGGTATTTTTTAAGCAACCTGGTTCTTCATATTCCCTGTTACTAATTGCTATCAAAACCAGTCTTTATAATGTTACTGTTTTGTGAATAACTTACATGCAGAAATTATACTCAAACTTTATCATGTATAGTTTACTTGAATTCTAATCTTAAAACAGCAAGACTGTGAGCAGTGACTATTGAAAATGGATAGGTGGAGGTAGACAACAGTTTTCTGAGCTTGGTTGAGATGGGGAATATGATGGTTCTCTTATCTACTGCTGCTTTTACCAATCACCTCCACAGCAATTTGGGAATTATGATTTGAGTGGAAGATTTGTGTTTCTCTGTTTTATTTTTGCAGTACCCTTAGTTGAGCTTAAATATGTATGTGTAAGTTTCTGATTTAGGCACTAGAAAAAAATTTCTTAAAATTAGAGCCAAGTCTGTAGTATTTTAAGTAAGACTTAACCAATTTGCTAAAGAAGTGTTTACCCTCATATGGCAGACAGTTTTGTGGGGTTCTGTTTGTTTTATCCTATGAGGCATTAAAAGCTGTTTATCTCTCTATCTTACCCATCAAAACATTGGAAAATTAACTCCTCTCTCTTTCTCTCCATGGTTGAGGCCACTAGTGTGACTAAGGACCTGCTATCTTCTGTATAGTGTATTAGGTAATATTTGATTGAAATAACATTAAAGAATGGAAGCTCCACTTTAGCTCTTTTGTCCTCCTCCACTCTTAAGTCTGCCAGTTTTAGAGTCTCAGGACATCAACAGACCTTGTTGTAATCAGAGGTTTAAAGCATCTCTACTAGACCCAGTGGCACCCCACTCCAGTGCTCTTGCCTGGAAAATCTCACGGATGGAGGAGCCTCGTGGGCTGCAGTCCATGGGGTTGCTAAAAGTTGGACACAACTGAGTGACTTCACTTTCACTTTTACGCATTGGAGAAGGAAATGGCAACCCACTCCAGTGTTCTTGCCTGGAGAATCCCAGGGACAAGGGAGCCTGGTGGACTGTTGTCTCTGGGGTCGCACAGAGTTGGACACAACTGAAGTGACTTAGCAGCAGCAGCAAAGCATCTTTCCTAGCATCTCTAAAATGATTCATTTCATTGTGTGTAGTTCTATAAAAGTTTTTTGGATCAAAGCACACAAAGTTGGCAATCTTGTTACAAACGTTGTAGGCTGATCTCACTTTCACATTTGGTAATTGACATCCATTTTCTTTCCAGTCCTTCTGAAAAACATGAAAATGGTCATCTTGGCCTTATATCAGAGGTTGGCAAGGTTTTCCCTAAAGAGCCCATACTAGAAGATAATCTGAGCTTTTGGGGCTTTGGCTTTCTGTCCAGCTACTTTGTGACTGTAGTACAAAAGCAACAATAGGCAATATAGTAAACAGTGTTCTAATAATGCTTTTGCTTATGGGTCCCAAAAACATGATTTTTATTTTGAAATTTTTTTCCAACCAATTAAAAATGTAAAAAAAATTCTTTCTTCATTTCCCACTTTGAGTAGAATTGAAATACTATAGCAGAAATTGAAAATACCTTCTCATGTTTGAGAATGCTTCTGAATTACGTTTTTTAAAACACAGTATTGGAGGCCTTAACCCTAGGCACTATCTGATAAAGTAATTTGGGGTGGGATCCAGAATTCACTTTTCTGAAAGAAAGTGAAAATTCCAAAGTGAGTTGTCCATGTAACTTGGAAAAATATTAGCTGCATTTATTCTGCTAGTCAGGTTCAGTTACATGGGAGGTAATACAACACATTACTCGCTTAGCACAGAATGTGGAAGTAGACACAAAATGAAGTACAGATTCTTCATGTAGGGGGAAGGAGGAGGGAGGGGGAAGTATCTGCAGTACAGAGGGCTTTTTGTCAGATATTATTAAATTGATCTGGACGGTGGTTATTAACCAAGAACTTTTTTTTTTTTTTTTTTTAAACAGTGCAGACAATACTTGGGAACCTGAAGAAAATTTAGATTGTCCGGAGTTAATTGAAGCATTTCTTAATTCTCAGAAAGCTGGTAAAGAAAAAGATGGAACAAAAAGAAAATCTTTGTCTGACAGTGAATCTGATGATAGCAAATCAAAGAAGAAAAGAGATGCTGTAAGTATAAAACATTGGCCAGTAGACTGGCTTCTTTGTAAAAGGATGGCTTGATTTTTTAAAATACTTTTAAAGACACGAGTACTTCAAAAATATCATTAAAAAGTCTCTAAATACTTAGGATGAAAGGAGAGGCATGATTTAACCCTACATTGTGTAAATGTCCAGTAAGCACTTATATTTCTTTAAATCGTTGTGCTACTGTTATTTTGGGTACATTGATGGATTTGGTGCCAGATGAGACAGTTTCCTCTGATCTAAACCAGCTGTATTAAATTAAAACAATACGAAGTTAGATCATCGAAAATCACTTGCAATACAGTGAAAACAGTCTACATTGCACGTTCTGATTATAAATCATTAATGAGTGGTAGTGACCAAAACTTTGGTGTATGATCCTTGGTATTCCCAAAAAATACTTTGATTTTGAAGTATATAATCTTGCATAATAGTTTTTTTATTGGCATGAATTGAGAAAACTGATTCATTCACTGTGTGTGTATTTTGAATCAACCTTGCTTTATTGGTTTCTCTGTGGCTTTGGGCAAATTACATCTCTTGCTTCTACCCTCAACTTTAAAACTGATTATACTTGCCCTGCCTTTTGGCCTAACATGGTAATTTAGGGAAAAATCTTGGGTCTGAATTATATCTAGGCTTGGGGACTTATATTGATCGGGACTTTGGATTTAAAAATAGGTAATTTGAACTATATTCTAAGTACTTCACAGGTAGTCCAATAACTTAATGTCAACTCTGTCAAGATCGTAGGTGTATTATCTTTGTTTTTATAGAAGGAAAACAGATGTGGGCTACAGATTTGGTTCTGAATGCTTTAGCAACCAAAGCAAAAAGGTGGCAATGTTAAGAATCAGTTATAAGTAAGTTGAAAGTCTACCACATGCTCCACAGAAGCACCATTTAATAACAGTGTTGTTCAGTTGCTAAGTCCTATGGTACTCTTTTGGAACCCCATGGACTGTGTACCACTGAGCCACCAGGGAACAATGGTTATCCTGTATTGTGCCCATGTAATGTGCCAGGCAGTGTTCTGAATAACTAAATTTGTGTTTCAGATACTTTGAAATGTCTATGAAACAGATAGTATTAATAGTATGTATTTTGTGGGAAATGAACCTGAATCACAAGTTAACTTGCCCAAAGCCACAAAGGTTAGGAGCGTCATTATAACCTAGGCAGTCTGATTCCAGAGCTTGAGGTAATGATATAAAAGTCTCATGGGGAGAAAAAGCATTTGTTACACTCTAGAAAATGGCAACCCACTCTAGTACTCTTGCCTGGAAAATCCCATGGATGGAGGAACCTGGTAGGCTGCAGTCCATGGGGTCGCTAAGAGTCGGACACGACTGAGTGACTTTTCACTTTTCACTGTCATGCATTGGAGAAGGAAATGGCAACCCACTCCAGTTTTCTTGCCTGGAGAATCCCAGGGACGGGGAAGCCTTGTGGGCTGCTGTCTGTGGGGTCACACACAGTTGGACATGACTGAAGTGACTTAGCAGCAGCAGAAAATTCTCAAGGATCCCAAAAAACTTGTTTATATGGATTATAACTGTCAGTACTAACTGCATTTGAAACTAAAGTAGAAATTTATAAAATACCGTATTTTCAGTTAATAACAAGGCCCGGCATTTTACATTTTTGCAAATTTTGTCAGTGTTTGTCTTGATAAGACTTCAGTATTCAGTTTGCTGTGATACGTTGTTTGGTAGAAGTATGTGAATATTATATGAAGTCACAGATACATGAAAAGAGGAGATCATGAAGATAAATAGTCAAGAAGGTTTTCAGCATCCCTGGAGGTCCCTCAGACCACACTTTTGAGAGCCACAGGTTTATTTTTATAAGGTTTGTTATCATTCAGATTGATTACAGCACTGATTACTGTCAGTTTTTTTAAACTTTTTACAGTTTTGCTATTTATATTTTGTGCTTTTAAAAATATGTAATTTAGACTGATTCCTAGAAGTAATTTGAAATACTACTTTCAAGAATTTATAATCATTAATTAAAGGTAAGAGATTTGGGTTTTTACTGCATTGTGGTGTCTTTGAAAAAAATTTGTTTTCTTGATTTATGATTCAGTATTTTTATAGACATCGAAATTTATTTTTTCTGCTTGTAAGTTTAATGGAAATTAAAAGGTGTTTAGTACTCTTGCTCTAATCATCTTTTCACTATCAGAAGGCTATATGTCATGAAGACAAATTGGAAGTTAATATTAGTTTGCTCTATGATGAAATGTGTGGAAACATTTATATAATCATTTAACTTTTTCTGAACAGGCTGATAAACCGAGAGGTTTTGCCAGAGGTCTTGATCCAGAACGAATAATTGGTGCCACAGACAGCAGTGGAGAATTGATGTTCCTCATGAAATGGTGAGTGAACTGCTGTTATATTTTAAAGTAAGAATAGATATGTTTTTAATTTAAAAAAAATTGTGAATTTTTTAAAAAACCTATCTATCTAGGCTTTATAAATAGTTCACCATCATTAGGTAGCAAGTTGATTTTAGTCACAAGGTCGTGGCTGACTCTTTGCAACCCCAAGGACTATTGCCCACCAGNTGAGTGAACTGCTGTTATATTTTAAAGTAAGAATAGATATGTTTTTAATTTAAAAAAAATTGTGAATTTTTTAAAAAACCTATCTATCTAGGCTTTATAAATAGTTCACCATCATTAGGTAGCAAGTTGATTTTAGTCACAAGGTCGTGGCTGACTCTTTGCAACCCCAAGGACTATTGCCCACCAGGCTCCTCTATCTATGGATTTTCCAAGCAAGAATACTAGAGTGAGTTGCCAGGGATTAGACCTTTGTCTCCTGCATTGGCAGGCAGATTCTTGGCACTGAGCCACCAGGGAAACTCTAGGTAGAAAGTAGTTATCTGTTGAAAGAATGATTGCATTACTTAGCTAAAGCAGAGATTGGCAAACTGACCTGTCTTGGAATATGCAATTTTATTGGAACACAGCCACAAGTAACCACATAACCCTCTTGAAGCACTTAAACATGTTTTGACTGAATTACGATTTTTTAAATGCATGGTTATCACTTGACAAAATGTTTAGGCTTCTTAACTGAGTACTTTTTTCTCTCATGACAGGAAAGATTCCGATGAGGCAGACTTGGTACTGGCAAAAGAGGCAAATATGAAGTGTCCTCAAATTGTAATTGCTTTTTATGAAGAGAGACTGACTTGGCATTCTTGTCCAGAAGATGAGGCTCAATAATTATTTGCATTGCCTTTTATATATATTTATATATATATATAAAATGTGGGTCTTGGTTTTTTGATTTATTAGTGTGAAGAAGTAACTACATTCTAATGAAAATCAGGTTTGATACGTTTGTTTTGAAGTAATATTGGGGAAGTTACATTGGGTTTTTTGTTTGTTTTTTTTCCATCTGTAGCACTGGTTACTTTGAACAAAT
Organism: Neotragus moschatus; assembly: GCA_006410615.1. Classification (NCBI taxonomy): domain Eukaryota; kingdom Metazoa; phylum Chordata; class Mammalia; order Artiodactyla; family Bovidae; genus Neotragus; species Neotragus moschatus. Next base: position 1,637,799 of record SJYA01000750.1, read on the forward strand.
AAAAGCTTTCTGTAGTTGCCTCCTTCGGTAGGAAATAATTTGATACCACGGTATATTATTTCCTCAGCATTAGAGAACAGTTTCTCTAAATGTTGGAGGAAATCTTCATGGTCATTACTCAATCAGAATTTAGAATTTGCATTTAACTCATATATGCCTGAGGACCATTCTAAGTTTTTTATATGTGTATACATAAAAGACATATGTAAATTGTTTGGGAGTTAATTTTTTGTTGTGGTTTTTGTTTTGGTAAATATATTTAAACAACAGTCTTTCATAACCATGAATAAGCCCATGTTCTGGAATTACATCATTTTGAGCAATACAAGAAATAACTTCAACTTAGATTAAAAGTTTAAGTCTTAACCTTTCAAATTAAATAATTTTGTAATTAGATAAATTAAGGAGTTTAAATTGGGTAATTTTTTAAAGCATCCCTATCAGAATCTGCATATAAATGCAGTTTTATATGCAGACACCCTGGAAGGAAAATTTTTATCACTATCAACAACCTTCCCAACCAAATGAAAGAAGTAGAAAAATCTGGTATGTTTAATATAGCAAAGCAAAACTTAGTGAAGTGGACACTTGATGGTTCCTTTTGGTGAACCATT
>SJYA01000750.1:1639803-1698883 GCA_006410615.1 Neotragus moschatus
TTTAAGTCTTAACCTTTCAAATTAAATAATTTTGTAATTAGATAAATTAAGGAGTTTAAATTGGGTAATTTTTTAAAGCATCCCTATCAGAATCTGCATATAAATGCAGTTTTATATGCAGACACCCTGGAAGGAAAATTTTTATCACTATCAACAACCTTCCCAACCAAATGAAAGAAGTAGAAAAATCTGGTATGTTTAATATAGCAAAGCAAAACTTAGTGAAGTGGACACTTGATGGTTCCTTTTGGTGAACCATTGTTTTACAAGAAATTGAAGTCTCTGTGGTATATTTAGGAAAGGTTGTGATACATGGGATGTCTCAGATTTGTTCATGGAAACCTAATCAGATAGTTTTAAAATATTGGCAGTTTACGATCTACAGGAATAAATGAGTGAACAAACTTTTCTAATCTATGCTTGACCTACATGTTTTTTCAGACTTGACTCCGATTCATTCCTTACACGAAGGCTCAATTTTCTCAGTATTTTGGGTTACTAGTTCAGCAGAAGCCAAGAAAAACAATAACTTTGTAGTAATCAGAATGTTATTCAACTGTATATTGTTTACTTTATTGTAAATACTGGTGAACAGTGGTCAATAAATAGTTTTATATTCCTTTATGTGATTAGACTTTCTTTTTTTCTTTATCTGGTGAGCTTTATGGTGGGAGTAGAGACATATTCATTGAATTAATAACGTCACGTTTATAAATATGATCAGTGGTATCACTGATAGCTTACCATGAATGGTGTTGGATTTGTGATCTCCGAAGATTTAGCTTTGGGACCAGGGACCAGGCTTGATCACTCGAGCTTTTGTGTAGCAGAGTCTTACTAAAGTAAGAAAAGGGACAGAGAAAGCTTCTGACACAGACATCAGAAGGGAAATGGGGAATGCCCCCCTAGCTAGTCTTATCAAGGCCTTACACATTTTTCAACCCACTCCCACAACATCTTTAAGATCAGAATGAGCAATAGATTTTAGTAGACCCACTCCATAATATACATTTTAAGATGACAGGATTAGTCAGAAGGTTTTTGTTAAGGAGAAACATGTCCTCTAGCAAGATAAGATTGTTATATTGACTAAGACAGCAACGTAGAAAAGAATTTGTCCTTTTCTCTTTGAGAGCCCCAGACCCCTTTCTCCTTTTCTAGGGCTCCAGACCTGTTTGTCCTTGGGAACCCTGGACTTCTTATCAACCTACCTAGGAATTGACTCACCACTAAGGCATTAGAGTACCTGTTTTAGACCCTTTGAGTTTAGTAGTTTAAACTGGAATATGTATTAACATGAAAAGATTTTCTTACTAAAATTAGTTTCCAGTGATGCTTAAGAGGGACATTTTTCATCAAAGTGAAATTTTGATTCTTATATTCAAGGCTGTTGAAACTGCCATCTTAAATCTGTTGTGCTACTAATTTTGAAAGTTTATACAGAAAAAAGGAAAAATTATACTAAACTTTATTAACCTTTTTGTAGACCTACTGTTTGCTCTGAACAGTGGGTTTGTAAGTGATAAAGAAGCTTTTGATCAGAAATTGATGACCCTGCATTAAGCGTTAGAGCATTTCTGCAAACTTTTGTCCGTGTATTTTATTGTGTCGTTTTTTTGTTTTTTTCTTTTTTATGTCCGTGTATTTTAATATTCCTTATGTTGTATCTTTCTTGTGGGTGCTTTAAAAAGTCACAAACTTCAATGGCTTAAAACAACACATTTGTTCTAGTTCTGGAGGCCAGAATTCCAAAATACAGTGTGAGAGCTGGTTCCTTTTGGAGGCTGATGGCAAAATCTGCTTGTGTCTGTTTCTAGAGTCCATCTCTTCCTTGGTTCCTGGCCCCTTCCTCCTTCAAAACCAGCAGTGTAGTGTAGTGACTCAAATTATTTGATCTCTCTGTACTTCAGTTTCCTCATCTGTGAAACATAAATCACAATGAAATAATTGTGTGAGACACTTAGTATTTTGTAAGTGGTAATTTTTTTATCTGATTTTAATAGGGACACTGGCGTGCTGCAATTCATGGGGTCGCAAAGAGTTGGACACGACTGAGCGACTGAACTGAACTGAACTGAAGCTGTTGTATGGAGGTTCCCCAACTGAATCAGTTACTGAGTATGAACACTTAGGTTATTTGTAATTTTCTGCTTTTAGGTGATTGTGAACATTTATTACATAATATATAGACTGAGTATGAACACTTAGGTTATTTGTAGTTTTCTGCTTTTAGGTGATTGTGAACATCTTTTACATAATGTATAGTAAGACTTGAGTAGATATAGATTCCCAGAAATTTTTGAAGTCAAGTTTGTACTGGCGTACTTTTCTATCAGTAGTCATTATCCCACATCTTTATTTGTACTGCAAATTAATACTGAGTCTGATTTTGTTGCCAGCCAGTGGCATCTTGTTTTAATTTGCATGTCTGATTTTTGTTGAGCATCCTTTTCATACTGTTTGCATTTCCTTATCAATAAATTGGTAGTTTTACAAATTTTTTTTAGTTGGTGGGAGTTATGTTAATATTTTTTGTGTTGCAGATAATTTTCCTGCCAATTTTTTTTGACATGATTTATGAGATCCTTTCGTAGTAACAAATGTTATGTAGTCAGCTTTTTTAAAAAATGTATTTGACTGCACCAGGTCAGTCATAGCACGAAGATCTTCCATCTTTGTTGTGACATGGGTTCTTTAGTTGTGGCATGCAGGATATAGTTCCCTGGTCAGGGTTGAAACTCGGCTCCCTGCGTTAGGAGCACTGGATCTTATCCACTGGACCACCAGGGAAACTCTTGTCAGTCTTTGTCTTCTGGATTTCATGTCATGTTTGAAAATACCTCTCCCATTCTGAAGTTGAAGTTACATGGATAGTCTTAAAATTTTGTCTATTTTCATTTTCTACCTTGCATTTTTATAGTCAGGTGTTTAGTCAAAGATTTTTTTCCATATTGTGAACATTTCTGATTTCCAAGATGGACATCAGTTCCTCTTAAGAAGTCAGATGTGTAGATAGCAGTTTCCCTGATCTCATGGGTCAAAAAAAATAATGCCACTACAAAAAAAAACTTGTCCCTAATATAAAACTGAAGTTTTTCATAAAAGGCCTGAAATGTGTTCAAATACCTGGACAGATTGGCATCAAGGAAAAGATAAAAATCTCTATAAGTTGAATGTGAATAGTGTGTGTGTTTGTATGTACAGTGTATGATGTGGTTAGCTGCTCAGTTGTGTCCAACAAGTTTGCAACTCCATGGACTCTGTGTAAGCCTGCCAGGTTCCTCTGTCTGTGGGGATTCTCCAGGCAAGAATACCGGAGAAGGTTGTCCTGCCCTCCAGGGGATCTTCCCAAACCAGGGTCTTCTGCATTGCAGGCAGATTCTTTACTGGCTGAGCTACCAGGAAAGCCCAACCATATATGATACATCGACCCTTTTCTTCTGTTAAATAAATGAATTTGTACCTTTGAGCATTTGCTAAACAAGCAGAGCAATTTTAACAAAGCGCCAGTAGGTGATTTGGTATAACTAAGAAGGTTTTAGTAGGTGCCTGTGTATCCCATTAATAATACTTCATAGCTCAGTTCTCCTTATGAATGTATTTCCTATAAATGTGGTGCACTATTCAGATACATAACAATCTTTAGCATATCTGCTAGTGGAGTATAAGGAGGGAGGATTTAGGTTTTTGTTGGGTTTTATGGTGGTAATTTATGTGTGTGCTAAGAATTGTTAAAGGATTTCTGCAGGCAATCATGTTAACTGGAAAAATACAAAAATATGAAATTGTGTTCATGGAATCTTTACCATTACAACCCATGTTTTTACTGTAAAAGTAAGCAGTATGAAAATCTCCCTGATCACACATAAATGTGGTTTCATTCTTAGAAGAAGTACTCTGGTAGTTGAATGACTACTGGTTTTTATACTTTATCACATTTAATTCTCAAAATAGCCTTCTGGAGTAGATGTGATTGACCCCAGATTACAGGTGAGGAAAAGGCACAAAAAGGCTGAAGGAAGGTCAAGGTCAGTTGTATGAACCAGAGTATTAACTATGGGACTAAAGAGAAGGGGACTGGCTTGAAGGTAAGAGTTTTGTCCATAGTAACTGCCCAGTATGTGCTTTTATAATAAAGTGGCTTTGCATATAAAATGAGGTGATGTGGAGGTTAGGAAGAAAGGGATCCAGAACAATTCCTAAGATGCCATTTTTTTCTGTAATGGATAACAATGTCATTTAGGGAGAAAGGGAAGCTGAGAAAAACCTCGAAGGGGAGGATATTAAAAGTGGCTTTGAACATACATTGAGATATTCCTTTGGTTAGTATATTAGTACACATATTACATAATTTGGCCAAAAGTGGGAGATACCCAACTCAAACTTTGATAAGGGAAGTTACTTGCTGGCCCGGAGACAAAAGAACAGTGGTTCAGAGCATGTGTTCTGAAGCCTAACCTATTTTTCAATATTCTCATCCATAAAACTAGGAGGATGATCATGACAGTTTTTATCTCATAGGATTTTTCAATGTTGAGTGAAAAACACCTAGAGCTGAATCTCCAGTACTTAATAAGAACCAGATAAATATTACCATTCTCCACTGTAAACCTCAGGATGACTGCAACCCTGGACTGGCACAACCCCAAGACTCACCATCTCTGGTTATTGGCTCTCTTCTTTGGAACTGATTTCTGCAAATCAAAAACAAGTGCTGACAGCTCCCAGGTCTCCAAGTCTGCTTCTACAGAAACAATTTTTCTTTCTCTGATGGCCAATTCAAAATCCTATAAGACATCTGCTTGGGTTAGATGCCCTCCCTGAAACTATCAACTGTAACCAGAGGTGTGGAGAAATACAATTAGATCAATCATTCTTTCCAGAAAAAACGGTAGATATTTTTTATGAACAAAGTGTATAATATAAGTATTGGGGGAAAGTTGACGTGCAAGAGTAAGACAAGAACATTGATATTTAAAACTGCTTTTACCTCTGTAACTGCTACAGGAACTGGAAGTTCAAAGGAGACCTCAGCATGGCCATGTGGTGCAGGGGTCTCTCTCATGATCTAGGATTCTCCCAGTAATGTCTTATTCTTGAATGGTTCTAAGTTGTTCTTGTCAGGGGGACCAAAGTCTGGAATGGACTATTCTGCCATCTTGGTGATGTGATTCCTCACTTATTAAAAATAAAACCATACATTCACTCTTTTATCATTATTCATAAATCCTGCATTTTAGCTTCTTAAAGGAGAAAATAACGACACTGAAACTAAAGTGCTTTCATAGCAACCTTTTTTGTTACTATGATACCCCAATATGACTATGTATACCAGGCTCATTGGTATCCACCATCTCCTACCTCTTCCCCTGATGCCTTTACTGGATACTGAGAGCACCCTAATACAATGTCCCGAAGTGGTGGTTGTGGTATGTTATATTAGAGCTTATATTTTTCTCCAAGTTCCCTTTTTAGTATCTCAAAGCTCTTAGCCATTGATGAGCAGTAGGAGAGAATCAAGTGGAATGAGAAACAAGAGGCAGATGACTGGATAGGGGCAGAATCTAGATGAGAATGGGTACTGAAAAAACTGAGAAAGTGATTAATAAGCCAAAAAAGATACATTCAGGATTCAGGCCTGCACGTAACAAGGCCTTTTTGGTATTTCAGTAACTCAGTATCTTTGTATAGATCCCAGGGTGGACTTACTTTTAAGTAAATTCATCTTTCTAGCAAATAGTGTCACTATAAGTTCCTACCACACCTTCTCATTCCTCTGGTCTCTTTATTTAGCTTTCATGGACATCTAATTCTTCTGCACCGGGAATTTCAGAGTTCTAGAAATATTTCTCTGATGTGCTGAAAGGGATGAGTCTAAATTTTGCAGAGAGAATACTGTAGCTTTCTTGCATTTTGCTGTACAGAGTGGTAATACAAAGGAAAACTCAGTTTTACTCTGAAATCCAGTTTTTCTCCAGAGAAAGCCATGCTCAGCAACTTTCTAGCACCAGAGCACCTAATAGGAGAGGCTTCTTAAATTATATCTTCTTATACTATCATAGATAAATAGAATATTGATCTCACTACAGGAGGGTGTTACCAACTGAAGGCAGAAAAGGACTCTGAACTTTTGTTTTCTCTTCTAGAATGTAAGTGTAATGGGAGCAAGTACTTGTCTTTTTCACTACAGTGTGCCTAGCCTCTATAAAGGGCCTGGCATCAGTTTGAGGAAGGGAGTGATAGAGAGGGGGGTGGGGGGAGACTGGATTTAAATTTGGGCTTGTAATATAGTGTTGCTACCATTCAAGAATTCCAAAAAGATCTGTCAAAAGAGTAAAATATGTATGGGGAAAAGGGAACCCTCCCACACTGTTGCTGGGAATGTAAGTTGGTACAGTCACTATGGAAAACACTGAAAGTTCCACAGAAAACTAAAAATTGAACTACCATATGATCCAGCAATCCCACTCCTGGACATATACACACACAAAACTATAATTTAAAAAGATACATGCATACCTATGTTCACAGCAGCACTATTCATAAAAGCCAAGACATGGAAAAACCCACTGACAGATGAATCGATAAAGAAGGTGTACATATATACAATAGAATATTGCTCAGCCATAAAGAAGAATGAAATAATGCCAGTTGCAACAGCATGGATGCAACTAGAGATTATCATAGAGTGAAGTAAGTAAGAAATATATATGATATCACTTATATGTGGAATCTAAAATAAGGCACAAATGAAACTATCTACAAAGCAGAAACAGATACACATAAAGAATAGACTTGTGGTTATCAAGCAAGAGGGAGAGGGACTGGGAGTTTAAGGTTGGAATAGATGCAAATTATTGCATTTAGAAAGGAGAAACAAGGTTCTACTGCATAGTACAAGGAACTATATCCAGTTTCCTGGGATAAACCATAATGGCAAAGAATATAATAAGAATATATATATGTGCATAACTGAGTCATTATGCTGTATAGCAGAAAGTAGCTGCTGCTGCTGCTAAGTTGCTTCAGTCATGTCTGACTGTGCAACAGAAAGTAGCACAACATTATAAATCAACTCTACTTCAACAAAAATTTTTAAAAGGCAAAAAATAGTAAACCCATAAATCGAACAAGCTCTGTATATGGACTTTGTATTAAGGCTGAAAAGGGAAAAGTTATATATTTTAAAATTTAAGGTACTGTAGTTTGGGAGAATCAAGTGCCTGAATTAATACATCTGGGAATATTCACTCTTTTTGTTTTTTCAAAATCATGAAGCCTACTTTCATTTACCCCCACATAATTTGCAATGGTCTCCCTGTGCTCATCAGTGTTTTTTAAACTTCTGATAATTTCTATTACTTCTCATTTGTCTAACCAGAGTATAAGTATTTGTCTTCAGTAGCAAATGCACATTCCCCATTCAGCATATATATTCCGAGAAAAGTGGACTCAAAGGGTCCTATTTTGCTGTTTTGAGCTGAAAGAAATAAGAGGAAGGAGGAAAAGTAAGAACTTAGAGATTGTGAGTATCTATTCATTTTTGTGGATGAATTAAATCTGTGGTGGAAATCACAATCATCCCTTCCAACAAACAGGTTCCAATTAAAAATGGTACAATTATTTATGAAATAAGTGTCCATTTGCTCTGTTCTTGTTTGGTACTGTCCTAGGTGGTGGATGCAGGTCTATTTTAGACATACTTCTTTTCCTGGTGGCATTTACATTTTAAGATGAACACTAGTGAGAATACCCAATCAGGTTGACCTAAAAATAAAGCATTGAATAAAACAGACATTCAGTTGTGAAACCATGTTCAAAGAATATGTCACATTTAAGAATCATGCCTCTGGTTGAATATATTGAAAGTCGTTGAATCGTACACTTTAACTGGTGAATTTTATGGTATATAAGTTATATCAATAGTTTTTAAAGAAAAGGCTGGGATATGAGAAGGCTCAACAATTTTTTAACTTTGGCAGACTTTCAGGTTTTCAACAGAAAGTTAAAAAATAACCCACTTTTTTTTTTTTATCATTTGTTTACGAATTGATTTTTACTGATTTCTCCTTGACCCACTGACCTACCAAATTTCAAAACGAAAATGCGAAGCAATGTCTAACCCAAAGAAAAATCCTACAATAAAGTATTCTTTAAAAGTTGGCAAATTTCTAGAATAATTTCTCCTAACGTGTCAAGTTAACTATTATTACCAACTTGTTCCTATGCAACAACAAGCCAGCAGTTTAATTCTCAAACACAGGAAACAAATATCTTTAAGATAACAGGCTTTCCTGATGGTTCAGATGATAAAGAATCTGCCTGTACTGCAAGACACCCGGGTTTGATCCCTAAGTTGGGAAAATCTGGAGAAGGATAAGGCAACCCACTCCAGTGTTCTTGCCTAGAGAATTCCATGAACAGAGGAGCCTGGTGGGCTACAGTCCATGGGATTACAAACAGTTAAACACTACTGAGAGACTAACACTTTCACTAGGTTACGAATCATAAAAGAATCCTTAGATCTTAACTGAAATTTTCCTTAGAGGCATCATACTTCATACTCATTGAAAGGATTCTTATACCAAATTGGTCAACTAAATTTTAGAAGAATTTTTTAAGTTGTGTGATTGTCACAGTACTCTGATTTGTAGCAAAGGAAGATGTTAGAGATGCTAAAATAAATATGACAGCACTGAAGTTTGCAGAATGACTATGCATACTAATCAGCAAACAGGCAATTCTGTTTGTTAAGGGGATGGAAAGTAGAGGGAGTCAACTCTAAAATTATACCTTGATGTTTATATCTCTTGATTTCCCCCTGTATTTTAAGTAGTGTTTTCCCCCTGTATTTTAAGTTCATATGTAGATTTATTGCATTTTTTTAAGCTGTCTTAGCTCTAATGATACGTTCCCTAAGAATTAACATGAAAGTGAGTACATAAGAGAGATCTTTGTAAAATATCTCTAGTACAACTGGTGTATAAGAAATTCAGAAGTCTTTCTATGAGAATGATTACTTCATTGATATTAGCCCCAAATAATTCACCTCATCACTTAAATCTTCTGATGATTATTTTTTAAAATATTTGTTTATTTATTTTGCTGCACCGAGTGGGTCTTAGTTGTGGCAAGTGGGATCCTTAGTTGCGCCATGTGGGATCTAGTTCCCTGATCAGGGATTGAACCTAGGACCCCTGCATTGAGAGCACAGCGTCTTAGCCACTGTACAACCGGGGAAGTCCCATGCCTTATACCTTTATTTAAAGCAGAGGATGGCCAACTTTTCCTATAAAGGACCACATAATACATAGTTTTGGCTTTTGTGGATCATATGATTTTTGTGGTAACTACCAACCCTGCCACTGTAGCAGGGAAGCAGCCATAGATGAATGAGTGTGGCTATATTTCAAAAAAACACTCTTTATTGATACTGAAATTTGAATTTCATGTATTTTCAAGTCATTAAATATCTGTCAATATTTTTTCAGCCACTTAAAAATGTAAAACCCATTCTTTGCTTTTGGATCACTGAAAAACAGGTAGTTGATCAAATAAGCACAGGCAGATTTGGCCTAAAGGCAGTAGTTTGCCAATGCCTGTTCTATAGCATTAAGTGTGTGAATAAACCTTCTCTCTAAAAGAATGGTTAAGAATCTTTACCCTACATTATCAGTGAGGCATAGCTTTCTTTTTATTCATTGCACACTACTTCCTTCCAGGGCCAATATCTGGCAAAATCATGAGTTTTCTAGTCCCTTGTCCTCACTTCCTGAGACTCTCCTTTCCTTCACTGGTTCCTAAACAGCTGCCCTGGGTCTCCTCTACAGGGGACTACCCATACCTGTGCTTTAAACCAGACATTCCTAACCTGATGCCAGAGGCCCAATGCAAAGCAGAAAGAGAGAGAGAGAGAGAGAGAGAGAGTGTGTGTGTGTGTGTCTTGGGAGAATGGGGTGTGTGTGTGTGTGTGTGAGGGAGAATGGCCCATAATTGAAACACATTCTCAAGTAAGTCTATAACTAAAAGTTGGTTTAAGCCTACTATTTTAGTTCTTTTCTGCAGCATTTTTCAAAGCCACATGTCCTATTTCTATCTTTCAGAACCATATCTAAGTAATATTTGCAGGCATGTTAAATGAGAGGTAGCCATCTCCATTGAGGGGAAGAGAGGTTTGTGTGAGGGGACATGGACACAGCTGGAGCTGGAGTGTGAGTGTTGTGGCTACATAAGAGTGGCCACAGGAGGCTCCCATGAAATCTGCAGAGGGACGAAAGGCAGATTGCTTGCAAAAGAATTTTTATTCAGTTGTATTTGTTAAATGGAAAAGGGGAAAGAATCTTGCAGTGTCTTCTGTGGTGGAATTTAATTACTATGTTAAAAATAGTCCCACTACCCATTCCAAAAATATTATTTTTTCACAGTAAAATAGGCAAACTAAAGAAATACTTTAACCCTCCTTCCCCATCCTTTTAATATGTGTGTACTTTAACAGTGTCATAGAAACAATACCCAAACCCAAAGTTTCCCAAGTGGCGCTAGAGGTAAAGAACCTGCCTGCTAGTGCAAGAGACGCGCAGGTTCGATTCCTGGGTCAGGAAGATCGTCTGGAGTAGGAAATGACAACACACTCCCATATTCTTGCCTGGAGAATCCATGGCAGAGGAGTGTACAGTCCATGGGGCTGCAAAAAGCTGGACACCACAGAGTGACTCAGTCAGTTCAGTTGCTCAGTCGTGTCCTACTCTTCGTGACCCCATGAATTACAGCACGCCAGGCCTCGCTGTCCATCACCAACTCCTGGAGTTTACTCAAACTCATGTCCATCAGTGATGCCATCCAGCCATCTCATTCTCTGTCATCCCCTTCTCCTGCCCCCAATCCCTCCGAGCATCAGGGTCTTTTCCAATGCGTCAAATCTTTGCATGAGGTGGCCAAAGTATTGGAGTTTCAGCTTTAGCATCAGTTCTTCCAAAGAACAGCCAGGACTGTTCTCCTTTAGGATGGACTGGTTGGACCTCCTTGCAGTCCAAGGGACTCTCAAGAGTCTTCTCCAACACCACAGTTCAAAAGCATCAGTACTTCGGTGCTCAGCTTTCTTCACAGTCCAACTCTCACATCCAAACATGACCACCGGAAAAACCATAGCCTTGACTAGACGGACTTTTGTTGGCAAAGTAATATATCTGCTTTTGAATTTGCTATCTAGGTTGGTCATAACTTTTCTTCCAAGGAGTAAGCATCTTTTAATTTCATGGCTGCAATCACCATCTTCAGTGATTATGAAAACCCCCAAAATAAAGTCTGACACTGTTTCCCCATCTATTTCTCATGAAGTGATGGGACCGGATGCCATGATCTTTGTTTTCTGAATGTTGAGCTTTAAGCCAACTTTTTCACTCTCCTCTTTCACTTTCATCAAGAGGCTCTTTAGTTCCTGACTAACAGTTACTTAAACCTAAATTGGAATTACTGATAGGCTAGAGGTCTCAAAATACCCCTTACAATGCTCACGTAGACTTAGACATGCCCTGCCCTTCTGTGATCTCCCTTCTTTTAATTATCTCCTCCATTTCTTACCTAATCTTTCTGTCTTCTGTTACATTCTACTTTACATTTCTCCCTCTAAAAAGAAATTTGTAAGTTAGACTTCCTACCGTGAGCTTCCTGCTTCTGCCCCATAGCACCTCTTACCTTTCATGATATAACTGCTGGTTCATTTGTCTGTCTTCCTCCTATGACAAGCCCCTAGGTGGCAGGGATTATGTCTTGGTCACTGTTTGAGCTTCTGTGTCTAGCACACACACAACTGGTTCTGATTAACCATTTGACAAAGATGTAAATAAAAGCTCAACTAGTTAATCTGCTCAAGCACCACACACGTCCACATGCTCCCAGAGCCTAAAGACTATTTCCATCTAAACTTGTAGGTTTATCCTTTGTAATGTCCTTACCTGCCTTTGACCAGAAACTTTCAACTCACTTCACAAACCAGACACTTCCAGCCCTAGTCAGATGCAGTTCATGTATGTATACATCTTGTAAAATTCCAAGTATGTGTAACATATCCTAGCAGTACATCTATATTAAACAGTGTTACTGTATCACAGCGACAAAGGAAGCACTAGTTTGATTATGTATTAATTCCATATCAATAATTCACAGCTCATTCATAACTCCTACGTACAGATGCATTGTTCATCATCTATAAGCATGAGATAGATGCCTCTGAAAGATAAAGAAACCAGCTTTTCAAAAAACAAATTGGGAAGACAAGTTTCTTGAATTTATAATATTTTAAACTAAAGGGCTAAAAGCTCTAATTCTGAAGCATCCTAACAGTATTTTTAAAGGGCTAGTAAATTATAAGGTTTGGGGATTGTATTATCCGATTTCTCACTCATCTTCAGCCCTCTTCTTTAATTTTTCCTGTCTCTGAATTCTGTGTATGCTGAGGCTGATCACTGCACTGATTCTTAAGGGAGATATGAACTAGCATCACCAGAAACCAGGGTATCACCTGTGAAGGGAATGACTGACTGGGATGTTGAGGGGAAGGAAGTTCCCAGAAAGACAGCCCTCTGAAAGTGACTGCAGTCAATATCAGATGGGTCACTTCTACTCTTTGTATGACTGTTGCCTGCCTTCCTCCACCAGAATGTAAGCTCCATTAGAACATAGTTGTTATGTTCTCCACTGTACCTTTTGGAGAAGGCAATGACACCCCACTCCAGTACTCTTGCCTGGAAAATCCCATGGACAGAGGAGTCTGGTGGGCTGCAGTCCATGGGGTCACTACAAGTCAGATACAACTGGGCGACTTCATTTTCACTTTTCACTTTCATGCATTGGAGAAGGAAACGGCAATCCACTCCAGTGTTCTTGACTGGAGAATCCCAGGGACAGGGAAGCCTGGTGGGCTGCAGTCTATGGGGTCGCACAGAGTTGGATACGACTGAAGCGACTTAGCAGCAGCAGCAGCAGCAGCAGTACCTTTATCACCTAGAACAGGTCCAGGTGAAGCAGATGCTTAGTAAATATTTGATGAATGGGTGATTACTGCAGAGATACTGTGTCCAGTATATGATCAACCCAATTTTTACCTTTTCCTTCTTATCATCCATGAATTAGATCAAATTGGCTTCATTATCCTCAGGGATCATGGCTAAGGATTTCTTAATGGGTTACACACACAACTCAGCAACTTTGTGGAGCAGGCTTTTCAAACATTTTGATGGTGAATCTTAAGAAGATATAAATTTCATATAAACAGAAGTGTATATACCCACCCACTGACATATCTGAAATTAAAGTTTCACAAAACAATACTACATGTTTTCTAATATTTTTCTTTTGTTATTATGATTATTATTTTGCTGATCCCAGACCACCACTAATTTTGTGTACAACGTATTAACAGATGGGAAACTGCAGTTTGAATAGCACTGGCACAGAGCATGCTCCGTCCCGCCCAGCTGTTCCTGAATGGCAGTCAGGAGAGCCCTGCTCCTTGCAGGAAGTAACAGGAAAAAAAGACCATAGCTTTTCTACACTGAAACATGAGTGCAAATTCTCCTACCACACTGGGTGGAACTGCAAAAACTTCTCAGCCTCAGTTTCTTGGAAAAGGAAACCGAAGAAAGGAAAAGCCTCCTTATCTGGAAAAAAGAGGATAAAGATCCTTGTGGGGCTTCTGTGAGGACTAAATGAGACAGTGTATAGCACGGTTTCTCAACCTTGCCACTACTGACATTTGGAGCCGGATAATTACTGTCGTGGGGGCTCTTCCATGTATTGTTTAGTTGCCCAGCTGTGTGTGACTCTTTGCAACACCATGGACTGCAGCATGCCTGGCCTCCCTGTCCCTCGCCATCTCCCGAAGTTTGCCCACGTTCATGTCCATTGCATCGGTGATGCCATCCAGTCATCTCATCCTCTGACCCCTCTTCTCCTTTTGTCCTCAATCTTCCCCAGTATCAGGGACTTTTCCAATGAGTCAGCTGTTCACATCAGATGACCAAAATACTGGAGCTTCAGCATCAGTCTTTCCACTATTTGGGACTGATTTCCCTTAAGACTGACTGATCTGATCTTCCTGCTGTCCAAGAGACTTTTATCAGTCTTCAGCATCACAGTTCAAAGGCATCAATTCTTTGGCACTCTGCCTTCTTTATGGTCCAGCTCTCACAACCATATGTGACCGACCACTGGAAAGACCATAGCTTTGACTATACAGACTTGTCAGCAGAATAATGCCTCTGCTTTTCAATACAACTGTCTAGGTTTGTCATTGCTTTTCTGTAAAGAAGTAATTGTCTTCTGATTTCACGGCTGCAGTCTCCATCTGCAGTGATTTTAGAAGCCAAAAANTTTCCACTATTTGGGACTGATTTCCCTTAAGACTGACTGATCTGATCTTCCTGCTGTCCAAGAGACTTTTATCAGTCTTCAGCATCACAGTTCAAAGGCATCAATTCTTTGGCACTCTGCCTTCTTTATGGTCCAGCTCTCACAACCATATGTGACCGACCACTGGAAAGACCATAGCTTTGACTATACAGACTTGTCAGCAGAATAATGCCTCTGCTTTTCAATACAACTGTCTAGGTTTGTCATTGCTTTTCTGTAAAGAAGTAATTGTCTTCTGATTTCACGGCTGCAGTCTCCATCTGCAGTGATTTTAGAAGCCAAAAAGAGGAAATCTGTCACTACTTCCACCTTTTCTCCTCTATTTGCCATGAAGTAACAGGGCCAGATGCCATGGTCTTAGTTTTTTTTTAATATTATTTTTAAGTCGGTTCTTTCACTCTCCTCCTTCACCCTCATCAAGAGGCTCTTTAGTTTCTCTTTGCTTTCTGCCATTAGACTAGTATCATCCACATATCTGAGGTTGCTGATATTTCTCCCGCCTGTCTTGATTCCAGCTTGTAACTCATCCAGCCCAGCACTTCTCATGATGTGCTCAGCATGTAAATTAAACAGGGTGACAGCAGACAACCTGTCATATCCTTTCTCAATCTTGAACTAGTCAGTTGTTCCATATAGGGTTCTAATTGTTGCTTCTTGATCCACATGCAGGTTTCTCAGGAGACAGTTAAGATGGCCTGGTATTCTCATCTCTTTAAGAGCTTTCCACTTTGTTATGATCCACATAGTCAAAGACTTTAGTGTAGTCGATGAAATAAAGGTAGATGTTTTTCTGGAATTCCCTTGCCTTCTCTATGATCCAGCGAATGTTGGCAATTTGATCTCTGGTTCCTCTGCCTTTTCTAAACCCATCTTGGACATCTGAAAGTTTTTGGTTCACATAATGCTGAAGTCTAGCATGCAAGATTTTAAGCATGACCTTACTAACATGGGAGATGAGTGCAATTGTCCAATGGTTAGAACATTCTTTAGTACCATCCTTCTTGGGAATTGGGATGAGAATTGACCTTTTCCGGGCCTGTGGCTACTTCTGGGTCTTCCAGATTTGCTGACATATCGAATGCTCCATGTATTGTAGGATGTTAAACAACATACAGTGCCTCTGCCTACTAGATGCCAGTAACACCCATTCCTGCTGTGACAGCCAAAAATGTCTCCAGATGTTGGCAATTCTCCCCTGGAGGGTAACAACCCCTAGTTGGGGATCACTGGTGTTATATAAAGTGTCTGCCACATTCCCTGGCCACCATATTCCCTAATGCGTCTTGCTTTGAAGAGACTGGCTTCACTGATGGGAGAGGACATACAGGAAACATAGCATCAAGCTGTGTTTCCATCAGAATAAGTGAGGACATGAGCACTGTGGGGGCAGAAAGATAGGCATGAACGGTGTGTCAGCTATGCCATTAAGACAGAGCCAGACTGAGTTTGGAGTCAGAGGAACATTATATGGTGAGAACACTATGCTAAACCACTCCCAGATCCTTGACGCTCAGAAAGCAGTGTGAGCTAATAAATGTTTTCTGCTTTAAGCTGCTAATTTGTTATGCAGCAGTAGATAACTAATACAGATGACTTCCTTGTCTTTCACTCAGAGAACTCTAAGAAAATTGGATGAAGCTAGTTTTGTTAATCTGGCAGAACACCAGCATGAGAAAAAATAAATAAACCTAGGACAGAAAATCAAGCAAGTGAAGCATCCTTTAAGGAGGAATAGCACCTCATTAGATTGTTCCTATAGTGTTTATTTTTTATTAATGAAATATTAACATCCATGTCTTTTTAAAATTCCTTACACCCATGTAACTATACTAGGTTGAAAATGTCCACTGAGACAAGAAAGATAGAACATTTATGTACTTCCCCTCACCTGTCTTCAGGGGATAGGTGACTCAATAAGTGTATATTGAATGCTTTTTCCTGTAAAATTATTAAATGATATATAAAAATGAAATTCTACTGCCATATGACTAATGAAATGTCAATCACTAAAGGAATGGTAAATTATGACACAGATATATTATGAACTCTTAATGGAGCCATTTGAAAGAATTTTGATGAGGAACACTGAAATTGAGAAATTTATGGGTACACGGCTAATATAGAACTATATAGAACATTACACTATTTATATGTAGAACATGTAACATTAATAATATGCATCAAAGGAAAAAGAAGCAGAAGATATTAAGAAGAGGTGACAAGAATACACAGAAGAACTGTACAAAAAAAATCTTCACGACCAAGATAATCATGATGGTGTGTGATGACTCACCTAGAGCCAGACATCCTGGAATGTGAAGTCAAGTGGGCCTTAGGAAGCATCACTACAAACAAAGCTANTGCTTTTGAACTGTGGTGTTGGAGAAGACTCTTGAGAGTCCCTTGGACTGCCAGGAGATCCAGCCAGTCAATCCTAAAGGAAATTAGTCATGAATATTCATTGGAAGGACTGATGTTGAAGATGAAACTCCAATACTTTGGCCATCTGATGCAAATAGCTGACTTATTAGAAAAGACCCTGATGCTGGGAAAGATGGAAGGCAAAGGGAGAAGGGGATGACAGAGGATGAGATGGTTGGATGGCATCACTGACTCAATGGACAGGAGTGAGTAAACTCCGGGAGATGGTGATGGACAGCGAAGCCTGGCGTGCTGCGGTCCATGGGGTTGCAGCGTCGGACACAACTGAGCAACTGAACTGAACTGAACTGAAAGGAAAAGGGTATGTATGAAATTTTAATTTGTGTCTATCACTGAGAGGTGAGGTTATGGAAGAATTTTTTGGTGGGACAGGTAGAGCAGAAAGTGTTTTCTCATAGGATAGCATAGTCAATAGGTTTGGAGTTTAAAACTCTAGCTATATCACTTAAAAACTATATAACTTTTGGCCAGTTAGTTGATTTTTATCTCTCTATGTTATAGTTTCTTTATTTGGGAAATGGGGATAATGTTAATAATGTCAGTGCTTATAGACAGAAAGATGTCTATGACAGACCAAAGAAATATAAAGTACAGATCTTCCGTTTACAATGGGGTTATGTCCCAACTAGGAAATCTGTCATAAATTGAAAATATCTTAAGTCAAAAATTCATTTAATATACCTAATCTACCTAACATCATAGCCTAGCTTCTCCTACCTTTAACATTCTCAGAACACTTACAATAGCCTACAGCTGGGCAAAATCATCTAACACAAAGTCTATTTTGTAATAAAGTGTCGAATATCTCATGTAATTTATTGAATACTGTTCTGAACGTGGAAAACAGAATGTTTGTTTGGATACTGAAGGGCTGTAAATGTACCGTTGTTAACTAAATGATTGTATGACCGACTGGGAGCTGTGGCTTGCTGCCTTGCCCATCAGGAGAGAGTGTCATACTACGAATCTCTAGGCTGGAAAAGATCACAATTCAAAATTCAAGGTATGAACAACAAGATCCTACTGTATAGCACAGGGAACTGTATTCAATCTCCTGGGATCAATCAGGAAAAAGGATATTTTAAAAAAAGAATTTATATACA
This sequence comes from Neotragus moschatus, assembly GCA_006410615.1. Lineage (NCBI taxonomy): Eukaryota > Metazoa > Chordata > Mammalia > Artiodactyla > Bovidae > Neotragus > Neotragus moschatus. The sequence continues at coordinate 1,657,758 of SJYA01000750.1, forward strand.
TGTATAACTGAGTCACTTTGCTGTACAGCAGTTTGGCTCAACAATGTAAATCAAATATACTTCCATAATAAAATGTAACTGGAAAGTTTTATAGGCCACTAAAAAAAAATCAGATACACTGAAAAAAAGCCTATGGATGAAAAGTTTAATGACTTAACAAAAGAATACATATATGTGTGTGTATGCATGTATAACTGAATCACTTTTCTGTACAGCAGTAATTAATACAACACTATAAATCAATAAAAAAGTATAGTTCCTACTGAATTGTATCACTTGTATCACTTTTACACCATCCTGAAGTTGAAGACGTGTAAGTCAAACTATCATTAGGTCAAGGACCATCTGTATTAACAAATACATGATATCTTTTACATAACCCCTACTTGTGACTGCTTTTTTTAAAGTTTCTAAATGATTTTAATTTCCTTGCAAAGTAGGTGCCACAGAGTCAACTTAACAATTGAGTTCCTAACTGTGTATTTTAGTTTGGGGTTGGATTTGAGGTAAGAATGGGAGTATCCCATTGGGTTGCAAGCCCCAGGGTTGTGCAGAGCAGTATCTATATAACCAAGCATGGTGGGGTATGGATGGGATTGGTGGTATTTACAGGCATCTCTACACTATGAGGAGTCTTAAGAAGCAGTGGGTTTTAAAATCAGTTCTTGCGGCAGAGGTAAATCAAGAGAAGCAGGACTAGGTAAGCCCAACGTAGGCCCTTGATAGCCTTTCCTGATTGTGCTGATACTGGGAGCAGCCATAGTTCCAGGTGCTAAGAGCCCTGCCCTGCAAGGTCTTCTGTTGTGCACATCATCATGAAGCTGTGGTTGGTCACTGGACTAACCTAAGAACCATGCCTTTTAGGCCAATTCTGGACTTCTCAAACTAGCCAAAATATTATTAGGCCTGCATCTACAGCAATTAAAACAGCAAAAGATTGAAAGTTTGAAAGCAATCCGAATGTCCAACAATAAGGGCCTGTTAAATAGAGACGGTGTTTCCAGCTGATAAACTAGTATATAGTCATTACAAATGAAAAGTAGAAAGAGCAGGTGCTAATAGATTATAATAAAGTTACAATAAAAAAGAAGATATAAAGTTTAGTAAACTATAGTTGTATAAATTATTTATGTTTATGGACAAGGTTTAAAAAGAAAAACACAAATATCAGAAAAGTTTGTTTAGGTGGTAAACATGAAATGACTTTTTTCATGAATTGTCATTATTGATAAAATATGATTGTGTAAGTAATTTTAAAATATATTCCTGTTTTTAAAACCCAGAAATTTGACTCAACAATTCTATTTCTAGAAGTGTATTCTAAGAATATAAAACAAATATAATATATATTTAAGTGTAAAGTATATATACATTTAAGATTATTCAAAAGAAGCATTATTTGCAATACAAAGTTATTAGAAGTAACATGTGATGCTAAAATAGGGTTAGTTACATTCAGAGAACTGTGTGGTTATATCATGAGACCTGTATAATTATTGAGATGATGCAGTTTTGTGTTATAAATATGAATAAATGTTGTGATATGGTATTAACTTAAAGAAAATACAGCTATGCATATACCAATACAAAGAATAGTCTGAAAGGATGCAGGCCAAAATACTAGCAGTGGTTATGTCTGAGCATGGCTGTTTCAGTGATTATTTGAATTTTTCCAAATCTGTATTTACAATCCTTCTACAATTAAAATGTGTAGTTTATGTAATTTTACAAAGGGGGAGAACTTTAGGTATGTAACTCTGCTGCATATTCTTTCTTATCTTCTCGCCTGAAAGAATCAGAGACCAGTTTGATGTCCAGGTGGCACGTGAATAATTGCATTGAGCCCTAGTACACACCTGTCAGATGCACAGATGGGAGCAGCTAGAAGAACCTGTGGCCCAGAGGAATGAGCAACAATCTCAGAGTTAGTCTTTGTTCTACCCCCTGCTTCCTCAGGGCTTTGAACGAGTCTCTTAACTGATACCTCTAATATTTTTTGAAAGCAGATTGAAAATAAATCATTATAAATAAAGCCAGTTATTTACTTCCCTGAGTCTTATTTCTCTTTATTTACTAAATGGGAATATAATGTCTGTTTTTCCCATCTGGCAGAGTGGCTTTGAGAATCAAGTGAAAGGATAGGAAAATATTTCTAAACATGTCAACATCATCATTTCAAGATGACAAATATGCACATTATGATACAATGTGGAAAATGTTTTCTTATCAAAATAAGTGAAAAACAAGATATCACATCCTTGCACATACATGCTGATCTTGTTCAGTCACTTAGTCATGTCCAGCTCTTTGCAACCCCATGGACTGCGGCACTCCAGGCTTCCCTGTGCTTCATCACCTCCCGGAGCTTGCTCAAACTCATGTCCATTGAGTCACCGATGCTATCCAACCATCTTGTCCTCTGTCCTCTTCTTCTTCCACCCTCAATCTTTCCCAGCATCAGGGTCTTTTCTAATGAGTCAACTCTCTGCATCACGTGGCCAAAGTATTGGAACTTCAGCTTCAGCATCGGTCTTTCCAGTGAATATTCTGGACTGATTTCCTGAGGCTGGTTTGATCTCCTTGCAGTCCAAGGAACTCTCAAGAGTCTTCTCCAAGACCACAGTTCAAAAGCATCAATTCTTCAGTGCTCAGCCTTCTCTATGATCCAACTCTCACATCCATACACGACTATTGGAAAAACCATAGTTTTGACTATACAGACCTTTGTTGACAAAGTAATGTCCCTGCTTTTTAATATGCTGTCTAGGTTTGTCATAGATGATGACACTGATGTAAAACAGGTGTTGGGGTAGAACAGTGAGCGATATTTTTGCGGTACTTTATTGAGATAAAATTTACTTACAATCAAATGCCTAAATCTTAAGTTTACAGTTACAGCTCAATGACTGCTTTCACGGGGATACAACTATCAGACCATCACCCAGATCAAGGTAGAGAACGTTCCCTTCTTCCCACAGAGTTCATTCATGGGCATTTCCAATCGAGCCTCACCCCTACCCAGAGGTAATCTGACCTTCATTTTAACCATAATGTTAAAGTTATAAGTTGTTCAGGAGTTCCCTGAAGGTCCAGTGGTTAGGACTCTGTGCTCTCACTGTTGAGGGCCTGGGTTCAATCCCTGGTCAGGGAACTAGGGTTCCACAAGCCTCACAGAAAAGGATGTTCAAAACTCATTCAAGCTCATTTGACATAGAACCTGAATTCCTGGATTCATGCCTGAGATGCCCTTTCCTACGGGGAAATCCCAAATGCTTTTAGTTCCTCCTATTCCTCATCTGTTTAATCAGAATGATAATTCTCCTTCAGCATTCATGGCTGTGGGGAAATTTAAAACACCATGAATAAGTCCTGTATTCCTGCTCATAGGAGGCAGTTTACAAACGTCGTTTCTTGTGTATTTTTCCTGTAGTGATTAGTGTTCCAGCTGAAGTCTTGGGTTTGGATCTCTGTTGCCTCCCAACCCAGCTGAGCGACATTGGTCAACTTTAAAAAAAAATAACTGTGTTATTTATTTAGCTGTGCGGAGAGCAGGGACTACTCTTCGTTGCAGTGTAGAGGCTTCTTATTGTAGTTTCTCTTGTTGCAGAGCACAGACTGCAGGGCATGAAGGCTTCAGTAGTTGCAGGATGTGGGCTCAGTAGCTATGGTTCTTGGGCTCCAAGCACAGGCTCAATAGTTACAGCCCACGGGCTCAGCTGCTTCACAGCAAGTGTAATCTCCCCGGATCAGGGATTGAACCTGTGTCACCTGGTATTGGCAGGCTGTTCTTTCCCACTGAGCCACCAGAGAAGCCTCAACCTCGGCCAACTTTTAATCTATCTCTTTCTCAATTTCATTGTCTGTGAATTAAATACCTTATCGTTTTCAGAATACATAATATGCAGAGAAACCTGCAGGCAAAAAGGTTTTGAAAGCTGGAGCTAGGGCATTATTCTGAACCCTGGGATGCTCTTCCAGGTCACTGTTTAAACCCTTTTGCAAATGGGCTCAGAGGACCTTGAACACAGTGGATTAGTGACGGAAGGAAGATCAGCTTACTTACAGTAAGCTTAGAGTAAGATCATGTCCAGGTTTGACCTTTACACCACCAGGCATCTCTCTTCATAAAAGAACAATGAAAGCAGAAAATGCTCTATGGAAATCACTGGCAAATCTTCTTTCACTGACAATTTTTTTTTAAAAATGACAATTTTGTCTCAGAGACTACATAGTTACTTTTCGTTATCTTGTCATCACATACTTTTAAGCCAACTTAGTGTCATCTGTATCCATGACAACAGCTGCCAGTGCCTACTTCTGCCTTCACCATGGAAATCTGGAAAAAACAAACATGATTAAGAGAAGAATTCCCAGAAAACTGGATTTAATACAGAGTAAAATACAGGTAAGCTTGGCAAAGACAATAGCTATTAATATAGCACCTTGATAGTGACAGCAAAGTGGAGAGACTGTTTACAGTATATTATTAAAAGGAAAAGCAAGAAAACTTGTGCTTAGGAACATTCTATTAACACTGTTTTATTTTTCAATTCCAAAGGTAATTCTTATTCATTCTAGAAAAGAGCCAAAATTGAGAAAAATTCATTGTGTAAATATTTTGAAATATATTTTTCAATCTTCTTCATGCACACTTTAAAAAATCTTAGAATATAAAGTTTATATCTGTTAGATATAAACTCAGCTGTGCAAGAATCATAACTCTTTAAACTCTTTTATATAAGTGAACTTAATATTTTTTTCAAGCCCCTTTCCATCTAGGAGTAGAAACTGACTGTAGATTAAATATCCTTCCCCTTTCTCTGCCCAAGGCTGGGGGAAGAGAAGAGAAGACTAGTATCTGGTCTGAGCTCATTTTCATCTATCTACATTGGCCTCTTCACCTTTTGAACCTTAAAAGTCTTTCACTGTTCCACTGAGATGATGACTACACATACTGAATGGGAAGAGAGCAAGTGATTCAAGGAAATATGGGGGACCATTTCTTAACATCCCCAAAATGTGATTACATATTGTTTGGCTGACATTATTCTCTCATATGGATATTATAGTTTATTTAAGTACCTTCTCTTATTAGGCATTTTAGTGGGAATTTTTATTTGCTTCCTTGGTACAAATTCCTCCAAGTGAGATTGCTGCATCATGTGCTATGCTAATGTTTAAGGATTTGGAAACAAAGTGCCAAATTATCCTTGTAAGGATTGTAGGAATTTACCCTTCCATCATACATATGAATTTCTATTTATTTGTACATTCTACACAATATGATTTTGATCTTTCTGAATCGAAATAAATCATAAAATTGATATATGCTAATTTAAAAAATTAAGCAATGCAGAAGACCAATTAGCAGAAAGTGAAACCCTACTTCTCCCAACTCTACTCTCCACTTTTAAAACAATACCTGTCCAGGATTTTTTTCAGATACTAAGGTCAGTTCAGTCAGTCATTTTGGTCACTCAGTCTTGTCTGACTCTTTGCGACCCCATGAATTGTAGCACGCCAGGCCTCCCTGTCCATCACCAACTCCCGGAATTCACTCAAACTCATTTCCACCAAGTCGGTGATGCCATCCAGCCATCTCATCCTCTGTCGTCCCCTTCTCCTCCTGCCCACAATCCCTCCCGGCATCAGGGTCTTTTCCAATGAGTCAGCTCTTCACATAAGGTGGCCAAAGTATTGGAGTTTCAGCTTTAGCATCAGTCCTTCCAAAGAACACCCAGGATGGATCTCCTTTAGGATGGACTGGTTGGACCTCCTTGCAGTCCAAGGGACTCTCAAGAGTCTTCTCCAACACCACAGTTAAAAAGCATCAGTTCTTCGGTGCTCAGCTTTCTTCATAGTCCAACTCTCACATCCATACATGACCACTGGGAAAACCCAGTAAGGTAGAGATACGTAAATGATAGATAGAGAAAGGGGGTGGGGCAGAGAGAGGCAGAGACATAAATATAATATAATGTAACACAGAGATACATATATTTTTAAAAATAGAAACATATATTGTTTTATAACTACTATTATAAATTGATTTACCCAATAAATATTATTGAATATCTACCATGTGCCAAACATTGTTTTATATACTAGATATTTTTCTGTGTCAATAAATATAAATCTGTATAATCATTTTAATGGTATTCCATGCTATAATACACCACAAATGGAAAACAAATTCTCTATTATTATCATTTAAAGCTACATTTAATTCTTATGCAACCATCTTTGTATATTTGGATTATTTTCTTAAATTTCCAGACGGGAAATGCTGAGGCAAAGGACATGCACATTAAAAATGTTAATACATATTCTCAGGTGTATCCCCAGAGAGATGGTTAATTGTACCAGTAATGTATGAGAATTGTTGTTTCTCAACATCTTCACCAATATATGCAGTCTTCACTTTTAAAATTTTTGCCAACAAGATAGTCAAACAAACAAAATAAAAACCCCCAACTTGCTATTCTATTTTGGTTTTAATTAGTTCAGTTCAGTCACTCAGTCATGTCCAACTCTTTGTGACGCCATGGACTGCAGCATGCCAGGCTTCCCTGTCCATCACCAACTCCTGAAGCTTGCTCAAACTCATGTCCATCAATGATGCCATCCAACCATCTCATCCTCTGTCACCCCCTTCTCCTCCTGCCTTCAATCTTTCCCAGCACCAGGGTCTTTTCCAGTGCATCAGGTGGCCAAAGTATTGGAGCTTCAGATTCAGCATCAGTTCTTCCAATGACTGATTTCCCTTAGGATTGATTGGTTTGGTCTCTTTGTAGTCTAAGAGACTCTCCAGAGTCTTCTCCAACACTACATTTCAAAAGCATCAATTCTTCAGCACTCAGATTTCTTTATGGTCCAACTCTCACATCCAAACATGACTACTGGAAAAACTATACCTTTGACTATATAGCCCTTTGTCAGCAAAGTAATGTCTGCTGCTGCTGCTGCTGCTAAGTCACTTCAGTCGTGTCCGACTCTGTGTGACCCCATAGACAGCAGCCCACCAGGCTCCCCTGTCCCTGGGATTCTCCAGGCAAGAAAACTGGAGTGGGTTGCCATTTCCTTCTCCAATGCATGAAAGTGAAAAGTCAAGTCACTCAGCCGTGTCCGACTCCTAGCGACCCCATGGACTGCAGTCTACTAGGCTCCTCCGTCCATGGGATTCTCCAGGCAAGAGTACTGGAGCGAGTTGCCATTGCCTTCTCCAAAGTAATGCCTCTGCTTTTTAATATGCTGTCTAGGTTGGTCATAGCTTTTTTTTGAAGGAGCAAGCGTCTTTTAACTTCATGACTACAGTCACCATCCACAGTGATTTTGGAGCCCGAGAAAATAAAATGTCTCACTGTTTCCATTGTTTCCCCATCTATTTGCCATGAAGTGATGGGACCAGATGCCATGATCTTAATTTTTTGAATGGTGAGTTTTAAGCCAGCCTTTTCACTCTTCTCTTTCACTTTCATCAAGAGGCTCTTTAGTTCCTCTTAGCTTTCTGCCATAAGGATGGTGTCATCTGCATATCTGAGGTTATTGATATTTCTCCCGGCAATCTTGATTCCAGCTTGTCCTTCATCCAGCCCAACGTTTCTCATGATGTACTCTGCATATAAGTTAAATAAGCAGGGTCACAATACACAGCTTTGATGTACCCCTTTCCCAATTTGGAACCAGTCTGTTGTTCCATATCTAGTTCTAACTGTTGCTTCTTGACCTTCATACAGATTTCACAGGAGGCAGGTAAGGTGGTCTGGTATTCTCATCTCTTTAAGAATTTTCCACTGTTTGTTGTGATCAACAGTCAAAGGCTTTAGCATAGTTAATTAAGCAGAAGTAGATGCTTTTCTGGAATTTGCTTGCTTTTTCTATGAACCAATGGATGTTGGCAATTTCATCTCTGGTTCCTCTGCCTTTTCTAAATCCAGCTTGAACATCTGGAAGTTCTCGGTTTATGTACTGTTGAAGCCTAGCTTGGAGAATTTTGAGCGTTACTTTGGTAGTGTGTGATATGAGTGCAGTTGTGTGGTAGTTTGAATATTCTTTGGCATTGCCTTTCTTTGGGATTGGAATTAAAACTTTTTAATTAGTACTTATTCCTCTATGCAATTGAGAAAACCAACAAAACTTCTGAGCAGGGAAGGAATTTGCTCATCAATGTGAGGACTGGAGTTTCAGGAGGAGACCCAGGAATGGCGAGACCTGATGAGAAGTACTGAGGTATGAAGCTGTGAAGATGAGATTGGCAGTCAAAGTCAATTAAAATCATCTGGATGAAATATCAAGACAGTGTGGTGTGTTGTGGTTATAACCAAGAAATATCAAACTTTATATGTATAAATATAAAGTTCCGAATTTGGAACCAGTCTGTTGGATTATAAAAAATATAAATTTTTTGTCCTTTATATTGTCCTTCAAGAAAGAATTAATAAAGAGAGGATGATATGCATGATAAATCTGAGTACATTTAGCCAATTCTGTGGAGAGAGGGAATCTGACCCTAATGCTCAAGAATGAATGAATGACCTGCCCCAGTGTACCTTGGGGGAGAACTAGATAGTTCATTCAAATCTACCATGACCTGGATTTTTTTTTTCAATTCATCAGAATAATTTTTTTCCTCTGGAGGAAATCATGTTCATCATTAAGAAAAAAAGATGAAACATTACTAATGTTTATACAGTGAAAACAAGCATTCTTGTCTTAAGATGGCCAGAATTAGAGAATGCTTTCCTTCCCTCTCTGGGAATAATAATGATAATAGATCATATATTTCTAGTGCTTACTGTGTGCCAAAAACTAAACTTCCTTCATATACTAACTCATTCAACCCCCACCCCCCACCACACACACAGCTCTCAGAATATTTTCAGTTTATGATCTCATTTTTTAGATGAGAACACTGTATCACAGAGTTCAGTAACTTGAACAACGTTGCAGGATTTATGAGCAGTGGATTTGGGATTCAAACCCAGATGGACTGACTTCCCAGCCTATTTACTTAATCTAATCACATTGCCCAAAGTACTTTTCAAGGTAGAGGGACATTTCTGGACACAAAGAGACAAAGGTCACTAAAAGGGCTTTACCTTATTCCCTATCATAGGGATGCTAAGCAAATTTCATCTACCTGACCTCAGAGCTGGTGAGGCTCCCTGACTGGTACAGGTGGACCCCAGTGGTTTGTCCATAGCTACCCATTGTTACCATTTCTCATGTACCCTTCATGTAGAAGCATATGCATAGTGTTTCTATATAACTTTTAACAAAGTGGTTAAAAATTCACCTTGGACATTATTATTTTTCAATTCATAACTAACTCATTCTTTTTTATCAATTGATATTCCATTTTTTTATTTAACCAATTCCCTGGTAATAGATATTTAGACTGTTTCTAAACAATGCTCCAGTGAATATCTTTGCATATAAATCCTTTGCATAAGTGAAAACCACACTATATTCCTACTTGTGAAATTATTATATCAAAGGGTATATGCATTTTAAAATTTAATAGATTGTACCTAATTGCTCCCCAAGGTATACCAATTTGCCATTGCCATTGAAGTGTATGAGAGCATCCAGTTTGTGGATTAAATATAGTTGACCCTTGCACAACTCAGAGGTTATGGGTGCCAACTTCCACAGTCAAAATTCACCTATAACTTTGTAGTCAGCCCTCCATATAAATGGTTCCGAATCCTGGGGTTCAATGAACTGCAGATCATGTACGTATTTAGTGAAAAAAAAATCTTGCATAAGTAGATAGCACAGTTCAAACCGGTGTTCTTCAAGGGTCATCTGTAAATATACCTTCTGTCTGACCCTGCCCCCTGACCTCCAGAAATCCATACCTTGGTTCTATGCTTCCAGGAAGCCTTTTGGTCAATAATTCTGCCCCCTGGGCAGAAGAGGAATACAGTGATAGAGGACACATCTATTCCCTTCACTGGATGGTTACGTCCTCGTCACTGTAAAATTAATGAACAGAAATGGTGTGGTTAACCTAAGTCTGTTTGCTTAATTCTAGCTTATGGACAAAAGCAAATTTCTAGAGCCACAAATCTGTGCACAAGACCCCAAAATGCTGTGACCACATCAAGCACTGGTCAACACAGGAGGGACCTTATGCTTCCAATGATAAGGCTTAAAATGGACATTGACTGGGGTCAGATGGGAATAGAACATGTAGAACCTTGAAAATCACTGAAAGGACTTTGGCTTTTACCATGTGGATTTGAAGGACTGCCATCAGAGGAGGATCTTTAAGGGAAAAAAATTCTCTTCTCACTGGTCCTCCAAAGGGGTTTTGTGAGAACTTGGTTATTGGTGGCACATTTTTAAGCCCTCCACTTACTTGTTTTTTCAAGTCAGAAAATAAATCAATCAAGATTTTACATGCGGTATTATTTAGATTTGGTGCTTAGGTTGTATGGCATGGCTGTGCCTGGATCTGCCCCACATAAGAAAATGAAGACCATGCATCACCTTACAGGGAATTTCATCACTGTTCTGTCAGGACCAGCAAGGATTTGGTCTTGAGTTATCAGTTGGACCACTTGATTTGGGGCTGGATAATTTCTATGCTTTGTTTTCCTTGATTTCACTCCAAGAGGGTAGTTAGGCTCTTTAAGTGTCCTTGTCTTCTTGTGTCTTTTAAGAAACTTCTTGAAAACGGCTATTCCCGCCTTTTGTGAAGAGATTATGCTAGGAATCCAGGAGTGGGCAGGGAGGATGATGGACTGAGAATAGATCCTGGGAGAGGTAGGCAACAGGCCTCAAACTTGGTAGTGTTCCCAGTAGGGGGCAGGCAAGCTAGACCCAGACACAGAGATCATAGCCTCTAACTTTGCAGCGTGGCCAGACTGAACAGGGACATTGTACCTTGGAAATGAGGATATGAGTAGTGACTGATGGAATGGATATTAGCTAGAAGTCTGAGGTCTTCTGTTGTTTTCTAGATGCCCTAGAGCTCTCTAGACTCTTGTGTGGAAGGTAAGGGAGCCCCAGGAATGACTGAGGTTGAATTTCTCACCAGTCTGGTGGAATGAAGATTCGATAATAATTAGATTTAGAAAAAGAAATGCAATACTTTGTTCATAATCTTTTAGCGAAAACACTGCATATTATATTTCTGATTGCATCACAGCAGAAGGTCTCCTTATTTTGTTTGATTAATTCTGTTTATACAAGGATCTAGTTGAGTCCCTTAAGCAAATTACTTAAACATCCCATGATTCAAAATTCTCATTAAAAAAATGCAGGAAATAATGGTGCCACCTCATAAAATTTTATAAACATTAAATAAGTTAATATACACAAAATACTGAAAATAATGTCTAGTATGTAATGTTTGTTGTTATCATTATCTTCTATTTAAGTCATTGTTTGTATGGATGTGAGAGTTGGACTGTGAAGAAGGCTGAGTGCCGAAGAATTGATGCTTTTGAACTGTGGTGTTGGAGAAGACTCTTGAGAGTCCCTTGGACTGCAAGGAGATCCAACCAGTCCATTCTGAAGGAGATCAGCCCTGGGATTTCTGTGGAAGGAATGATGCTAAAGCTGAAGCTCCAGTACTTTGGCCACCTCATGCGAAGAGTTGACTCATTGGAAAAGACTCTGATGCTGGGAGGGATTGGGGGCAGGAGGAAAAGGGGACAACAGAGGATAAGATGGCTGGATGGCATCACTGACTCGATGGACATGAATCTGAGTGAACTCTGAGAGTTGGTGATGGACAGGGAGGCCTGGCGTGCTGCGATTCATGGGGTCACAAAGAGTCGGACATGACTGAGCGACTGAACTGAACTGAAGTGAACGTACAACCTCCAGACATTCTTTTGATCACTGTAATAAATAATTATAAAGTATGTAACTCCATTGCTAACACTAGTGAGGGGGTACTCTTTCTGCCCCCTTCTGATGTCTGTCAGAGGCTTTCTCTATCCCTTTTACACTTTAATAAAACTCTATTATGCAAAAGCTCTGAGCAATCAAGCCTCGTCTCTGGCCCTGTATTGAATTATTCTCCTCTGGAGGCCAAGAATCCTGGCGTCTCTCGTGGTTCAGCAACAACATTTCATCTTGGGCCTTGTCTGGGATTTTTCAGGAAAAGAGAGGAACAACCCTGCGTCCAAGGAGCGGTGGCTGCGCTGGCGTAGGAGGGCCAAGAAGAGCTACTCCACGTTCAAGGTCAGGAGGGGCGGTCAAGAGGAGAATACCCCTCGTCCAAGGTAAGGAGCAGCAGCTGCACTTTGCTGGAGCAGTCGTGAAGAGATACCCCACATACAAGGTAAGAGAAACTCAAGTAAGACGGTAGGTGTTGCAAGAGGGCATCAGAGGGCAGACACACTGAAACCATAATCACAGAAAACTACTCAATCTAATCACACGGAGCACAGCCTTGTCCAACTCAATGAAACTAAGCCATGCCGTGTGGGACCACCCAAGATGGGTGGGTCNAACCTAGATAGCATATTGAAAAACAGAGACATTACTTTGCCAAGAAAGGTCCGTCTAGTCAAGGCTATGATTTTTCCAGTAGTCACGTATGAATGTGAGAGTTGGACTGTGAAGAAAGCTGAGCGCCGAAGATTGATGCTTTTGTGGTGTTGGAGAAGACTCCTGAGAGTTCCTTGGACTGCAAGGAGATCCAACCAGTCCATTCTAAGGAGATCAGCCCTGGGTGTTCTTTGGAAGGTCTGATGCTAAAGCTGAAACTCCAGTACTTTGGCCACCTCATGCGAAGAGTTGACTCATTGGAAAAGACTCTGATGCTGGGAGGGATTGGGAGCAGGAGGAGAAGAGGATGACAAAAGATAAGATGGCTGGATGGCATCACCAACTCGATGGACATGAGTTTGAGTGAACTCCGGGAGATGGTGATGGACAGGGAGGCCTGGCGTGATGCAATTCATGGGGTCGCAAAGAGTCGGACAGGACTGAGGGACTGAACTGAACTGAACTGATTTAAGCCATTAGAATTCTTATGATATCCAAAATTGCAAGTTTTTGGCTTGATGAAAAGAGGTGGTGGGAACTCACTAGGCTGGTAGCTCAGGTCTGGCTTCAAATCATTTAAAGCCTGGTACAGTGGGAGATCTTCCCTGGTGGCTCAGAGGTTAAAGCATCTGCCTGCAATGTGGGAGACCTGGGTTCAATCCCTGGGTTGGGAAGATTCCTTGGAGAAGGAAATGGCAACCTACTGCAGTATTCTTGCCTGGAAAATCCCATGGACAGAGGAGCCTGGTGGACTAAAGTCCCCGGGGTCACAAAGAGTCGGACATGACTGAGCGACTTCACTTCATAGTGGTAGATATGTGGTAGATATTGCTCGAGCTAATCAGTAGCTGGTTCCTTGCTGGGCATCTGGGAAACTGCACTCCCCAGTGAACCAGCTCAGTCGTGTCTGATTCTTTGCAATCCCATGGACTGTAGTCTACCAGGCATCCATGGAATTTTCCAGGCAAGAGTACTGGAGTGGGTTGCCATTGCCATTTCCTTCTCCAGGGGATCTTCCCGACCCAGGAATTGAACCCAGGTCTCCTGCACTGCAGGCAGATGCTTTACTGTCTGAGCTACCAGGGAAGCCAAAGCCTGGAACAGAAAATTTAAAAGGTGGCATAACTCAATCTACAGTAACAAGCCTAGAACTAGAAGCAAGACACACCAGACACAATGAACATGCTTTGTACTCAAGTCTTCATTTCTAAGTTAACTAAATATCATTCTCCTGGAAAAGGAATCAAGGCTCCTTGAGAAATGACTGAAACAGAGGTCCAGGGTGGAGAAATTACCTTGAACTTCTTATTGCACTGAAAAGTAAGAAAATTCTCAAAGAATTATGAGGAGCATGTCAAAAGGGCATAAAATCAGTATTGAGGGGTTCCCACTGTACAATATGTAATAATACATGCTATAAAAATAATTTTGTTTTTTTATAAATAATTACATCAGATTTTAACATAGTGAATAAGGAATCTTTGAGTCTATTGTGATTAAAAAAAATGGATAGACAAATGGAGAAAGTAAAGCTCTACCTTTTATTATATGCCAACAAATAAATATAGAAGGAATGTTAGAATTAGAAAAAAATCCATTGACCACCACTATAATAGTAATAAATGATTCAGATAAGAATAATCAACAAATCGTAAATTATATGGCTGAAAGTTGAATGAGGAACAGGATATTTAAATAGTCTCTTTTCACAAAATAGTAATTGATTACTTATGAATTAATAGTGTAGAATATTTACTAATTAACTTTACAGTGGGAAAACATGGGAGACATTAACTTAACCAAGTGCTAAGTAAGTGCTTGGTTAAAACATTAACCAAGACAGTAAGTTAAGACATTAACTCGACCACGTTCCATTACATCACTAGTAATGGAACAAACAGACGTTATGCAGCTTCTGATATGTTACACTGAGAGCACATCGTTACTTGTGTATTTTCTTGGTCAGCAGTGCATATCTTGAGCATAATTATGAGGAATTAGGCAAATCCAAATTTCAGCACAAGTTTCGAAGTAACGAAACTGTTCTTTTAAAGTATATCAAGGTCATGAAAGACAAACTCTTCCAGAATAAAGATTCAGAAGCATAACAGTAAGTGCAATTTTAACCTTGAACTGGATCTCAGACCTTAAAGGACAGTATTGGGATTAACAGTGAAATCTGAATGAGGTCTGTGGATACATGGAAATATAAAATCTATGTTAATTTTTTTGGTTGTATGTAGTTATGTAGAAGAGCATTTTTTGTTTTTAGGAAACACAACCTGAAGAGTTAAGAGATAATGAAATTTCATATTTGTAACTTACTCTCAAATAGTTCAGAAAAATATGTATGCAATACAAAGATAATAACAGGCAAATAAGATAAAAGCTTATCAGTTGGGGGAATCCAAGTAAATGATATATAGGAATTCTTTCTAGTGTATGTGCAACTTTTCAGTAAACTGAAATTATTTAAAAATAAAAAGTTAAGACAATGTTCAAAAGTAGGACAAATCACTATGACAATAAGAAAATTTTACTAAGCTTTCAAGAAATAGATCATTCCAGTTTAATAAAAGACTTCCAAAGAATACAAAGGGAAGAAATAGTCCTCAACCTTGATACCTAAGCAAAATATGCTAGTAGAAAAAGGGGAAATTACAGCCGAATCTCATGCATGAACATAGGTGAGAAACTCTAAAAAATATATTAGTAAACTGAACACAGCAATGTGTAGAAAAGATAATACACCTAAACTAAATTCAGTTTATCCCTGGAATACAAGTCCAATCTAGCATTAAAAGTTTTATAAATGTAGGGGACTTCCCTGGTGGTCCAGCAGCTAAGACTTCATGCTCCCAATGCAGGGGCTAGGCTTCAATCCCTTATCAGGGAACTAGATCTCATATGATGCAGCTAAGACCCAGAACAGTCAAACAAATAAATAAAAATAAATATTATTTTTTTAAGTTTTATAAATGTAATTCATAACATTAATAGATTAAAGAAGAAAATCACTATATTCTCAATAGTTGTAGAGAAAGCACTTGTGAAAAAAGAACCTCGGTAAACCAGGAAACAGAGTGGACTTTCTTTAGCCAGCTAAAGAGTATATACAGAAAACCTACAGTCAAAATAATCCTAATTAATAAAACATGAGAAACAGTCTCCTTAAAAATCAAGAACAAGGAAAAGAAAAATGTACACTATTCTATTTTATACTGTACTAGAGTTTTAGCCATTGAATTAAGGAAGGAGGAGGAAGAGGGAAGAAGAGGGGAGAAGAGGGAGGAAGGGAAGGTAGGAAGGAAGGGGGGAAGAAAAGCAGGCAAGTATCAGGGTTAGAGATGAACAAACAAAATTGGTTTTATCCGCAGATGATAAATGTCTACACAAAAAACCCAAGATTATTCAGACAAATTAATAAATTTAGTAAGATGGAGAGATACAGAGCCAATATACAAAAAATTTGTTATATCTAGATACCCCAGCCATAACGAAAACAGTTTCCAAAATGCCAGTAACAATAGAAAGATAAAGACCCTAGCAATGAGATAGGCTGGGACCTGAGTCCCTTTACCTCAGTGCTTGCATCTGAACAAAGATCTCCTCCAGCAATACAAACCAACCATAGGAGACTAAAAATAGCTGCACGCATGCAGAAGTGAGGCACACGATGAACAAAAGGCACTAAAATTAATATACTGAAGGGCCAAGACCCAACTGCCACGTCTAAGGTGCAGGGAGAATGATGCAGGATATTATTCATAATCTCTGCACACAGCACCACCAAGGCGGTGAACAGACCGCCTAAGCCACCCCCAACACCCACCCCACAAAACAGCCCCCTCCACCATCTCAGCATTTAAAGGACCAGCTCGACCAGCTTGCCTCCCCCGCCCCCGCCCAACACACACACAGGAGCAAGGGCACCTGTTCCTTATTCTTGCTCCCGCTCCCTTAGCTCCATGAGTCCCAAAAAGCCTTGACTGAATTCCTTATCTGGCCTCTTTTCAATTTCTACTGATACGAAAGTCTAAGAACTCAGGTTTCTAATAGTAATAAGTATAGTAGAAATGCACAAGACGTTAAAGAACGCTTAAATAAATGCAGATACATCCATGTTTCTGGGCAGGGCGATACTATCTTAAAAGCACAATTTAAGAGCATAAACTCTGGATCCAGATTGCATTTGATTCAGCCACTCTGCAGCAGGCAAGTTAATTAACCCCTTAGTATCTCCGTAATAATAGCAATTAAGTCACAAGGTTAAGAGGATTACACAAAACAATGCATATGAGACGTTTAGAACAATACCTGCCACATAGGAAATCTTTCAGACCACATGGTGAACTTCCCTGGTGGCTCAGATGGTAAAGCGTCTGTCTACAACCCGGGAGACCCGGGTTCGATCCGCAGATAGGGAAAATCCCCTGGAGAAGGGAATGGCAATCCACTCCAGTACTATTGCCTGGAGAATCCCATGGACAGAGGACCCTAGTAGGCTACAGTCCATGGGGTCCCAAAGAGCTGGACAGGACTGAGTGACTTCACTTTCACTTTCAGGCCTTGTGAAGCAAAGGAGCAACGAAGTAAAAGCATAGTCCCCTGACCAATGTGTAGTGGGCTCTCAGTTCTTATGTGAGAAAATGAAATACCCTTTTACCTTGTCTAAGTCACTCTTGTTTGGCATTTTCCTTCCCTTATTCCTGAGCTTTATCCTGACAAATACACTGGCCAACTCAAGCACCATGTCCAAGCTCTAGTCTTTTGTCCATCCTCCACTACAGCCACTCTTCCAGCCTCCCAACAGCTGAGGGAGTCCACGTGAGCCACTTGGATCAACAGGCTGTAAGAGGAATCCAGAGGGTTTCTGGGAAACTCCCCCTCTCCTTAGAGGCAGAAGCAGGAGGACAATAGAGCTTCTGGTTCTGCTGTCATCAGCTCCTGTCCTAGCTTGGGTTACCCTGGGAGTAAACTCTGAAATAAGGGTGTGAGCATCAGTGGTTTCTTTGGAAGGTGTTTCCAAGAGACATTGGTAGAAAAGTGGGGAAGAGAGACCAGGAAGGCCAAGAAGTCAATAAAAGATGGATTCTCAAAGCAAGTCACCCAGTGTGGGTAACTGAGACCTATTCCCCCCAGAGGAGCAATGTAGAACCTTCACTTTAATGTGATCACCCCTTTCAGGGTCAAGGCAGCAGGATTTACTCACCAACTCTCCTCAACTATTACTTGAGTGCTGTTCTAGGTTTTGGTGGCCAGAGAGAGATCTCAGTGGGGAGTGGGGTGGTGGAAGGGTGCTGGAAGTTGGAATCTGGGCCAGCATCCCTGAAAATGGAGTATGCCACAGAGATATGGGGTGACTACCTCTGCTACTCAGAATGTGCTCACTCTGCCTTACAACCATGATGGGAAGGCAGATTGAACTCAAGAGATGTGGCCCCAGAGCCTTGGTATCAAAGAGTTTCTGAACCCAAATAACAAAGCCCTACCTCAGGACTGTCTATTGATTGAAAGAAAAAAGAAACTCCTCTTTATTAGGCCACTGTTTGTTGGATCAAATGCATTCTTAGGAATGCTTAGGTTAATCTCAATGGGGTTAGGGTTTTGGAAACCAAAGGAAAATGTCTGTGGATGAGCAAGGGGTGGGGAGAGAAGAAGGAAGGATATGAGCTAGCATCTTTAAAATATCCTGCCGCGGTGGTTCACTATGGCTAGAACTTAGCATGTGGAAGCCAGGCCTGCATCCAGGGTAACTCCCCAGGGCCCAGCTGTCACCTCAGTGTGCAGTCCTCTTGCCCTTAGCAGTTCTCATCCAGCTCTCTGATAGAGACCTGAGGACTGACTAGAACTGTTTCAAGAATTCAAAACAATTCTGAAAAAGTCTGAGAACAACCTAAGGATATAATTTGTTTCCCTGACCATACACGTTGTGTTTAAACTGCTGTGGAGAAAAATCTGACTGGATAGGAGTATAGAAAAAGACGACTTAGAGACACAAGGAAAGAGTGATACTTACAGCCTACTCTTCTTTCTTCCTTAGCTCTCTTGGCTTCTTGTATTTCTCCGTCAGGATTAACCCTGTGGCTCCCTGCACTCAGTGCCTGAACTTTCCCTTTTAAAAGGTGCTCCTTCAGTGACTGGTAGAAATTAATCTCAGCCTTAATATAGATATTTAATCATTAACTTCTGATTATTAAATTAACATTTGTCTCTCTAACTAGATGATTAACTTCATGAGGAAATGGACACTATCTAGTGAACCAGCTAGCAGACTGACAGCTAGTAGGTGCTCAAGAAATACATATTGATTGAACTAATACATTTTAAGAAGATAAATATAAACCAAAGCAGGGGAAAAGAAAAGGGTTGCAATGATCTATGGCTGTGGGTTTACTCTGATGGCCTTACTTACACAGAGGGAATTGTGGAAAACAAAGAAAGATATTTCAGTATTTAGAAAAAATAAATACAGAGGTGATGTTTTCTAATGAGGGTGTTGATACACAGCTGGAGTGTATTCATGTCTGTATAGGAAAAGGACGCCAGGACAGCCTGAACTGGGTTCATCTTGTTCACACTAATTTCCAGGAAAAGTGAATCACAGTGAAACTGAAGAGAGAGAAATATTCCACATGAGGCCGTTGAACGGAACAGACTGGGATTAGCTCTGTCTCGATGCTGCGCCACACGGTTCAGTGTTACTTGTGTTGTTAATTTCATCTTCTCTCAACTGGAAATTGAACCGGGCTCTCTAGATACTAGTACTTAAAAAAATTCCAGAACCAAGCTATTATCTCTTCAGGGCTTGACCAAGGTGTACCTGAGGGAGAAAAGAAGAGACTCTCTCTTTAAAGGACTCCTATCTTTGGCTTGATGCAAAGACATGGGCTGTTTGTTTTCTTTTTATATAATTTGTGGAGTTTTCTTCATTTCCCTTTGCTTAGTGAAATAGATGTTACGGGAAAAATCCACAAATGCTATCTTTATTCTCTACACAATTCTGTTATTTAGTTGGAAAGATATTTCTACAGAAAAAAAGGTCACTTTGTGTATTAAAAAAGTACTTAGAATTTGTTTTAATCAGATATAGTTAAGACCCACAGATGCGGACGTGATTGTCATGAAGACGTTTATCCACACTGATCTGTAGATACAGGAGGCCCACCACGCCCTCCACACAAGGCCACATGAGGAAGGACCAGGGACAGCCAGGTAACAGGAGAGTGGGAGAGGGCAGAGCCTGGCCCAGAGCCTTATTGAGATTCTCTTGGGAAGGAATGCGCCAGGCAGAGTAGGTACACTGAATACATAGTTTAAATAATTTCAACAGGCTCTGGACTAATTACAGCTTCCCAGGTAGCACAGTGATAAAAAATTTGCCTGCAAATGCAAGAGAGGGGAGTTTTATCCCTGTGTTGGGAAGATACCCTGGAGTAGGAAATGAAAACCCACTCCAGTATTCTTGCCTAGAAAATTCCATAGACAGAAGCCTCAGTTCAGTTCAGTTCAGTCGTTCAGTCGTGTCCGACTCTTTGCAACCCCGTGGACTGCAGCACACCTGGCCTCCTTGTCCATCACCAACTCCCGGAGTTTACTCAAACTCATGAATCAATGATACCATCCAACCATCTCATCCTCTGTTGTCTCCTTCTCCTCCCCCTTCAATCTTTCCCAGCATCAGGGTCTTTTCAAATGAGTCAGCTTTTCACATCAGGTGGCCAAAGTATTGGAGTTTCAGTTTCAGCATCAGTCCTTCAAATGAGTACTCAGGACTGATTTCCTTTAGGATGGACTGGTTGGATCTCCTTGCAGTCCAAGGGACAGAGGAGCCTGGTGAGCTACAGAGTCAGACACTAGACTGAGCACACCCACACACTGGGCTATTTGCATAGTCCCTAATTTTCAGCACATGACCCCAGGCAATTTAAAGTGAAAGTGAGAGTCACTCAGTCATGTCTGACTCTTTATGACTCCATGGACTGTATAGATTCTCCAGGTCAGAATACTGGAATTGATAGCCTTTCCCTTCTCTAGGGGATCTTCCCAACCCAGGGGTCCAACCCAGATCTCCCACATTGCAGGCGGATTCTTTACCAGCTGAGCTACAGGGAAGCCCAAGAACACTGGAGTGGGTAGACTATCCCTTCTCCAGCGATCTTCCCGATCCAGGGATCCAACAGGGGTCTCCTGCATTGCAGGCGGATTCTTTACCATCTGAGCTATGAAGGAAGCCTGGGGCAATTTAGGGCAGGGAGAATACTGGCTTGGTGTGTGAGAGTTTGATAAACCAGAGGGTTAGGCCTTGAGCTCTGGATTGGTTGGTTCATTTGTATATTAAATGCACACTTGCAGGGGAGTCATTTGCTTTTTCTAGGAATTAGCTGGCCCAGGTTGGGGAGGTGGGGAAGGACAGTCTCTCCAGGATCAAGACCCCAGGAGAATAAAGAATAGAGAAAATAGGGACTTACCTGGTGGTCCTCCAGTGGTTAAAACTCTGTGCTTCCGTTGCAGGAGGTGTGGGTTTGATCCTGGATTAGAGAACTAAGATCCCATATGCCACAAAGTGTGAGCAAAAAAAAAAAAAAGAGAGAGAGAGAGAAAATGGGTCAGTACACCTTAGGATCAGCTGATTGGGGCTTTCTCAGCAGGTTTGGGGTTTTTGTTTTTGTTTTGTTTTCAGATCGTTCCTTTCAACTTGCTTCCTTTTTTCTTTCCTTTCCTTCCCTCATCTCCTCCCCCTTCCATCCTAGTGAGTCTCAAGGCCCTACTCTCTGTGTGTCAGGCACTGTGTGTGGAGCTACAGATGTCTGCAGGCACAGGTCCTGTCCTCAGGAAGCTCACAGTCTAGTGGGGAGGGTGGACATCAGCCTTGTGGTGAGACTGGAACTACAGGGATCTTCTCAGGCTTGCTTTCAAAAAGTTTTCCTCTCTCTTTGCTGTTGTTGTCATATCTATCTCTAATATTTCCTGTCCTCTTTTGCTTTCTGGGCTACTACATAGTGAAGAATTTTAGTAAATAAAAGGAGAAGAGGTCTGGCTGAATTTTAAGGGGCTCTTATCTGTGAGGTGTTGGGCTTTCGTAATAGGGTTGTACATTCTTCATAATAATTGTGGAGTTTGTTGCAAGCAATTGTGCTGGCCAGAATTTTCTAGTGAGGGAGGTGTTATTGTTTTCTATTTCATCTCACCTGGAAAATATATAACATTCTATCCTCTCAAGATGTCAAGCAAGTGAGTTATTGCAGTCAAAGTAACGTGTAACAGGGAATACCTATATATCCCCCATTTGACATTTATGTACTTTGACTACTCTCATGGTGGGGGCATTGAAGGATAAAGTAAGATGGTGCCTGGCACGTGGGACACAAATTCGTGGCAACTATTTTCACAGCCAGAACATTTTCTCAGCAACCCTTGACCTCCCTATGGGCCAGAGCTGTAGCTACCTCAAGAGCCCTGATTTTGTTTGTGGGTAGGAAATTCCCTTCACCTAAGTGTATCTTAAATTTGATTTCACTCTTGAATGATCAATTAGCTGGATTAAAAAAAAAAATTCCAGGTTGTCATTTGTTTTTGCTAAGCATTTCCCGTATCTGTTGCTGCTGGTGAGAAGGTTAGTGAAGTGAAAGTTGCTCAGTCGTTCCGACTCTTTGTGACCCCATGTACTATAGAGTCCATGGAATTTTCTAGGCCAGAATACTGGAGTGGGTAACCTCTCCCTTCTCCAGGGGATCTTTCCAACCCAGGGATTGAACCCAGGTCTCCAGCATTGCAGCCACATTCTTCATCAGCTGAGCCACAAAGGAAGCCCAAGAATACTGGAGTGGGTAGCTTATCCCTTCTTCAGCAGATCTTCCCAACCAGGGTCTCCTGCATTGCAGGTGGATTCTTAAGCAAAGGTTACAGTCAGTGTAAATAATTCCTGTAATCTACTTTTTCTCTCTGGAAGCTTCATAGATTTTCTCTTATCCCTGATGGTCTAGAATATCATTTTTACAACTCTAAGTGTAGGTTTAGTTTTATTTTTCTTCCTGGATTTTAGAGTGAACTTTCTATGTGAAGAATCATGACTTTTAACAATTCTGGGTTGTTAAACACCACTGAAGATGGTGACTGCAGCCGTGAAATTAAAAGATGCTTACTCTTTGGAAGGAAAGTTATGACCAACCTAGACAGCGTATTAAAAAGCAGAGACATTACTTTGCCAACAAAGGTCCATCTAATCAAAGCTATGGTTTTTCCAGTGGTAATGTATGGATGTGAGAGTTGGACTATAAAGAAAGCTGAGCGCTGAAGAACTGATGCTTTTGAACTGTGGTGTTGGAGAAGACTCTTGAGAGTCCCTTGGACTGCCAGGAGATCCAACCAGTCCATCCTAAAGGAAATCAGTTCTGAATACTCATTGGAAAGACTGATGCTAACACTGAAATTCCAATACTTTGGCCACCTGATGCGAAGAGCTGACTCATTTGAAAAGACCCTGATGCTAGGAAAGATTGAGGGCAGGAGGAGAAGGGGACGACAGAGGATGAGATGGTTGTATGGTATCACTGACTCAATGGACATGGGTTTGGGTGTACTCCAGGAGTTGGTGATGGACAAGGAGGCCTGGTGTGCTGCGGTTCATGGGGTTGCAAAGAGTCAGACATGACTGAGCGACTGAACTGAACTGAAACATCACTTTACAACCTTTCAGTCCAGTGTCTCTTTTTGGAGTACCACTTGTGTGTATTTTGGACTCTGTCAGTGCTATTAGCCACATCTCTCACCTGTCTCTGATACATCTTGGGCAAATGCTGTAATTATGTTTTCCAGTTTAATAATTCTCTCTTCACCTGTGTCCAGCCTGGAGTTTATCTCGTGCATTGAGATTTAAATTTCATTTGAGTATAATTTTCCCCAGAATTTTTATTGGCAATTTTTTAATACCCAATTATTCTTGCCTTTCTTCTGCCTATTTTGTATTTATGATTTCTTTTTCTCTAATGGAATTACTTATTTGTCTTTTTTAACATGCTTAGAACATGCAGTTATTTTTATTTTTTGTGCAGCTTCATCAAATGCCATGGCACAGAAATAACATGAAAGGACTGTGAGAGTCTGGTCGATGAGCATCTCAGTGAGAAGCAGTGGAAACTAGGAATCTGAAGCTTCCTCAAACATTTAGCTCTGAGTAAAATCTCTGGTGCCTTTTGTAGCCTGGCATGGAGGCAGGAGTCAGACTGTGGGGGAAGGTATTAACAGGCTTAGTACTGCCTGAGGCTGACTTTCCCACTAATCCAGTGGAGCAGGGTCTATAGTCAGGTTTATTTTCATAAGCANATGGATGTGAGAGTTGGACTATAAAGAAAGCTGAGCGCTGAAGAACTGATGCTTTTGAACTGTGGTGTTGGAGAAGACTCTTGAGAGTCCCTTGGACTGCCAGGAGATCCAACCAGTCCATCCTAAAGGAAATCAGTTCTGAATACTCATTGGAAAGACTGATGCTAACACTGAAATTCCAATACTTTGGCCACCTGATGCGAAGAGCTGACTCATTTGAAAAGACCCTGATGCTAGGAAAGATTGAGGGCAGGAGGAGAAGGGGACGACAGAGGATGAGATGGTTGTATGGTATCACTGACTCAATGGACATGGGTTTGGGTGTACTCCAGGAGTTGGTGATGGACAAGGAGGCCTGGTGTGCTGCGGTTCATGGGGTTGCAAAGAGTCAGACATGACTGAGCGACTGAACTGAACTGAAACATCACTTTACAACCTTTCAGTCCAGTGTCTCTTTTTGGAGTACCACTTGTGTGTATTTTGGACTCTGTCAGTGCTATTAGCCACATCTCTCACCTGTCTCTGATACATCTTGGGCAAATGCTGTAATTATGTTTTCCAGTTTAATAATTCTCTCTTCACCTGTGTCCAGCCTGGAGTTTATCTCGTGCATTGAGATTTAAATTTCATTTGAGTATAATTTTCCCCAGAATTTTTATTGGCAATTTTTTAATACCCAATTATTCTTGCCTTTCTTCTGCCTATTTTGTATTTATGATTTCTTTTTCTCTAATGGAATTACTTATTTGTCTTTTTTAACATGCTTAGAACATGCAGTTATTTTTATTTTTTGTGCAGCTTCATCAAATGCCATGGCACAGAAATAACATGAAAGGACTGTGAGAGTCTGGTCGATGAGCATCTCAGTGAGAAGCAGTGGAAACTAGGAATCTGAAGCTTCCTCAAACATTTAGCTCTGAGTAAAATCTCTGGTGCCTTTTGTAGCCTGGCATGGAGGCAGGAGTCAGACTGTGGGGGAAGGTATTAACAGGCTTAGTACTGCCTGAGGCTGACTTTCCCACTAATCCAGTGGAGCAGGGTCTATAGTCAGGTTTATTTTCATAAGCAAAACAGAGAGATGGATTATATCTTGAGAAAATGAAGTTACGGTTGTCACTTTGTACCTGCTCTATGTGCCTTCTCTAAGAAAACAAAAAAGAAAGGATAATTTACATACCTTTTATAACCTGCTGTTTTCACGACTTCTTTCCATCCTTACATATTTTCCTTTGCTTTTGTTAACTTTTAAAAATTAAAATATAGTTAATTTACAATGTTGTGTTAGTTAGTGGATTCTTGACACCATCTGAGCCACCAGGAAAGCCTATACATATACTCAGTTGCTTCAGTCATGTCCGACTCTTTGTGACCCTATGAACTGTAGCCCACCAGGCTCCTCTGTCCATGTGATTTTCCAGGCAAGAATATTGGAGTGGGTTGTCATTTCCTTCTCCAGGTGATCTTCCTGATGCAGAGATTGAACCTGCGTCTCCTGCATTGGCAGGTGGATCGTTTACCACTGAGCCACCAGGGAAGCCCATATATATATATTTTTTTTTTCAGATTCTTTTCCATTATAGTTTGTTGCAAGATATTGAATATAGTATATTGAATATACTGTATAGCTATACAGTAAATCCTTATTGTTTATCTATTTTATGTATAGCAGTCTGTATATGCTAATCCAAAACTCCCAATTTATCCCTCCCCACTCTTTCTTTCCCCTTTGTTAACCATAAATTTGTTTCCTATGAGTCTGTTTCTGTTTTGTAAATAAGTTCATTTGTATCATTTTTTAAATTTCACATATAAGTGATGTCATATGCTATTTGTCTTTCTCTGTCTGACTTCACCTAGTATGATAATCTCTAGGTCCACATGTTAATTTTATTCTTTTATTTTGCTCATTATTCAGATCAGTTTCTCCTGTGTTTCTCCATTT
The DNA here is from genome assembly GCA_006410615.1 of Neotragus moschatus. NCBI lineage: Eukaryota > Metazoa > Chordata > Mammalia > Artiodactyla > Bovidae > Neotragus > Neotragus moschatus. Next base: position 1,683,532 of record SJYA01000750.1, read on the forward strand.
TCTTTTTATCCGATTGTCTTTTTGTTTCATTGGTGAACTACTTGTGGGCACCCTAATTTTGTCTTGTGGAGAAAAGATGGAAAGTGTACTCCTTCAGGCCTGTCTGTTGCCAAGGAGACAGAAACCAGGAGATGCTGGGGGGGTTGTCAAGTACAGTCATTGACAGCCAGGGTGGCAGAGGAAACTATGGCTTGCAAGAAACAATTCTAAAGCTGTCAGATTGTCTGACAATCTGAGTTCCTAGAATGCTCCTCAAAGCTGGCTTGCATTCAGGGAAGGGCTGACTGTCTTCTCCTGGGCAGTGGCAAAACAAGTGGAAAAGCTTGGGGCATTGTCTCACTCACTGGAGAGCAATGTGGAAGAATGTCTGGGCCGAGTCAGGGAGGAAGCTCATACAAGAGGAAAAAGACAAATTTTCTCTCCCAACTTGGCTCCATCACGACAACCAAGGCAAACTTCCTTGAAGTAGCTTTACTGGCAGTGGACAGTAACGTGGGACTGTTGAGCAACAGACAAAGAATATGATGATTCCAGGTAGTGACTGATGCTGACAGATTTATCAACACATAAGGACTGCTGTGGGGGCTTCCAAAGACACCTGGAGGAGGGGTCTGAGGAAAAGGAAGCTGAGCTTGTGCTCTCAAGCAAGTGATAGTTCAAAGCGTTATGATTTGGCCACTAACGTAGATGTACTATTTTTTATACTTATACATGAAGTTCATTTTGGGGCCTTCACCTGGGGTTATTTTAAACCCTAGTGAATCTGTAGCACATCTGTACAAATTTTACCTAAGAATATGATACAAGGGACACTTGCTAAGGGAATATGTTATGGCCACTCAGAAAAAAACAGAATGGATCCCAATCCCAAATTTGGTTGGGATGTTGAAACTGATGATGCCACATACAGATCAGAAAGACATGAAAGCACTTCCCTGGTGGTCTAGTGACTGAGACTCTGCACACCCAGTGCAAGGGATCTGGGTTCAATTCCTGGTCAAGGAACTAGATCCACATGTCACATGTTGCAATGAAGATCCAGTGCAGCCAAATAAATACATACAAATTTTTTAAAGGGAGCATGAATAGGTTTATTACTCACTGAGGAGAACAGGGAAGCAGGTCTGAATAGCTGAGAGAGCAGGGAAAAGAGACTGGTGTGAGGGTACTCTAATGTTTGGAAGTAAGGCCAGGGTGAGGATTCTATATGTGTTTGAACTTCCTGCTGGTAGCAAAGTGGGGAGCACCAGACTCATGAGTGAGATGTGAGACTTAAAAGCTGTCAAAGAACATTAAAAAAAACCCACAGGAGTCAAGCTGTTTATTACAGTATGTGACCTTGTTAACAATTATCTGGCTGCCAGCTAGTTGAAGCTGATGTTGACATTTTGCCATAACATACTTTCATGCAGACAAAATAAACCATTAAATTTGAGTTTTCTTTTTTTAAAAGGGGCTGAGTCATAAACACTAAAGAACACCCTGCTCCATCCCACTGCATCCCTGAGCCTCACTTCATCTTGTATTTTTTTTTCCTTTTGATCATCTCCAGGAAGCTGCTCCTGCTGCTGCCTCCAGCAACAATGATAATGATGTCACCGTGATGGACAGTAGGTTATCAATTGTGTCTCTGGATTGGGAGGCCAGGGAGGCAGGGCAACATGCACAAAACTGTATACAAGGTGTGTTAAATAAGAAAATGCCTCACTATGCAGGAATTAATGTGATAGTCGCATCTAGTTGAGATTGCAAAAAAATTTGCTCACAAAAGCCATTTATTCCACTTTGATAAGATTCAACCAAGCAGGGACTTCCATGGAGGTCCAGTGGTTAGGACTTCACCTTCCATTGCAAGGGATGCAGTTTTGATTCTTGGTCAGGGAACTGAGATTCCACATGCCTCAAGGCCAGAAAATTATAACATGAAAAACAGAAGCAATATTGTAACAAATTCAAAAAAGACTTTTAAAAGGGCCCACATTAAAAACAATTCAACCAAATAAAAGCATTCATTACTGGCTCAAGTAAGCTTCACAGGGCTGAAAACAGACGATGTTGGCCCAGAGACGAGTCTACCTGAGCGGGATGAAGACCTTTATGGAAGTCATATTGCTCAAATTCTTAATGCTGCTCTTCTTGCTTATATAAATGTTGAGCAGGGAAATTCTTTTCTTTTCTTTCCTTTTTAAAAAAATATCCATTCACTTCATTTCTTTAATATCCAAACGCTGAGCAAGGAAATTCTTAAAGCTATATCTACATTTTCCAATGATGCGTATCAGGATCCTCAAAGGCAGTGAAAACTGCCAAATACTGAAGCAATGAAAAAATAATCTCATGAAGGGGAGGCCAGGACCACTGTTAGGACCAGCAGAAGCACGGACTTGACTTCAGTGGTTATTTGAGGGTGCCATAGAGTGTCAGGGGAAGATATCTCACACAGTGGAGCACTGATGACCCTCCCTGAGGTCCTCGTCCTGGAGAATTACCAAGTGCTTCAGCTAGGAGTCAACAGTTTCTCATTCCCAAGAGGAAATTCTGAGAAAAACCTTTAGAGGGAGTATAAAGAGTTTATACTGGCTTCTCTGATGGCTCAAACTGTAAAGAATCTTCCTGCCAATGCAGGAGATGTAAGAGATGCGGGTTTGATCCCTGGATCGGGATGATCCCATGGAGAAGGGTATGGCTCCAGTACTCTTGCCTGGAGAATCCCATGGACAAAGGAACCTAGGTAGGCTATAGTTCATGGGGTCTCACAGAGTCCGACACGACTGAGCACCAAACACATTAAGAGTTTACAGGAGGGAGATTAGATACAGTGGTCTCTTGGCTGGCAAAGGCTGAGCTGTGAGATGTGTGAGGGGAATCTGATCAGATCTTTCTCTCTCTCTGTGCGTCCATTCTCCATACGCACCTGTGTAGACACCAGCCAGGTCAAGAAATAGAATATTACCTCACTCCCCTTCCAGTCACAATGTCCACTGCCATGACTTATAATGCTGCAGATGACTTTCGCCTGTTTTGTGTTGGAGTTTGGCTTCTTTCATGGAACAGGATGGGGTAAGAGTCATTCACATTACTGTGCATGGCAGTAGGGCCATTCAGTCTCGGTGTTGTATGACTATGTAACTGAAAGTGGGGTCTGGCTGCTCGCTGCTCAAAAGCAGATCAAAGGCAAGGTTGGTGGAAAGGAAAGTTTGCTTTATTTTGGATTCTGGGAACCAAGGGTGTAGGGTGAGGAAGGGTGGACTCCTGTCCAAAGGGCTACTCCTCCCATCCCTGCCCCACCACTGACAACCACTGGGCAAGAGCTTTTATAAACGGAGGAAGGCGGCTACATGTGGAAACAGCACTGCCAGCTCTGACAGTCATCTTGAAACGGGACGTGTCATCTTGACTGTTTTAAGTACAGTTAATCTTCAGTTCTAGGGTTGGTTTGTTCCCATTTTCTTGAGGCTAGTTCCCAGAATTCTGGCAGCTTAAGTCATGGCTACTGTCTGGTCATTATGTAGTTAACTTCTTCCACCTGGCGGGAGGTTTCAGCATCCACAAGACAGCTCACAGGATATGGCTCAAATATGGCCCTTGAAGAGGAACTAAAGTTGTTTGTACTATACTTAGTGACTAAACAGCTATTATTTAGTCTTGTTGGACTGTTTTTCTTTGTTTCTGCATTTTCTCACTTCTCTGATTAAACTTATTTTTTGGCTAACTTTTTCCACAGCAAAAGGCACGTGGAGGACATGGTGGGAAGGACCATGGGGTCCTGTTTCATTTCAAATACACGACAATTTATTTTTCTCTCCTGATGCTCATGGTCATTTGGGTTATTGACAGTTGTGATATTATGAATAGTGTTGCTAAGAACCTTCCTGTGTATCCTTACATGTATTCAAAAACATGTGTGCTCATTTATGTTGGGCATCTATCCAGGAAGACACTTAGTAGGTCACATCGTATATGTATGTTCAGCTTACATAGATGACATCAAAGGATTTTCCCAAGTGGATTATGAGAGTTCTAGTTGTGCCACATTATTGGCAGAATTTAGTATTGTTAGTCATATTCTAGTTGACATTTTTAATGTGTATTTGTCTGATAATTAATAAGGTTGAATACTTTCTTATATGTTTATCATTCAGTTGAATATTATCATTTAGGAATTTCAAGATTTTGCCTATTTTTCTTTTGGGTTGTCTGACTATTCAAAAATTGATTTTTAGGAGTAGTTTGTATGTTCTGAATATAAGTCCTATGTCAGATTTCATATATTGCAAGCATCTTCTCTGACTCTGGTTAATTCTTTTTACTCTTTTAATGGTATCCTGTGATGAACAGAACTTCTTAATTTTAATGTGGCCCAACTTATCAAGTTTTTCTTGATGATTAATGCTTTTAATGCCTTAAACTCAACAAATAGCATTCTAAATATTCACTAGAAGCTTAATAATTTTACCTTTTACATTTAGGTCTATGATGCATCTTGAAATGATACTTCTATGTAGTGTGATATTAATTTTATTTTATTCATTTATATCTCCATAAATGTGTTTATAGGCCCTTGGCCAAGAGTAAAATGAAGACAGGCATATCATGTGTCTAAATATTTACCAGTTATAAATCAACCTGACAAACTGTTAAATGAAATATAATCTATTCTTCTACTTTGACAGATCAAACTTCCTAATGTCAAAATTGAAAAATATATTCATAGTCATGTATTTATGTGACTGACGTTTAGTGAAATACCAGAGATGACTAAACTCAATTATTGAGCGTATCTGGATGTTGTGTTGGGTTGGTGATGTTTGTATGAGCAATAAAGTAATACATTCATAATTCATAAATTATTGTATTTTGTTCATAAAGATCCCTCCCTGCCTTGTGGCTCAACTGGTAAAGAATTTGGCTGCAATGTGGGAGACCTGGGTTTGACCCCTGGGTTGAGAAGATCCCCTGGAGAAGGGAAAGGCTACCCACTCTAGTATTCTGGCCTAGAGAATTCCATGGACTGTATAGTCCATGAGGTCGCAAAGAGTCAGACATGACTGAGTGACTTTTACTTCACTTCACTTTGTTCATAAAGATATTTTAAAACTTTATTTTAACTAAATCACCAATTTTATTATCATAATGAATCTTTTTACATAATTTTTTTTCTATTGACAATAATGATCAAAGAATTAAAAGTTATACATAGCTTTAGTGAAAATGAACAAATTTTGAACATATTTTTAATGAATGTTTCCAGTGTTTTTTAAAAGCTAATTCTTCTTAAACATTCAATATCACTTATTAAAGTTAAAAAAACTCTGTTTAGTAAACATAAAATTTGTTAATTTATTTCAATAAACTGGCAATTCTAAATTTGATTTTTTTGGATGAATTAACAGACCCTAATCCTGGGAAAGATTGAAGGTGGGAGCAGAAGGGGAAGACAGAGACTGAGATGGTTGGATGGCTTCATTGACTCAATGGACATGAATTTGAGTAAACTCCAGGAGTTGGCAATGGACAAGGAGGCCTGACATGCTGCAGTCCATGGGGTCACAAAGAGTTGGACACGACTGAGCGACTGAACTCAACTGAATGGAATATTATTTAATACTTTCATACAAACAACATTCTTCACAGTTCTTACATTCACTGCTAATTAGCATCACATTTCGACCACGTGAGTCTAAATCCACATAGATAGAAATATAGCTTAATTAATTTAATACTTAATACTGCAAAAATATTTTAAGCTGCTATGAGCAAATGGCTCCAAATAGCTTACCAATTCCTGGTGTTTCAAAATGAAGAAAAGCAAGAAAATGGATGCCTTGGACTACTGAGAAATGATACTTTGTTATGTAAGAATTTATTGCATTCCTGCCATCTAAAACAGAGAAGGCAATGGCAACCCACTCTAGTACTCTTGCCTGGCAAATCCCATGGACAGAGGAGCCTGGTAGGCTGCAGTCCATGGGGTCTCTAGGAGTCAGACACGACTGAGTGACTTCACTTTCACTTTTCACTTTCATGCACTGGAGAAGGAAATGGCAACCCGCTCCAGTGTTCTTGCCTGGAGAATCCCAGGGACAGGGGAGCCTGCTGGGCTGCCATCTCTGGAGTCTCACAGAGTCAGACACGACTGAAGCGACTTAGCAGCAGCAGCAGCAGCAGCCATCTAAAAGGAAGGATTTGAGAGGTAATAAATGTGTCTTATCTGATACCCAAGCTTGCTACTGCTTAAGCCCTCCCAGCACTTATAAGCTTTGAGTCTCTGATGCTGGCAATGACAACCCACAAATCTCATTGCTTTGGCACCCAGCCACCTTTGTACACTGAAATGTGTTATGTGCTAAATTTTAACACATTGAAAACTAATGTTTATTCATGTGGCCAACTTAACTTGCTTTGAATAAACCTCAGAATGTAGCTGGATCTCAGTATCATTGTAAGAAGTTCAGTCATTACCCATAAAGGACATGGCCTCCAGGGTCATGGAGCACAGTTGTACAGGTTGTGTCCTGAACAGCGCTAGGTATCTCTTGCCACAGGGTAGTCAGCTTTAACATTTTAAAATGATAGTTTTCCAGCAGATGGCAGTAAATTGTCTGGAAGAAAAGAAGCTTAAAAAAAAAAAATTTTCTCACAAAGGTGTTACATAGACCAGCAGCAGTGCTGGGTCATTCTTCTCCTCAGGGGTGGCATCTGGTCAGAGTTTGAGGCTGCACTTCTAGATCATATATCAATACCTATATCTATATATAAAATTAAACAGTTAATCTAAGAAAAAAGTGGTAAATTTTTATTCAAGCCAAATCTGAGGACTAGAACCCTGGAAGAACATCTCAGAAAGCTCTGGGAACTATTCCCCTAAATCAGGGCATGTGGGACTTTCCTGGTGGTCCAGTGGTAAAGAATCTGCTTTCCAGTGCCAGGGATGTGGATTCCATCCTCGGTCTGGAAACTAAGATATCACATGCTGTGGGGCAACTAAGACCATGATCTGCAGCTGGAGAAGCCTGTGTACCACAACAGCATATACCTATATGTCAGGGCACACTTATACAAATATTTTCAGACAAAGGGCTGCACATTAAATGAGGCATATTATGGATGGTTTACGCATCTTGATCTAAGCCCCTAACAAGATCTGGAAGGAATGTTATCTTTTAAGGAGTTGTCTTGTTGTTGTAGGAGAATGTCCAAAATCGGGCAGATTGGCCTGTGCATAATGCAGACACACAGTGCTCAAAAGGGAAGAGAGATGAAGCCAAAGGGCAGAGGTAATTTTTTATGTTTAACGTTTTTTTGGTCTTGGTATAAAATATGAATTTTACTGCACACTAAGTAATATTTATGAAGTTTTCTTAAAATTCTGTTGCAAAACTGGGCTAAGTTATTTATATACTTTATCGCCTAATTCTAACCTTGTAGGGTGGATCCTGTTTCACAGATAGGAAAATTGAGGTTGGGAGAGATGAAATGATTTGCCTGAGGTCAGTTGGCTACCAAGTGAAAGTTTTGGAATTAGAACTGAACCTTTGACTCTGGAGTCCTAACCAGTGCGCTCTACTATCTCAACATGGCTATTGGCTGTAACGCACCCATGGTCCAGAAGTAGTGCCATAGATGTAAAATAAAGGCTACCATAAATGCAGAAAACCTCTAACTGCTTCATCCAAGACGATGGGCTTCTCCACTGGCTCTTTGGTTGAGGTTGGTGGTAATTATACTATACTGCAATTTGTATCAAAGGCCTAGAAGTTACATGACTTGGGCCTGGATTTATGTTCAGGATATGCTCAGTAATGCTACACTTTGTTTCTGGTCAGTTTTAATCAACAAATTTGTTATTTTTAGTTTGTAATAATGAAATAAAGTCTGGCATTAAAACCAATGCTTTTGTTTATTTATTTGGCTGCGTTGGGTCTTAGCTGTGGGATCTTTAATTGTGGCGTGCAAATTTTCAGCTATGGCATGTGGTATCTAGTTCCCCAGCTAGGGATTGAACCCAGGCTCCCAGCACTGTGAGCTCGAATTAATTTCCTGATCTGATGCTATTTCCCTTATAATTCAAATTTCCAGAAGAGTCTGATTGGCTCACTTGGGTCTCAGATCCTGCCTCTTCTACCACCCTTGATTGACAGTTCCCCCAAGACTGTGCATTTCCCGTAAGAGGAAGTCTGGTGGTGAGACAGCTCACTTGCAAGTGATAAATGAGTAGCAGGACCAGTCATTCTAGTATAAACTATAACCATAGGGCAATCACTCATTGTTGTTCAGTTGCTCAGGTGTCTGACTCTTTGTGACCCCATGGATTGCGGCACACCAGGCTTCCTTGTCAATCACCATGTCCCGGAGCTTGCTCAAACTCATGCCCATTGAGTCGGTGATGCCATCCAGTTATCTTGTCCTCTGTTGTCCCCTTCTCCTCCTGCCTTCAATCTTTCCCAGCATCAGGGTCTTTTCCAATGAGTCAGCTCTTTGCATCAGGTGGCCGAAGTATTGGAGCCTCAGCTGCAGCATCAGTCTTTCCAATGAATATTCAGGGTTGATTTCCTTCAGCTTTGACTGGTTTGATCTCCTGGCATTCCAAGGGACTCTCAAGACTCCTCTATAAGCTCTTATTATTTACAAATATTTCTCAGCATAGAGTAGAATTTTCTCAGTATTGAGCAATTGAATAGAGAAATTGTTGACCCAAGAGTCATTTACAAACTTTTGATTTTGGATCACAATAAACTGTGGAAAATTGTGAAAGAGATGGGAATACCAGACCACCTGACCTACCTCTTGAGAAACATATATGCAGGTCAGGAAGCAACAGTTAGAACTGGATATGGAACAACAGACTGGTTCCAAATAGGAAAAGGAGTATGTCAAGGCTGTATATTGTCACCCTGCTTATTTAACTTATATGCAGAGTACATCATGAGAAACGCTGGGCTGGAGGAAGCACAAGCTGGAATCAAGATTGCTGGGAGAAATATCAATAACCTCAGATATGCAGATGACGTCAACCACTCTTATGGCAGAAAGTGAAGAGGAACTAAAAAGCCTCTTGATGAAAGTGAAAGAGGAGAGTGAAAAAGTTGGCTTAAAGCTCAACATTCAGAAAATGAAGATCATGGCATCTGGTCCCATCACTTCATGGGAAATAGATGGGGAAACAGTGGAAACAGTGTCAGACTTTATTTTTTTGGACTCCAAAATCACTGCAGATGGTGATTGCAGCCATGAAATTAAAAGACGCTTACTCCTTGGAAAGAAAGTTATGACCAACCTAGATAGCATATTGAAAAGCAGAGACATTACTTTGCCAAGAAAGGTCCGTCTAGTCAAGGCTATGGTTTTTCCTGTGGTCACGTATGGATGTGAGAGTTGGACTGTGAAGAAAGCTGAGCGCCGAAGAATTGATGCTTTTGAACTGTGGTGTTGGAAAAGACTCTTGAGAGTCCCTTGGACTGCAAGGAGATCCAACCAGTCCATTCTAAGGAGATCAGCCCTGGGATTTCTTTGGAAGGAATGATGCTAAAGCTGAAACTCCAGTACTTTGGCCACCTCATGTGAGGAGTTGACTCATTGGAAAAGACTCTGATGCTGGGAGGGATTGGTGGCAGGAGGAGAAGGGGACAACAGAGGATGAGATGGCTGGATGGCATCACCCACTCAATGGACATGAGTTTGAGTGAACTCCAGGAGATGGTGATGGACAGGAAGGCCTGGCGTGCTGTGATTCACGGGGTCGCAAAGAGTCGGACACGACTAAGCAACTGAACTGAACGGATTCAGCAAAGTAACTTCTGGGAGTCATTGATTTCTTTATGATAAACTAATGTTACAAAATTGAATTCTTCTAATAAATGTATAGTAATGAAGTACTGGCTTCAGTAGTTTATAAATGAGGTTCTTGTGAAGAAAATATCCTGTTGCTAAAAATATTTGAAAACTACTTAATCAGAGCATTGTAAATGATGCCAAAAACTCAGCCTCTGCACCAGTGCCAAATCGAATCTCAGAGACAGAGCTTTGGGTGAAGTAGAAAAGAATAGCTTTATTGACTTGCCAGGCAAATGGGAACACAAAGGGTTTGTGCCTCAAAAATCTGGGTGTCCCAAACTGGAAGGATTTGTTGAGGAGTTTTATAGCAGTGGTTCAAGGGTTGAGTTGCAAATAAGGATCATGGTGTTTGCAGGGCCTGCCCTCCTTCAATCTGGCCTCAGGTCATCTCTTTCTCTGTCTCTGCATATTTTCTCCTCCCTAATTAGCAACTGTAACAATCTACCCTTCGGAACTCAGGGAAGGTCTTGGAGGCTGGAGTCTATTCCCTGTAAACAAGAAAAAAAAGAGGGGCTATAGAAAAGAGTCTCACACGGTCCTGCTTAGGATTTTGAACTGAGAGTTTAGACACGAGAATGGAAATTAGAAGGTAACACCAAGATCTAACTGAGAAGAAATGTACAGGACTTGGACCTGAGTGAAGCAGGGGACAGGAGTTGGTCAAAGGTAATGCCAAAGTTAACGGGATTGAGGTGTTAACTGACAGAACAGTAGTCAATAAACACATAAGGAAGATGGAGGAGTGAGCAGATGGAGAAGTCCAAACCTCTTTACCTTACAAGTAAATAAGCAGTCTGAAAACTTTTTTCTAGCTTTTTTTGAGGGGGACGGATGCATAAGAGAGGTATTTTGAAAAAACGCATTAGATTGATCATGATGAAATAAAAGCTCATATTCTAAGGCAAGTTAAGGAAAATTTAAACATAAAAAATTTTCTCTGAAAAAAAAAATTTTTTTTCTCTGGCCTTTGGCCTTCTTTTCCCACTCTACTGTGCGTTGTGTATCTGCATTATACATCGACCAGAACTCCCCAGCAGCAAAAATGCCTACTCAGTCATAAAGAACAACATTCTACTAGCACCAAGAAGACAACTCCTTAAAGATAACATTCCTTCTTAATCTTGTAAGACGCCACGATGACCCACTACTTGGTACTTGCAGATCCAGACTGCAAACTATTAATAGGTCATTTAAGGTATAGCCCTCGATCTCAAAAACCTATGTAACTATGCTCTGACCTCTAATGGGTGGAACAGTTCTCTGAGTTTTCTGAGAGGCTGTTTCCAGGTTATAATCCTCAATTTGGCACTAATAAAATTTTCCATTTCTTTCTTAGATTGACTGATTAATTTTCCATCAACGATAGTCAAGAGAAATTCTTTTTATTCACATTAATCAGTATGTCTTCATATTATTGCAAAAAGATGATGTAAAATGAGAAATCAAAATCCAATTATTTGTTTAAATTTTTTTGCTTACATATCATTATTAGTTGTTTGATAAATGATAAGACTATCTTTTTTACAGAATGAATATGTACCATGACAGTGTTTCTCAAGAAGGCAGGACAATTCATGTACATTTGGATAGTATAGAATAACTGTATTGTGTCAGTTAATTATAACTGCTGAAGATCAAGTCCAGGAAAATTCTATTTTTACTGTCTGTGCATTTTGCACTTTTCCCAGGTGACAGAAGGACTCTGTCTTCTTATTGATTCTTGAGTTAGAGGTAGGGGATACAGTTGGCTTCCCTTAACATGTCTAACTAAAATTGATGCTTTTGAACTGTGGTGTTGGAGAAGACTCTTGAGAGTCCCTTGGACTGCAAGGAGATCCAACCAGTCCATTCTGAAAGAGATCAACCCTGAGATTTCTTTGGAAGGAATGATGTTAAAGCTGAAACTCCTGGCCACCTCATGTGAAGAGTTGACTCACTGGAAAAGACTCTGATGCTGGGAGAGATTGGGGGCAGGAGGAGAAGGGGATGACAGAGGATGACATGGCTGGATGACATCATTGACTCTATGGACATGAGTCTGAGTGAACTCCCGGAGTCGGTGATGGACAAGGAGACCTGGTGTGCTGTGATTCATGGGGTTGCAAAGAGTTGGACACGACTGAGTGACTGAACTGAACTGAAGGGCATTTGGAGATGAAAGAAATTAGAGAAGAGAATCATGTTGTAATAACAGTTATAATAATAAAAATTTATTGAGCACTTACTATGTTCTAGCATTGTTCAGGAGCTTTACCTGAAATGTTTCACTTAACCCCCACAACAACCCTATGAGGCTGGTGCTATTATTATCATCTCTTTTTTTTTCAGATGGTAAAATGAGGCCCAGAGAGTTTCATTATCCCAGTATCACATAGTGAGAGGTGATAAAGTTGGGGTTTGAATCAGCTAACTTGACCCTAGAAGCTAGAGTTGAGGTAGGATTGGAACTGGCAAGAGAATTTCTTCTTAATAGCAATTTTATGGTGATTTTATTAGCATACTAGGATTTCTTAAGAACCAGAGAGTCCAGTCTTCTACCTGATAGTATAACAAAAAGTCACAATCTAAAAATGTGGTGGTCACTTAGCTCAGTCCCCTGGATTCAGGTTGTACATTACAATTCTTAAACTAGAAACACCACCTAGTAGCTACCCTGATAGAATGGATTAAAATCCATTATTGCTTTGTTCTATTCTGAATTTTTTTCATATTCTTCCTTTCTGTGGAAGTCAGATATTTAAATAACTTCTATAGACTCTCCAAAGGTTTTTTGTTTTTTTAATGCTCTGCCCACATTGTAAAATCGTGCTCTTGTTGATACTAAGAAAGAATTTAATTTTGCAGAATCTCTTAGGATCTTAGACACATACTTCATTTTGCTTTCTAGTCAATGCTTTGTGCAGCATAGGGAAAAGAAGTTGAAAAAGAATTTAATTTGATTCTCAGAAGTGATCATATTTACATTTACTTGTGTGTTATAGCTGGGATGCAATTTTAGGAAATTAAATACAAGTTATCCAAGATTCAGCGATGAATAATTAGGATCCCAGATGTTAAGACACAACATTGTAGATTTAGAAGTTTTCTTAAGTTAAGCCAATTTGAGTGTGGAATATAGACTTGGATATTTTCAGGTAAGCCTGGAATGACCTGAATGATCAATGGGGCTGGCTGTGTCTAGTGGGAAAATTCATGTTTAAATTATGAAATGTTAGACTCCTATTAAAAGAGAGAGAATAGGCCCAGAAAGGAGTCACTTATGGTGAGCACTTGCACTGTGTGCCAAGTTGCTTTAGTCACATCTGACACTTTGGGACCCCATGGACTGTAGCCCGCCAGGCTCCTCTGCTCAGGGGATTCTCCAGGCAAGAATACTGAAGTGGGTTGCCATGCTCTCCTCCAGGGGACCTTTCCAACCCAGGGATCTAACCTGGTCTCTTATGTCTTCTGGATTGGCAGTTGGGTTCTTTACCATTATGGCCATCTGCTGAGATATCACAAAATGGGAACTTAATATCAACCTGGTCAGCAGTGTGACTGTCTCCCTGATAGACCTGTCTTCTAGAAAAAAGTGATCTTGCCATGATCAATCCGATTTTTGCTAGGATAACTTCCTTGTTTCCCCGCCTTGTGTCTGTAAGAGCCTTTTATTTTGTACACCTTCTTAGCACTTGTTCCTATCTGCTGAATTGGATGCTGACTAATCATGAATCATTGAATAAAACCAGTAAAATCTTTAACATTAACTCAGTGGATTTTTAAAAACACTGCCTTTATTATTCTGTCATGTAGTCACCCATTAGCGGTTTAAGTGATTATTGCGGCTTTCCACGCCAACAAGTGGGTGAGATGCAACCCAAGATGCCACTTGGAAAACGGTTTACTGATTCAGCCACCTTGACAGACCTAATTTCTTTCCCCCCAGGATGTCCTGTGAAAAAATTCAAACATACAGAAAAGTTGAAAGAATTTTTCAGTAAACACCCATATGCCCACCACCTAGGTTCTACCACTGACGTTGTACCATCATCTATCCATCACTCTTCCCATTCAACCACCCTTTCCGTAAGTAACTAAGGGGGCGGGACGGCGTTAGCAAGCTCCTGGTGGCTTTTAAGTGGCGCCCCCCAGCGGCCGCACAGCTCTCCCCAGCCTCGGGGGCCGAGGGCAGCTTCCAGGTCCGCGGCAGGGGCGGGGCAGGCCCCCGCGGGGCCGTACCTGGGTTGGGCGGTGCGGTGGCCACGATAGCGGGCGCGGAGCGCGGGCGCGGGGCCGCTACGTGCACGGGGAGCGCGGAGCTGCTCTCGTGTGCGCTCCTCGGCGCTCGCCGCCGCCGCCGCGCCTTTGAGTCAGCAAACTCCGCCACCCGCTAGCCTTCTGGCCCTGCTCTGCCCCGCTCTGCCTGGAGGTGCCGCCCGTAAGTGACAGGCGATCTGCCGGGAAGGCCTCCCCCGCGCCGCCGGGTGGGAACCGCGACCGGCGACTAGCCGGCCGCCCTTTCCTTTCCTTCGCGGAGGCTTGGGGCCCTTTCCTCTGCGCCCAGGTGCCTCTCCCTGCGGGCTGGGAAGGTGCTTGGATCTCCTGGGGTTGGAACCGGGCGTTGCCTCTTTTCCTGCCAGGGAAGAAGAATCGGTCGGCTGGTTTGCCAGGGGAGGGCACGGATCGGATCGATCCGGCTAAAAAGACACCGCGGGGAGAAGGTGGGGCAGAGGTGGAATCCTGGACGCCGGCGGAGGGGGGGCGGGGCGCGGGAAATATGCTGAGACACCTTACACCAGGCCGGGTTGGGGTGGGTATTTTTAATTCACGAAAGGGTAGCTTGAGTTTAGAAACTGGGAGGGGTAGGCAGGGGGTTTTCTTGGGATTGTGGGATTGAGGGAAAAGGCCCGAGAGAAAATCCACGTTTGACTGATTACTAGGTCTGGTGCCACGGGAAAGCAACAGCCTGTTTTTCAGTTCTGATGTATCATATCGGTAAGATGGTCCGCGGGGGACTGAGAGGAATGGTCAGGGGGACGTAGAACCACAAGTCCTGCTTGCCAGTAAGGGCTTCTATTTCTGCAGGACACGTTTATGTATCAGAATAATGGGTTTAGAAATTTAGAGCAGGCAGGAGGCTTTCCTGTGATCTCCTTCAAACCTCTCATTTTAAGGCTAGGAAACTAAGGCCTCAGGGAACACTAATGCCCCAGGGAGCACAGTCATCCGGACAGTGAAAGCAGAAACAGGCCTAGATTGTGGTGGGCTTCTGATTCCCTCCGTCCGCAGCCTTCTCCACACCTCTAGGGGCGTGGGGCAGGGGTAGGCTGGGAATGCATAAAGTCCCTCTTAGCCCCTGGGAGTGGGCTGGGCGCAGGAATGAGTGCAGCCACAGCGGGGAACTGGCTGCTCCATCCGATGGACCAAGCTCCAAGGATGCAGTTGAATGAGATGCTTCTGCTGTTTCTACCATCTCTTCCAATGATCAGTGATGCCTAGTCCTGAGCACCGTACCCTCCCCCCCCCCCCCCCCCTCCTC
>SJYA01000750.1:1699029-1742504 GCA_006410615.1 Neotragus moschatus
TCCCCCCCCCCCCCCCCCCTTTTTAAAGGCATGGTAGATTTAAGATTGACTAATGGGACTGTTTTGAAAAAAGACAAAAAATACCATACACCCAGAAGTAAATATACAGAAGATGTGAAGAAAGGTGATTAGCACTGACCTGTATTTCAGTGGACCACCCTGTTTCTCCTGCTGGTCTATTTCATTCTCATTTCTGAGATGACTGTTTCACTAGGGAGGAAACTGGTGTTGGAGGAGTGGGGTGTGGCTCACACCGCCCTTCACCAGGGGTCTCTTGACTGACTGACGGTCTGGTTTTCCTCCTGTAACAGTGGGCTGTGGTAGGAACTTCCTCTTATTTTACTTCCTCCAGGGAAGGCCTCCTGGAGTTTGGTATTGGAAACAGACATAAACACCTTCATTCCTTCCTGCATAGAAGTTTGTTGTTTAAAGACTAATGTTGTGTTCTACTATGGCATTTCTATGTGATTTTGGAGCATTCTTGCTAATACTTTTCTCAGCCTTAGGGTCTCTACTTGCATTTTAGAGAACTCTGTTTGTTCAGCTATTATGGGAAATGGCTTCTTTTTCCTCTTTTGATGTGAGGGCTGTGGTTTAACAACTTGCCAGGGGTTTGAAATCGATGAGACCAGGGTCCAGCTTTTCCAGTCCTCCATTTCTAAGAGTAGCAAATGAGGGCTTTTGGCCAGTCATGACTGACCTCCCTGGAGAATAAGTACCCTGCATTTTGGATGAAAGACTCTTATCACCAACAGTCTTTCTCTCTCTCTCTCTCTCTCTCTCTCTCTTAAAATTAGTAGGTATGAATCAGCTTTTCTGTTCTCTAAGCCCTGTTCAAATTAAGGGGTTGTGTGTGATAGTGGTTACAACTTCTGGTTTCAGAGTCATTGGAGATGAAATCTGGGGATAATCATTTACTAACTGAGGTGCTGTCAGCAGAACACTTAACTTTCTGATTTATCCTTTCTTCAGAACTAAAAAAAGGTACTGATAATCCTTGCCTCCCAGAATTGTTCATAACAATAGCTGACATTTACTGAGCACTGATTATATGCTAGGCATTGTGAAAAGAGTTTTTAACATGGCAGGCTCATTAATCCTTATAACAAACCCCTGAAACAGATTCTATTTACATCTGAGGGAAAATGAGTTATCAAGATATCTGTGGCTTCCCTAGACTCTTCAGCTCAAGATCTTAACCACCCAGCAAATGTGCCCCAGATTTCTATAACGTGGATTTGTTATTTAGGGCTTAGTGTCTGTCAGGCTTGATTTCAAGTACCATATGTATATTAACAGTCCTTGAGATATGTATTGTTTCTATTCTGCCCTAGTTTTTTTTTTTTTTTCCCTTCCCTTCTCCCCTTTTCAATAACAGAAGAAACAGGCACAAAGCCTAAGTCAATTAATAAGTGATGGAGCCGAGATTTGACCGAGGTAGGCTGGCTCTGGAATGGGTACTCTCCCTCAGGCACTCCTCTGTGAATGTAGGTAAAGGGCTTAGCCAGACCTCAATCAAGGGCAGCCCTTAATTGGCATTTTCATTTATTTTACCCTAAGAAACCACTTCCTCCTCTCAGTCTCTGAGGAGAAGAAGATGCTTTTAGTTCTGGAAATGATTCAACTTTGCTTAAGGTTTTGTGATTCTACATACATTTCTGTTGTATTCTGTGTTATTTTTTTAGAAGTTTGTGGTAGGTCTCAGTGATCTTGACCCTGGGAATACAGAGATAGGCTTTAGGGGGTCTGTGAACTCCCTGAAAACATGATTTCATACTCTTGTACAAGAGTATATTATTCTAGAGGTGAGAATCCACAGCTTACTTTAGATTCTCTTTTTTAAGAACACTTTTTCATTTATTTATTCTTTTTGTCTGCATGGGATTCAGGATCCTAGTTCCCTGACCGGGGATCTAACCTGTGCCCTTACAGGAAAGTGCAGAGTCTTAACCACTGGGCCACCAGGGAGGTCCTTCCTTTAGATTCTTAAAGGGTCATTCATGGTAGAAAGAAAATTTGGTGATGACTATTCTATTCCTATAATCTGATTTTAGAAATAGCTTAATTTGAGCTATGCAGCTACTTAGAAGTAGGAAGGGGACTATAAAACCCAGGTTTCCTAACTTCCAGTCTCATATTCTTTCCATCACACCCCAATATTTCCCTTTGGAATGAGTGGTGCCAGGTGAATGAATTACAGAAAGCCAAAAGACTCCCAGCTTTCCCACCCTCTTCCCCAGTGTGGGAGAGGCCAACAAAGTTTCCTGGAAGCACTATTAAAATACATCATCTTTTGGCATGTCATCTTGTTAGCTGAACCACTCTGCAGTGATTTAAGATGGGAATCTACAGCACTGTGTGATGAGAGCCAGGAGGATAAAACTTGTTTTGAGAGAAAGCAAGGATGGAGTCAGAACATGTATTGGTTAAGGCACAAGGATGCTGTTCAGGCCTGTTGGTCGAATTGTAGTGTTGGAAAGTTATTGCTGAGGGATTTGTAAATTCAAGTGAAATTCCACGAAGTCTGAGATTTCAATGTAGGGTGTGAATCACTGGGAAGTCAGGCCAAAGCATGATGCTCCAGTGACTAAATAAGACTCATAGGTCATGAACCTGCTGTTAGTTTAGGCCAGCACTTTCAAGTCACTTAATTTCTACAAATTGATAAAAGTTTTCCTGGGAAAATATCAATACATTATACTAATAGGCAATATATTTTGAAATGTATTGTTCAATTGGACATCAAAGTACGTTACTTCGGACCAGGAATAGCTAGTCCAGAATTAGTTCCTTTGTCAAGATAGAAATTCATCATGTGATTAAATTTACTGTAGTAAAGTTTATTGGGACTGTTATAGGTCCAGTTAGGAAAAAATGAGATCCAAGCCTCACACCATTCACAAAAGTAAGTGCCACTTAGAATAAAGATTGAATGTCAAAACCAAAATTATAGATATTAAAATATATATACACATACGTCAGATTTTTAAAAAATTTGTTTACACTGCATTTTCACTGCAGCACATTGGATCTTCTAATTGTGACACATGGGGATCATTAGTTGTTCATTGGGAGCTCTTGGTTATGGCATGTGGGCTTCGAACCCGGGGCCCCTGCATTGGGAGCTCAGAGTCTTGTCCACTGGACCACCAGAGAAGCCCAAGCCCGTTTCTCCATATTGATGGCGAAATCTTTCACTGATTGAGAAATCTACCCTACTATGTGCTCTGCTGGTTCAGAAGAGTTTACTAGGTGAGTTGAGCAGTCACCTTGTGGGCCTCCTGATCTTCCACCATCTCCTGGGTCCCTCTCTTGGTCTCTCAGCCCTGCCCCTCACCCTCCTCCCTTATCCATGAGCTGCAGGGTCTTTATGACCCTTTATGGATGCTCTCCAGTTTGTCTCAGACTTAGGAACCCTAACAGTTCAAAGTGCAGAACAGAACAAGGGGCATTGTATGAAGGGAACCGCTGCTCCTTAGAAACTATGCATACAGCACGCAGGAAGGAGGTTTCTATTACTGATCGTTACCCTCCCCTGCCTCACTGACACATCAGCCCTGTTTACTGTCGAGTGGCATTTGGTACCGCTTAGGAGGAGGCAGGTGTTCCCCCAGCCCTAGAGTCTAGATTCTAGTGTCTCAAAGTAGGGGATGTGGAGCCTTTCTGTCAGCTCTTTCTGGATGATCAGAACCTGAGAATTGGGACTGGTTCTGCCCAGGTGCACCTGAAAATTCCTACGCTGAGAGATCAGCTTCACCTTTTATGGGGGAGTGCAGACCTGATACTGGCTTTTTATAGCTTGCACTTTGCCCTGATGGTTGGGAAACCTCGAAAAAAATGTGACCTCTTTTTGAGATGAGACCTTTGCCAGACTGGATCTGTGGACAGATATGAGTCAGATGCTTCGGATTGCAGTCAGTGCTTTGGGCAGCTAGTTTGAGGAGTATTATGTTTGGCATTTTACCCACTATTAACAGTTATTAACACATAATAACTTTATGTGTTATCTCATTCTTCTTGGGTCAAGCCCAATGCCAAGAAACTGTGGGTAAGTTTGTGCCACAGGGAAGGCCAAGGTGTACACTTCTTGTGTGGGCTGTTTCAGAGCATATTGACTTAAAATGTTCTGCTTCTGTAAATATTCCTGTCTCATCTGACAAATCAGATACTTGAAGGGGATATTTTAAAAAAAGCACAGTTGCTCTATGATAATCAGGAAGAGACTTCAGCATTTTCTCCCTCAGGAGTCTTGGAAAACTCTAGAAAGTAATGATCAGTGACAGTAGCTGATGCAATAGCTGAGCTCCACATGTACTCATGTGATCTTTACAGCTGATCCATGAAATAGGCCATTATCCCCATTTTGCAGATGATGAAACTGAGACACAGAGATGTGAAACAATCTCCCCAGGCAAGGGGCAGAATAAGGGTTGGGAGTCAGGCTATTTGGCATTCACGTTGTCCTTCCTACTCTTGTTAGGAGGTCATGCGTGCTAAGTTTCTTCAGTCATGTCCGATACTCTTTGTGACGATATGGACTGCAGCCCACCAGGCTCCTCCGTCCATGGGATTTCCCAGGCAAGAATACTGGAGTGGGTTGCCGTTTCCTTCTTCAGGGGGTCTTCCCGACCCAGGGATCAAACCCAGGTCCCTTAGGTCTCCTTGCATTGGCAGATGGGTTCTTTACCACTGGTGCCACCTGGAAAACCTTGTTAGGGGACACTGTTTGCTTAAAGTTGAAATCTCCCTCTTGTTGTCCCTCAGATAACTTGCCAGTTCTTCCTATCTGAACTGGTGTCACTTTGGGCAGAGTTGAAAGTGACTAGTATATCACAACCCCTGGTGCTGCTGTCTTCCTTTGTGAATAAACTTGCCTCCCCAGCAAGAGTTCTTTGCAACAAAATGGGAAGTCTATTTCCGGTGTGTTGCAATGATTTTCCTTTTTGAAAGACAATTTATCACTTTAAAAGAGGAAGATATAGTGCTTACTTTTGTTTCCAGTTTGCATGCCTCTACCCTTTTCTTATCTGAGCCCCAAACTGTTCTTCAGGTGCCTGAAGGCTGTTCTGTGTGGATGTCCACCATCATCCTGGCTTGTTCCCAGCTGAATTCATCTTTGTTCTCTCTCACCTCTAAAAACAGACCTCCTTTCCAGCTTCCCCATTCCACCTGTGACCCGAGTCTTCTTCCAGTCCCCGGCTGGTGAGTCAGTCTTGACGCCCTTCTTCCATCATGCTGTCTCCAAGTTATTCTTGTTATATACAACTTAAAAAAAAAAAATTATTTCACTGTGCCGTGTCTTCATTGTAGCATGGAGAATCTTTAGTTTGGTGTATGGAATCTAGTTTCCTGACTATGGATCGAATCTGGGCCCCCTGCTTTGGGAGCTCAGAGTCTTAGCCATTGGACCACCAGGGAAGTCCTCATACATCTTTTTAAATAAACCTGATGTTTTTTTTTGGGGGGGAGCAGCTTGTGGAGTGTTATTTCCCCTACTGGGGATTGAACTGGGACCCCCTACAGTGGAAGCATGGAGTCCTAACTACTGAACTGCCAGGGAAGTCCTAATAGATTTGATTTTTAAGAGCAGTTTTAGGTTCACAGCAAAACTGATGGAACGTACACAGAGATCCTGTGTATGACCTGCCTCGCCTCTCCTGTTATCAGCCTTGGCATCAGAGTGGTATGTATGCCATTATAGTCAATGAACCTGTATTGACACATTTGTCACCCAAAGTCTGTACTTTTCATTGAGGTTCACTTAATTCCTAGTGTTGTATACTCCAAATTTTGACAAATATATGATGTGTCCACCATTGTAGTATCACACAAAATGATTTCACCCCTTCCCACCAAATCCTTAGGGTTCTGCTTCTTGTTATTTTGAAATGTGCTTGGCCATCTCCCACCCACCTTGAGTCCATGATCTCTTCTGTTGGTTGGTGCATTCCAGCAGCTCTCTGATGAAGCTCACAGCCTGTCAATCCATCCTCCAACCCACCCCCAGATGAATCATCACCATCATAGCAGGCTTCTGAGTACTGCATCCCTGCCTTCTAAGAGAAGTCAGCGTTCCTCCTCTCATCATTCAGGGCTTCCCCATCCGAGGATGCCCATTAGAGCTCTTCCCGGCTTACCTCCTCATGATATTCTATCAACACAGGCCCTCCAATGCTGGGGGCTGAACACTTAGGTCTACTGAAAGTGATGCTGTTGCTTTTTTTTTTTTTGCCACACATCACAGTTGGCAGGATTGTAGTTCTCCGACCAGGGATTGAACCTGTGCTCCCTGCAATGGAAGCGTGGAGTCCTAACCACCAGGGAATTCCCAAGTGGTGCTACTTCTTAATCACCCCAGTCTCGTCCTGCTTTCCCTGCTTGATGCAAGCATCAAGGTCTCATCAGGTCCTACTTTCCTTCATGAAGCTTCTCCCTTTGCACTCTCCTCCTTCCTGTAACCCTGTTACCAGTACTATTTCTTTTGGCACATAGAGTGAAGTTTGCATTACAGGTAGACTGTTTCATGTCTGGACATCTTTACATCTTAGAACTCAGAGCGTGTGCCTTAACCATTAAAAACAGCCCTTGTCAGGACCAAACCTAGAACTCTCACATAGTGGGCTCTCAGTAATTGCTCATTGAATTGGATTGTTGTTGCCCTCTAGTTATTCTTAGGGGTTCTCCCTTATAGCTCATGACCCTAAAAAGAGGTCTTTCAGAGGAAGACACTACACTTGTCTCAATATTACCTCCTTTCTGAGCATGAAAAAATCATTTCTGGAAGTATGGCTCTGAACTTTCCCAGTTCATGTACAGACAGAACTCTGCCTCCAATCTCCACATCCCTGAAGCATTTGAGACTTAAATAATTCTGTTTATTGGTTAGTATTCTCCTCTCATAGCTCCCTTTTTAGCATTTATTTCTAAGCATGTAACTTGGATGCTGTGTTAGATGTAAGGGATACTGTGTGGGGAGGACGAGGGCTTTCCTGGGTCTGGCTAGCTGGGTTTGGGTCCTGGTTCCTTCACTTACTAGCTCTATGACTTTGCATGCTTTTTCCTCATTTGTAAAACTGAGGTAGTGAGACTTGCCCGAGGGGCTCTCTTGAGGCTTAGGTGAGATGATTCCTGTCGCATTCTTCACACAGTGTCTGGCCCCATCATTAACAGTCTGTTATTTTTAGTTGGGTTGCTGTTTTTGATGATGAATGGTGTGACTTTAACATCATTCTCCAGTCTCATCCTGCACAGTCCAGTGGAATTAGACCAGAAGGAAAAAGAGAAAACGATAGAGGAAGGCGCATGGTCTTCAACACATGCCACCCTGGACTGTTGCTGGCTAAATTGCTTTCTCTTTTCCCCAAATGATTAAGTAACCAAGAGCAGAGATGCCAACAGGAGGGGCTGGGCAAGTTGTCCATTGTCCATCCTCCCAGCCCATGTGGTTGGGGCTACTTAAAAACTTGACAGTGATGCAGAAATGGAGAGAATTAGCTAGGACTAATTCAGTCAAGTGTACCTGACCCATTTTTTAATGGGCAGTTATTATATGCCAGGAACGTTGCTCCATTCTAGGGTTATAAAGTGTGAATGACATGAACAAAGTCCCTGCCCTTGTGGGACTTTTGAGAGGACAGACAATAAACAAGAAAGTAAATTAATAGATAAAAGTCATGCAGACTGACACGTTTAAAGGAGAAACTAGAAGGATGGAATAAAAGGGTGGAGCGTTACTGGGGGGAATTTGCTTTAGTGGGCAGTCAGGAAAGGCTCCCGAGAAGGTGGCGTTTAAACCAATACCTGCAGGGTGGGAAGGGGCCCTCTTGGTGGGTTGGGGAGGGAAGTGGGTGAGGGGGATGTCAGAGGAAGCAAAAGGCACAAAGGACCTGAGGGGGGATTTCAGAACTGACCTCAATAGGGCAATTGGACACTGTGGCAGAAGAGTCCAGTTTGGTGGGAGAACCAAGGCCGTGCAGTATATAGGAATCGTGCAGATACAGACTCTGTGCTCTGGACAGTGGTTTTCAAACGTTTTCTTCATCAGTATACTTGAAGGGGCAAGTGATACGCTCCTGGGGGGACACCCTTGAGGGGGTGGGTGATGAGAAGACTGGGACATGTGTCATTTGAAAAGAGCCCTCCATAGCTTAAATATAACTCACCACAAAATGAAAGCACTGCTCTTGATGATCCACTCAGAAGCCTTGGGATCTGGGGACATTTGCATCTCTTAATTTTCAGTAAATGTTGCAGCATTGTATAGGCACACTGTAGGAACACAGAATCCTGCCTGTTGTTGAGAACACTGGCACAGGCATTTGAGGATGAGTCACTGTTGAATTGGATCACTGTGTGGCCCATTTAAATAATACTGTGAGGTTTTTTTTTTCCTTTAGTCCTTGGCATGGCATTCAAGGCCTTTTAAAAAAATTTATTTTATTTTTTGGCTATGCTGGGTCCTCTTTGTTTTGTGTGGGTTTTCTCTAGTTGTGGCTAGTGGGGGCTACTCTTCGTTGCAGTGCACAGGCTTCTAGGTGTGTGGGCTTCAGTACTTACAGCACCTGGGCTCCGTAGTTGCAGCTCCCCGGCTCTAGGGCACAGGCTCCATAGATGCGGCTCACGAGCTTAGTTGCTCCTTGGCATGTGGAACCTGTATCCCTTGAGTTGGTAGGCAGATTCTTATCCACTGCGCCACTGGGGAAGTCCAATACTGTCTTTTCAACAGAAAAGTTATTCACATTCTTTTGAAGTTATTTAGAAATGCCTTTGCATTTAGAAATATTTAGTAATTGCCTTTGGCGATGTCCTTTAAGATTTTAATGAGTATAGATGTCCTTTTGTGAAGAGAGGCAGTGGAGGGGAGAGGAGAGAAGAGCTTCAGGATTCCTCAGTATGAGTCTGGACCATACTGTATGGATGTGGATGGGAGGTTAACCTCTCTGGGTGCTGGCTTGGGAAGCTATCCTCTATAAAATAAGATAGATAAGTCTTGCGCTGCCTGTCTCACTGACTGTCATGGGACAGTGCTTTATAAACAGCAGAGTATCAGAAAATAAAAGGTACTTTATAAAGTTAAAATTTGTTTGCATATGGTATGGCCAGAAGCTCATTATAGCCAGGATGTAAATCCATGACCACAGAAAAGAACTTTTCACTGCTCATAGGTGACTGATCTCTAAAGTAGTCCAAAGGAGAATATTTTTATAACTTTCTAAGTGTGCTGCAAAACTTAGAAGCCATAAGGAAAAAATAGATACAATTCGTTACTTAAAAACAGCATAGCAAAACCCCTGTAAGCAAAACTATGACGGATTACAAAATGGAAAAATATATGTGTTTCATGTTATGTGTTAAGGGTTAATTTCCCTAGTACATAAAGAATTACAAATTAATAAGGAAAAGAACAGAACGGTGTAGGAAAATGTCAAAGAATATGAACAAAAAGTCCATGTAAAGTAATTTAATGACTCCTAAACACATGAAGTGGAGAAGGCAATGGCACCCCACTCCAGTACTCTGTCCATGGGGTTGCTAAGAGTCGGACATTACTGAGTGACTTCACTTTCACTTCTCACTTTCATGCATTGCAGAAGGAAATGGCAACCCACTCCAGTGTTCTTGCCTGGAGAATCCCAGGGACGGGGGAGCCTGGTGGGCTACCATCTATGGGGTCACACAGAGTCGGACACGACTGAAGCGACTTAGCAGCAGCACCAAACACATGAAGAATGCTTGACCTCATGCATAGTTTTAAAAATACCAATTGAAGTGCATTGAAACATGCTACACTTCACCTACCTGGGGTTGGCACAAGTGAAAAATTTTGATAACCATCCATGTTAGGGAGGATGTGGGAAAACAGAACTCATACATACGTACTTCGTGAATGTGTATTAGTCCCCTGCAGAGGGCATCTGCCAGAACCTGTCAGAGTTAGTCATTCACATTGCCTTGCTTGATTTAGTCCACTTAGAGAAATTTATCCTTCAGACAAATTCACACAAATTTGCTGAGCACAGTTCTAGTAGCAAAAGAGTATCTGTCAGTGTGCGGGGTGGTGAACTGAACTGTGCTCTGGCTGCACAGTGGAATAGTACCCAAAAAGAGAACCAGGATGCTCTGTGGACAGCTGTGGAGCAGTCTGTGTTAAGAGTGAGGCATGGGAAGGACTGTAAGTGATGTTAGTGTTTACAGAAAAGGGAGTAGGGGGTAGGAAATAAATAGGAATATATCCTACTTGCAGATGCATTAAATGTCCCTGGAAGGATACCNCCAAACACATGAAGAATGCTTGACCTCATGCATAGTTTTAAAAATACCAATTGAAGTGCATTGAAACATGCTACACTTCACCTACCTGGGGTTGGCACAAGTGAAAAATTTTGATAACCATCCATGTTAGGGAGGATGTGGGAAAACAGAACTCATACATACGTACTTCGTGAATGTGTATTAGTCCCCTGCAGAGGGCATCTGCCAGAACCTGTCAGAGTTAGTCATTCACATTGCCTTGCTTGATTTAGTCCACTTAGAGAAATTTATCCTTCAGACAAATTCACACAAATTTGCTGAGCACAGTTCTAGTAGCAAAAGAGTATCTGTCAGTGTGCGGGGTGGTGAACTGAACTGTGCTCTGGCTGCACAGTGGAATAGTACCCAAAAAGAGAACCAGGATGCTCTGTGGACAGCTGTGGAGCAGTCTGTGTTAAGAGTGAGGCATGGGAAGGACTGTAAGTGATGTTAGTGTTTACAGAAAAGGGAGTAGGGGGTAGGAAATAAATAGGAATATATCCTACTTGCAGATGCATTAAATGTCCCTGGAAGGATACCAAAAAATGACTAAGAGGCAGAAAAGAGAGAAGGAAAATGTTATTCTTGACCTTTTGGCATTATTTACGTTTTGAAATAAGTGTTAAGGTTTAAAAACTAATAAAAGTAAAATACAGAGCAAAAAATAGAAAATAGTGGTTGAGGTAGGGATTGATGAGCTGAATGCGGTAAATTCCTTAGCAGTGTGTTTGATCCTCAGATTATCAGACATCTTTAGGTGTCCACCATGTATTATCACGATCTCTGTTTGTGGGTACTCCTTCAAAGAGTTCTTGGTGGATTTGGAAGGTACAGAATTAATGTCCACCTCAATCAGAGGCCATGGAAGGGCCATATAATCCAGCCTTTGGGGATTGGTGCAGCTCCTGAAGTTCAATGGGGGCCATTATGTTCAAGGTTTATGTACAAAGAGTGTGGTAGGTAGAATAACAGCCTCCACACTGGTCTACATTCTAACCCTTGGAGCCGGTGTACATTTTTCCTTGCATGCCGAAAGGGACTTTGCAGGTATAATTAAGTTAAGGGCCTTGATCAATGAGGAGATTATTCTGGGTCATCCAAGTGAGCTTGATACAGTCACGTGCGTCCTTAAAAGCAGAGAACCTTTCCCGGCTGTGTTCAGAGGAGATGTGACTGCAGAAGGGTCAGAGAGATGATATGTTGTGGGCTTTGAAGATGGAGAAAGGTGCCATGAGACAAGCCTTGGGAACTGGGAAAAGAGCAGGAAACAGATCCTCCCCTAGAGCTTCCAGGAGGAACGCAGCCCGAGCCCTTGATTTTAACCTGAAGAGATCTGTGTTGGACTTCTGACCTACAAAACTAAGGTCATAAATTTGTATGGTTTCAAGCCACGAAGTCGATGGCAGTTTGTTTCAGCCACAACAGGAAACTAATACAAAGATGATGTAGAAATACCCCAAGGCCTTAGTCAGGGGCTTTTTAGTCTAAGAGGGGAGAGAAGACAAGAACCTAGCCAGTCCTCACTCCAGCCAGTGTGGAAAGTGGTCTGGAGATTTGCAAGGCACTCTGCACGAGGTGTCCGCGGAGGCCAGGGGAGACCTGGGGAGGAGGTGGCAGTTGGAATTATGTTGTAAGAGGCACTGCAGCTCCCTCCTTGGGAGCAGGGACTTGGGTGCTGCCTATGGGGCCTTGAGACAGTCACGTCATCTCTGTGTGCCTCAGTTTTCTAATCTGTAAAGTGGGGATACTAATAATGCCTCCTGAAGGGGCTCTCGTGCTGAGGAAAGGAGTGGATGTATATAAAGTGCTTGGAGTAGTTCCTGGCCTTTCCAAGGGCTGTGGGAGTGCTTGCAGCTGATGTTTTGTCCTAATGAGGGGAGAGTAAGGCAGGGCCAGGCAGAGAGAGGTGGGGGACCATCTGGGGACAGCAGGCCTCTTGCTGGGGAGATGAGGAGGGGGCTCTCACCTCAGTTGTGGGCACACTGGTAAGGAGGGAGCAGAAAATGAGGCGTTGAGGAGTGTGAAGCTGGAAGACGGTGGCCTTGGAAGCTGGGCTGAGGCGGCCACCTCGTGCCTAAGGGTTTTAGTAGGTAGGGTGACAGTGGGTGCAGTTAGGGCACTGGTCAAGTTTCTTTAAGAGGGGAGGCGGGCTTCGTTTCTGAGCCCTGTCTTCAGAATCTTCTTCCTCCTCCCCTCGTCGTCTCTGTCTCCTTTCCCTGAGCAGCCTGACCTCTAACCATGATGATCACGCCTCATCCCCTGACTCTGACCACTGGGCAACCCTGGAGGTGTATCTGGATCAGGGGGCATTACCTAGTACCTGGGCTGGTGGTGGTGTTTAGGCACTCAGTCATGGTCAACTCTTGTAGCCCCATGGACTGTAGCCTGCCAGGCTCCTCTGTCTGGGATTTCCCAGGCAAGAATACTAGAGTGGGTAGCCATTCCCTTCTCCAGGGGATCTTCCTGAACCGGGGGTTGAATTCACATCTTGTGCACTGCAGACAAATTCTTTACCACTGAACCACTGGGGAAGCCCTGGTACCTGGTACTAGGTCCCAGGACTCAGTGTCTGGAGAGAGAACACTCTGGTGTCTACAGTGGCTCTCCTGGGTCCCTGCAGAGAGAGGAGCAGAAACCCCAGCTGTGTGGCTTTGGCAGGTCCCCAGGGGCTGATGGCTGGTCCTGCCCTGTTGTCTTTCAGAAGCCGACTCCCTTCCGGCCTTGACCGTTTGGGGGCTGTGGCCTCTCAGTATATAGAACGGTTTCTTGAGCAGAAGAGTCACAGGCTATCTTGTGGAGACAGATAGCAAACAGGAAATAAAAGCATATGTGATTTTGACTCACAGGTACACGGTAACGTTGGTGACAGGGCTGAGTTGTGATTTGAAATGGCGGTCTTTGGTTGACCAGGACCAAGGGCTCCCTGTGAAGCAGCAGCCTAGGCTGTGGTCTCCTTGGTCCTGGGTGGTGGTGAATGGGCAGTTGAGAGCCCTGCCTTTTCCTTTCCCTCAGCTGGTTTCCCCATCTGGAGCACAAGATGTACAAGGTTTCTGCCTGAGTCATGTGTGTACTATGCGTGAAGTGCCGGGAATGGGTTGCCTAGTATTTGACAACTGGAAGAGGGTCTATGAGGGTTCTCTTCCTCCGCCAGGGCTGACAGGTGAGCCTGATGCCAAGGTGTGCTCCCTGGATGTGGGACAGCTTCCCAGGCAGAGGGGCTCAGCTTTGCAGCAAGTAGCAGAGACTTTGGGCACTGTTGACTTCTTATTAGAGTCACCAGGAGGAGTAAGTGGAGATGTTGCTGTTGTTCAGCTGCTCAGTCGTGTCCAACTCTTTGAGACCCCCATAGACTATACAGTCCATGGAATTCTTCAGGCCAGAATACTGGAATGGTTGCCATTTCCTTCTCCAGGGAATCTTCCCAACCTAGGGATCAAACCCAGGTCTCCCACATTGCAGGCAGATTCTTTACCAGCTGAGCTACCAGGGAAGCCTAAGAATACTGAGGTGGGTAGCCTATCCCTTCTCCAGGGGACCTTCCTGACCCAAGACCTGGGGTCTCCTGCACTGGCAGGTGGATTCTTTACCAGCTGAGCTCCCAGGGAAGCCCCATTCATCCGAGATACATGACCTTGTTACATCCTGTAAACGAATTCTTTCCTCCCCAAGGCTATTGTGTCACTCACCTGAGGCACTTTTCTTGGTTGGGAGGTTCCTTAACTGGACTTTTCAAGATTGCTTGGCCTGTCTGGTGGGACCTGCTACATCTCTAAATCTCTGGAAAATATGTACAGAGGAATTACACGCCTACTGAAAAGGGGCAGATAGTTTAGGCCTTACGTGAATTTAGGCTCTGCCAAACCAATGTGGATAAGTTCGTAATTTTCCTTTTTTTCACATAGCAAAACTCCATCTTCTGCCTCTCTCCACTTTTTCTCACCTCTTAAAGTTTGTTGTTCACTCGTGGCAAAAAAAATAAAAACATTGTGAAATCAAGCCTATCATTGAGTGATAATCAAAATCCTAAATCCCTGAGAACCTCACTATTTGACAAGTAACAAATATAATTTTCTTTTTTCTTTTAAAAATCTTTTTAGACTAAAATAGCTTGCCTGCGGATAGTTTCCTTTCTCATAAAGAACTTAATGTTTCTACTGGTTTAGTATTTTTACATTAGGAGTGAGTGTAATGTGGGATGGTGCTGTATGACTTGCTTAAAAATACGATATTCTGAAACACTTGAGCTTTTCCACAGTGGCTTGTGGAGAAGTACAGAGATTTGGTAACTGTGTGTGTGTGTATGTGTATATATAGTTTCCTTTATTTCAGTTGTTTTCAGTTTCACAATTGAGTGTTAAGAACCTAACCTGTGAATGACATGTGATTCTGCTTAAAGTATTTTAAGAAAAAAGATATTCAAGGAAGGGATTGGAAAGCTAATTAAACTAGCAGGAAAAATAAAACAGAAGCCGTATGTAGTGAAAAAAATCAATCAAAAGAATCAGAAAAGCAGTTTATTGTTAATAATGTGTTGACCGGGTTGATGAAGAGTCCATACCTCACACTGCCCTCCCTCACCTGCGAGGATGCTGCCGAGTCCATCTCACCTCTGCGAGGCTTTTACCTGAGATCCTCTTCAGTTCCGAAGAATGTTACGATGTCAAGTGTTACGATGCCCATACGTCAATGAACACTGGGCTGCCAGTGCTTCCTTAGTGCGGGGCCTGAGTGGGTGAGGGATTTCGGAGCACTGTTTTCTCCCATTTGTTTGTTCAATCAGTGTAAATGTATGTAGAGAACCCATTAAGTGCCTGGTCCCTTAAGGCAGAGATCTCCCTTTAGGCCAGAGATCCTAAATAAAGAGCAATGAGAGCTGTGTTGTCCCTGAGCCTACAGTTTGGTGGGGGGATAGACATTAACTCAGTGCCTGAATGAATAAGGGTAAGAATCTCGCTGAGAGCAGAACCACAGAGGAAGAGCTTGGTGCAGGGAAGGTGTAACGAGGGGGATTTCACTCCACTGGAGGGAGTTAGGGGAAACTCCCCAGAGATAGTGAGACGGGAACAGAGATCTGAAAAGGGAGTAGCAGGCATCTAGTGACAGATGGGTTTGAATTCCAGCATTGCCCCTGAGCAAGTGGGTGGGTGACCTTGTGGTGGTTGCTTTGAGCAAGTTACTTCCTCTCTCTAAGGCTTAGTATCTTCCTCTGTGCATTGGACGGTTGTGAGAGTTAAATGAGACAGTGCACAGAATATACTCAGCATGCTGCCAGCACGCAGTTGACACTCATAATGATAGCTGTTTTATTTCTCTCTGTGCTTTCTGTTCATTTTTCTGGAAACTTTGAAAAGACACTTAAATCTTTCCTTGCTCTGGTTAGCAGGAGCTACTAAATAACTCCAGCATAGTTAACTTGGAAAATGGAAGCCAAGGGAGATTTAATGATGGTTTTCAAATGGTCCAAGTGTCCTCAGCTTTGAAGCTAGGGGAAAGGCTTTTTATAAAGTCATTGGTGTGAAGCCACATTCAGGATAGGGCTACTCTGGAAGTTGTTGAATATACTAGGATTTTAAGATACATGAGTTATTAGATCATATCTCTTCCATTTCTCATGGCAGTCAACCATGAATAGCTAGGCTAGTGTATGTTTTCTGTTCTGATATTGTATTCTATTTGTCCAGTAATTTTTGCCATGATGTTTGTAGTTATTTATGGGTATTTCTATAGCTAAATGTGCAAGGGTCTGTCGAGAGAGGCAAGTCTTACTTTTTCTCTGATCTTCGGAGACCCACATGTATGTACATGTATCCAATCTAGCTTTTTACTCAATAATGCAATTTTTTGCACTTTCCATTGTTTTTACAAATATTTTGGGGGGAAAAAAAGTACTAAGAATTTAGCCAGTGATCAAATTTAATTTTTATTGCACAGTTGCTCAGTGCTTAAATTACTTAAATAGTTCTCACAGTCTCCTTATAAAATAGGCACTATTATGAATGATTCCTCCTCTTCTATAAGAACATGTAGGCTCAAAGAGGTTAAGTAGCTTGTCCAAGGTCACACAGTCATCAGTGGCATAGTTGGGATCTGAAGCAAGATGTGAGTGGTTCTGTTGTTTTCCTCTATTTCTTTGCATTGATCGCTGAAGAGGGCTTTCTTATCTCTTCTTGCTATTCTTTGGAACTCTGCATTCAGATGCTTATATCTTTCCTTTTCTCCTTTGCTTTTCGCCTCTCTTCTTTTCACAGCTATTTGTAAGGCCTCCCCAGACAGCCANGGCCTGGCGTGCTGCAATTCATGGGGTCACAAAGAGTCGGACACGACTGAGCAACTGAACTGAACTGAGCTGAACTGAAGAGTGGTTCTAAACACTTTGTTGCTGCCTTTCAAGCTAAGATTTTGGAGGTGATCTAACTGCTGTGTCAGGAAGATAGGTGTGTGTCAGAAAATTTATTATACATTATATAGTTATGAGGAAGGCTTATGAAAAATGTTAGTAGCCTCTGAAGTGCATTGATGAAGCTTACGGAATTTAGATTTATTCAGTGAATCAGAAGTGGACTGTAGTAATGTCTTTCTAGGTTATTTTCCTGATAGTTGTAAACTTTGCTTTTGCAGTACAGGCTTTAAGGAGTATTAGTACATAGCAACCAAAAATTAAATATGCTTATGGGTGATAAGACTTTATACGTCAAATAACATTTTCATTTCCCCCTCATTCTTACCTCAGTGCCTATGTTAATAACTTTACAGTCATTAGATCAATTATTGTTTGCTGCCTTAAATCTATTGGAGAACTACTTCTCATTCATTTGGAAGCAAAGGGAGGATGCATTATAAATAAAAAATATAGGGAATTCCCCAGCAGTCCAGTGATTAGTACACTGAGTTTACACTACCAAGGGCCTGGATTTAGTTCCTGGTCAAGGAACTAAGATCCCACAAACCGCATGATGTGGCCCCCCCTAAAAAAAATTCAGAGATGGGTGTAGACTCTGTGGGTGGAGTCAGAAAAGCATATCAAGGAGACATTCGGCCAAAAAGCTGCTGGCTGTCAGCGCCTGATACTGCAGCAGACTGGGCAGAGCTCACTTCTGAAACGATTTGTTCTGCGTTTCTTATTTTGTTCTCTGCTAGTGCAAATCCTGCTTCAAAAAATATGTGTTGTTCTTGATCAGAACTAAGTAAAAATACAACCTGCTATGTCAGCTAAGGGAGGGAGAAATATCCAGCAGCTGGTGGAGAAGAAGGGAGGCACGCTGGAGCGGTCCCTTCTCCAGCCTTGTTTCCTGCCCTAGTGACTGGTTTTTCCTGATGGAGCGAGAGGAATCACGATGACTGGGGTGGGGGGCTCTTGTTTATTTTGTATGTGCTTTATGTCCTGTTTGATCTAGTTTCAAATCACAAAGGCGATATATTTTGTTTTTAAAGTTGGTAACAGTCCAGGAGTGTAGAAAGTAACAAATAAGGAAAATGTATCCTTCTCCCCTGCCCCACATGCCTGTGCATATATACATGCATATGCTTTGGCGTATATCCTTCTGGAATCTTTTTCTATGCATCTCCGTGCATATCAGTGTGTGTATACACATTTATGTCCATACTTAAACACTAGAATCACCTTGCCTGCTGTTCTGCAGTTTCCCCTTTGTCGTTTCCCCTTAGTGTGACACGCCCCCTCCCCTCAGTACTTCCAGATTACCCTGCGTTTTGACTGACAAGGTTTTTGTGAATGGGGTTCACTTTGCTTAATCGCTCTCTTAGGAATGGGCATTTGGGTGGTCTCAACTTTTTTAGCAATAAACATGGCCACAGTGAGCAGACTCAGATGTGTGGCTTAGCGCCTAGGTGCTGGTCCTTCTCGAGGATCCCTTCACAGATGTAGGGATGCCAGGTCGAAGGGTGTGTGAGCTCCAGGCTTTGGAGCTAGTAATCTTGTGTTCTGGTCCAG
Source organism: Neotragus moschatus (assembly GCA_006410615.1). Lineage (NCBI taxonomy): Eukaryota > Metazoa > Chordata > Mammalia > Artiodactyla > Bovidae > Neotragus > Neotragus moschatus. Next base: position 1,717,271 of record SJYA01000750.1, read on the forward strand.
GTGGAGTGTGAGCTCTGGCCTGACTTGGATAGAATCCCGTCTTGGTTTCCACCAGGGCAGGCAAAGCAGCCGCACCCGGAGCCCCTGAGCCTGGACAGAGCTAGTTAATGAGCGTGATGCTTCTCCTTTCCCAGACTTTACGCGGGGAACAGTTTTCAAATCTTCTGCTCACTCCAGGATGCCCAGTCTGCCCTGAGAACGAGGCCAGTCATGGTTTTCTTTCCCACTCCCCAGCCGCCTGCATTTGTTTTCCTTCTTGGTGTTTTGTTAACCTTTGGACTTCTAAAAATTGCTGACAAGATCACAAGATTAGCCTTCATTGAAACCGATTCCCACTGGCTTAGTTTAATTTGGTCAGTTTTGTGACGCCTTGTCCCAAGCTCTTTCCTGGCCAGACTACTTTGGTCATGAATTCACCACAGCCTATGAATTCACGGCTGTCGCACTGACAGCTTCCGATGATTCTGGTCACTTACCAGGAGGCAGCGATAAAGGCTGGCTGACCACTGGGCATCCTTGTGACTTCATTGTCCTCACTTCTCCGGGTTCAACAATGACTTCTGTTAAGGGACTAGACAAGTCACTTAAATTTTTCACTTTTAATTTTCCAGGTAGTTTTATATTGTTTGTTGTTTAGTCGCTCAGTTGTGTCTGACGCTTTGCGACTCTTTTTACTGTAGCCTGCCAGGCTCCTCTGTCCATGGGATTTCTCAGGTAAGAATACTAGAATGGGTTGCCATTTCTTTCTCCAGGGGATTTTCCTGACCCAGGGATTGAACCCCTGTCTCCTGCATTGCAGGTGGGTTCTTTACCACTGGGCCACCAGGGAAGCCTGGTTTGAATATTAGGGAGGGGCTGTTTTTCTGGATGCATTGCGCATGCCAATCTCCCTCAACTCCATCTCCCATCTCCTGCCCACCCTTCTCCCTATCATGATAGATGTCACTCATTGATTCAATGATTGATTGATTGATCCTGACCTTTCACCATGTAGCCAGCGGACCCCGGTGCTGCAGAATTAGAGTCAGTACAGCTGTGAGCTTAGTAAAACCTCCAAGGGCTGCAGCTGAGGAGTACAGGGAATACAGAGATGAATGATACTCAGTTCTGTGGAGTTCTTGGGTTTCTAAAATGATAGAAGAAAGTTAAGGCCTAGCACAGGATTGCCAATCTTTTGCTTTTTATGTGCTGCTGCTGCTGCTAAGTCGCTTCATTCGTGTCCAATTCTGTGCGACCGCATAGACGGCAGCCCACAAGGCTCCCCCGTCCCTGGGATTCTCCAGGCAAGAACACTGGAGTGGGTTGCCATTTCCTTCTCCAATGCATGAAGGTGAAAAGAGAAAGTGAAGTCGCTCAGTCGTGTCTGATTCTTAGTGACCTCATGGACTGCAGCCTACCAGGTTCCTCTGTGCATGGGATTTTCCAGGCAAGAGTACTGGAGTGGGGTGCCATGGCCTTATATAAGGGGCATAATAACCTCCTCAAAACATCAGATACAATTATTGTTTTCTTACAAAAGAGAGGCTTATTTTGATACTCCGAAAGTAGAAAAGACATAATCTAAAAACAAAGCAGAGTACTTTACATAGAAAGATTTTAGCTTTCTAGAAATTCAGTGCCTTGTTTTCTTTTTCCCATTTTACTGTGGACCATTAAAAACTTGGTCATGGACCTAAATGCCATTTAGAGACCCCTGTTATTTATTTCAGACTGCTAGAGGTTTTCTTTTTTTATNGACTACTTTGGTCATGAATTCACCACAGCCTATGAATTCACGGCTGTCGCACTGACAGCTTCCGATGATTCTGGTCACTTACCAGGAGGCAGCGATAAAGGCTGGCTGACCACTGGGCATCCTTGTGACTTCATTGTCCTCACTTCTCCGGGTTCAACAATGACTTCTGTTAAGGGACTAGACAAGTCACTTAAATTTTTCACTTTTAATTTTCCAGGTAGTTTTATATTGTTTGTTGTTTAGTCGCTCAGTTGTGTCTGACGCTTTGCGACTCTTTTTACTGTAGCCTGCCAGGCTCCTCTGTCCATGGGATTTCTCAGGTAAGAATACTAGAATGGGTTGCCATTTCTTTCTCCAGGGGATTTTCCTGACCCAGGGATTGAACCCCTGTCTCCTGCATTGCAGGTGGGTTCTTTACCACTGGGCCACCAGGGAAGCCTGGTTTGAATATTAGGGAGGGGCTGTTTTTCTGGATGCATTGCGCATGCCAATCTCCCTCAACTCCATCTCCCATCTCCTGCCCACCCTTCTCCCTATCATGATAGATGTCACTCATTGATTCAATGATTGATTGATTGATCCTGACCTTTCACCATGTAGCCAGCGGACCCCGGTGCTGCAGAATTAGAGTCAGTACAGCTGTGAGCTTAGTAAAACCTCCAAGGGCTGCAGCTGAGGAGTACAGGGAATACAGAGATGAATGATACTCAGTTCTGTGGAGTTCTTGGGTTTCTAAAATGATAGAAGAAAGTTAAGGCCTAGCACAGGATTGCCAATCTTTTGCTTTTTATGTGCTGCTGCTGCTGCTAAGTCGCTTCATTCGTGTCCAATTCTGTGCGACCGCATAGACGGCAGCCCACAAGGCTCCCCCGTCCCTGGGATTCTCCAGGCAAGAACACTGGAGTGGGTTGCCATTTCCTTCTCCAATGCATGAAGGTGAAAAGAGAAAGTGAAGTCGCTCAGTCGTGTCTGATTCTTAGTGACCTCATGGACTGCAGCCTACCAGGTTCCTCTGTGCATGGGATTTTCCAGGCAAGAGTACTGGAGTGGGGTGCCATGGCCTTATATAAGGGGCATAATAACCTCCTCAAAACATCAGATACAATTATTGTTTTCTTACAAAAGAGAGGCTTATTTTGATACTCCGAAAGTAGAAAAGACATAATCTAAAAACAAAGCAGAGTACTTTACATAGAAAGATTTTAGCTTTCTAGAAATTCAGTGCCTTGTTTTCTTTTTCCCATTTTACTGTGGACCATTAAAAACTTGGTCATGGACCTAAATGCCATTTAGAGACCCCTGTTATTTATTTCAGACTGCTAGAGGTTTTCTTTTTTTATATTTTGGTGGAGATAACTACAAAGCAAAATTTTAATTCCTTTAATCCAGGTAATATTGTATATTGGTATTGATGTGTTCTTGGATGAACATTTTATTTCATTAATTTCATTATTTCTGCATAATAGTACTGGTTGATCATTTTGCAGAACGACACAAAGGGGTTAATAGTACTTTGCAAATTGAATAGGTACCTGTTCTCATGGTGATTCTCTGTCCACTGTCATTCATTCCTTCTAGTTATATGCTATCCATCTGCTATGATGGGCTGGCTCTGGGGTGCAGCAGTGAACTAGCCAGAGTCTCTGCCCTCTTGGAGCCCACATCACAGGGACAGATACACCTATAAACAAATGACGTAGATTCAGGTTGTGTTGAGTGCCATAAGGAAAATAAAGTAGTGTAATTGGAAATAGAATGACTTTGGGAGGAAACTTCTAGTTAAGGTGTTGCAGCAAAGATGACTCTGGTGACATTTGAGCTGAGGACACAATCAGAAAAGGTCTAGAGAAAAATGTTCTAGAAGGAGGGACTAGTAGGTACAGACGCCCTGGGATGGAATGAAGTTGGTATGTATAAGAGATGGAGAGAAGGGCAGAGAGTAAAGGAGAGAGTAGAAAAAGGTAAAGTAGGAATGTAGGCTGGGATCAGACCACAGGGTCTGTAAGTCGGTGGTGAGGGGGCTTGTAAGTCATGCTCAGAGATTTGGAGTTTATTCTCACTGCAGTGGCCAGTGTGGGTGGACTTGAGGCAGAAGAGGCGTTTGATCTGAATTTTGTATTGAGAGGTTCGTTCTGGGTGTGTGGAACATGGGTTGTATGGGCAGAAATGGAAAAGTCACACAGGCATGCTAGAATTGAATCCGGCAGCCCTTAATCAGGAAAGAATGAAGAAATTGCTTGGTCTAGAGGGAAACAGGGCACTCCCCTGTTCATAAAAATGGAGTTAGTGAAATTCCTCAATTACTATTTTTTTTTGACTCTTCCTCACTTAGGTTGAAATTTCTCTTGAGATTTATACATTGGTCCTCTAAGTACCCCACAAATTCATTTCCTTTAAAGCTATCTTGCAGCCACCTAAATGTTCAACAGTAGAAGAAAGGTAACATTTACTCAGTGGAATGCTGTGACTTACTATCTAGGAACATAGAATGCTATTTTTGTTGTAATGAAAATTGAAGAAAAGATGTAGGTTTGTGAAAACACCTGATTATGATGATAAAAAGATATGCACATAAGAAAAAGTCAGCAAAGAAATATACCAAAACTGTGATGATTCTTCTCAACAGTGGATTATGCTAGGGTAACCAGAAAAAACTTACCATTTAAACCACAGTGCTTCTGAGCACTCTTAAAATGTGTGTGTATGTGTGTGCGCGTGCTATTAATAATTACAGAGTGACCCTTATAAGCCAGTACTGATTTGACTAACCCAGGCCATATGGTTATCCTAAGTATGGGTGGTGATTTTACTTCTCTGTTTTTCAAACTTCCTGAATTATACCACTTTAAATTTAATTTGAACTAAAAAATGCAAAATAGTTCTTTGGCTTTAGAATATTTACTTTCAGAGGTCAGAGGGCATTTCTTTGGGCTCTCTTACTTTTAGTCTATCCTCCTGACCATAGGGAAGGACCATCTTGGTCTCTTTCAAGCTGGGAGGCTTTGATGCTGTGATCATTTTCCCACATGAGATTTTCAGGAAAGAAGGAACTAAAATAGCTCTTGCAGATTCCAAGATGACCTTTTCCTGTGATTAATGGATTATGACCGCAGTAGGCTCAAAAATGACCCAAGGACTTGTTTGGATTATTTGGCAGACCTGGTCTTCTTTATTTTTTTAATTTCCTAAAGCAGTTTTCAAATTTAAAGTTAGTTGGGGGATCTGCCTTTTAGTTTTTTTCTACTAAAGTATTCCTAATGGAAATTTGTATTTGACCGACTTGTGTATACCCTCGTAGTAGTGAGGTATAAGGGCTTCCCTGGTAGCTCAGCCTGTAAAGAATCCGTCTGCAATGCAGGAGACCCTGGTTCGACTCCTGGGTCAAGAAAATCCCCTGGAGGAGGGTATGGCAACTCATTGCAGTATTCTTGCCTGGAGAATCCCATGGACATAGGAGCCTGGTGGACTACAGTCCATGGGGTCGCAAATAGTTGGACACAACTGAGTGACTAAGCACAGCACAATGAGGTGTAAAGATGACAATGTATTGGACACTTACAGTACCAGGAAAAAAATCAGAGAGAGTTTTTTTAAATAGGGTAATCTTTTCAATCTAATATGTATTAGAATCAGTGCCACAGCTTCCCTGGTGGCTCAGTGGTAAAGAATCTGCCTGCTAATGTAGGAGACATGGGTTTGATTCCTGATCCAGGAAGATTCTGCATACCATGGAACAACGAAGCCTGTGCTCCACAACTATTGAGACTGTGCTCCAGAGCCTGGGAACTGCAGCTACTGAAGCCTGCATGCCCTACAGCCCGTGCTCCACCACAGGAAAAGCTACCACAGTGAGAAGCCCACACAGTTCAGCTGGAGAGTAGCCCCTACTCTCTGCAACTAGAGAAAAGCCCACACAGCAATGAAGACCCAGCACAGCCAAAAATAAATAAGTAAAGTTATTTTAAATAATTAACAAAAATCAATGCCAAGGGGTCATGGCACTGATATTTATCTCCGTGGAATATGGGGGAGGTTGTACTGTCTAGTTAGCGGTAAAACCTTGAACGAGTCAGTTATTCCTTTGCCTTTTCCACGTTCAGATGCAAGAAAACAAAACACCTTGGTTAAGAAAATGGTGAATGTGCTCCTCCAACTGCTCACTACCTTGTGGAGGAGGGAGGAACTTGATCTGACAAGACAGGTCAACGCCCTGGACCAGGTGATAGGAAGCTGCCTGTCTAGCCCCACCTTTCCCTGGATTCCCACTTTCCACCTCCTCTTGATCCCAGGCACAATGAGCCACTTCCTGTTCTCCAAAGTGATTTGTAACTTCTTGCTTCCCTGGGTAATCAGACCACTCCTCCCACCTGGAACCCGTGTCTGGCATCTCGCCTCCATCATCAGGGCAACATGGACATAGCAGCAAGACCACCTGGGCTCAAATCTCAATTCTTTTGCTTAGTAGCTGTATGCCCTTTGACAAATTGCTTGTTACCTTCTTGGTACTTACGTTTTCTTAAGTCTAAAATGGCACTACTATTCACACCTACCTCATAGAATTTTTTATGAGGATATATGTAAAGTGCTTAGCACAGTGACCGTTGGCAGAAGGACTCTCTGGGTGTTGACTATTATCATTATCTTTTGAAGTCTGGCCCTTCCTTTAAGCCTGTGCTCATTAACCAACATGGGATTTAGGAACTGCAGACCTAGGTTTGAGTCTTAGCCCTGCCCCTGTGTGTTGGATGGCCTTGGGTAGTTATCGTTCAGTAACTTCTTTGAATGTCAATTTCAGATGGGGAAATGTCGATTTCCCCATCTGGAGCACAGCATATCACATGGTTTCTGGGTGAGTCATGTGTGAAGCATATATGAAGTGCCCAGTTTCATCCTTGACACCTGGAAGACAATCTATATTTTCCGTCCCTCCCCCGCTGTAGCACTATGTCACCTGATACCTTGTACCTGCTTGGTTGCATTTCTTCCACTAGATTATGTTTTTTTTAGTTTTGTTTCTACACAGCATTCATTGATTCTTTTGCTTGATTTCCTCACTCATCTGTTCACTCAATCATTTTCTTTATTTATGCATTCTCTTTCATTTGTTCAAAAATCATTTATAAGCACTTGCTAAGGGTGACTGGCCCGGGAATCTACCATTGTTCCAGCTCGAGTCCAGGAGAGAAGTGTCGAGAGCCTGAGTTAGGCTAGAGACATTGGAGACTGCGAGCAGGGAATGGGCTTTAGAGAGAGAGGATGGTCAGGGCTTGTTGACCAGCTAGATTTGTAAAGTAAGGGAAAGGAAGCAATCAAAGCTGGTGTCTGGGATTCTTGCTTGAGTCAGTGTGTGGATACTGACACCATTAACTAAGACGGATGGCGTAAGAGGAGGGAGAACTGGCTGTGTTCTGGGGGCGGGCAGGAAGAGGTGGCATGCGACAGCCAGCCTGGCTGGGACACAGTCAGTTTGAGGTTCCTGAAGGATGTCTGGACAGGGATGTGCACAAGGAGGTTCTGACTGGGGCCTCCTTTGGGTGTGAGATGGGGGTGGTTGCTGAGACAGAGCGAGTGTGGAGCAGCAGAGACTAGGCCGTGGTGACCCTTTGGGAACTGTGCTGATTAAAGCGGAGTGAGTGTGAGTCTGTGGCTTCTGCTGGGAAGCCATGTGTAGTGCCTCACCACAGAAACTGCTCAGGTCCCCCACCAAGCACAGGCCACTCACCACCTGCAAGTTAAGACCAGCCTCTGGTGTCAGTGTGGAGGTGGGGAGAAGAACACCCTCTTCCCCACCAGGACCTCACTCATCACCTGCAGGGCCTGAGCTACCGTGAGTGTCTGTCTGCTTCCCCTGCAGCATGTCTCACAGAACCCTTCTCTTTAAAAAACAAAACAAAACCTTTATTTATTTTAAAATGCATTTGTTTATTTCGGCTGTACTCTGCAGCATGTGGGATCTTAGTTCCTTGATTAGGGATTGAATATGTACACCCTGCATTGGGAGCGCAGACCACCAAGAAGTCTTGAACCTTTCTTGAATAGGTAGATGCCGTGGTCCTTTTCTCCTAGCAGCCGTGGATCATTGCTTACTCTCTTGTCCAGTTGGATATGCACAAAGGAGGAAGCACACCAACAGCCACTTTCTCTCCTGCCTCCCTCTGCTGCTGCTTGGTGTCTAGGCCACCACCACCTGTGAGCTGTACCAACGTCAGTAGCCTCCCAACAGACCTCCCTGCTTCTGCTCTGGCCCCTGATAGTCTGTAAGTCAGATTATGTCTCTCACCTGCTGGAAATGCCTGCAGGGTGTCCAGATTCTTCTCTAAGGTCCACAGGGCGCCTGCCTCCCTTTCTGAGCCCCTCTCTGTCTTCCACCAGCTCCATCCCCATGGCTTCCTTGGCTCCAGGTAAGCCAGGCTTGTTCTGCCTTGGGACTTCGGCACAAGGTGATTGCTCCTCCTGTAGTGTTTAAAAATTGAAGTATAGTTGATGTACAGTGTTATATGTTACAAGTATACAGTGTAGATTCACAATTTTTAAAAGCTATGCTCCATTTATAGTTATTATAAAACATTGATTGTATTGCCAGTGTTGTGCAATATATCCTTGTGGCTTATTCATTTTGTACCTAATAGTTTGTACCTCTGAATCCTCTGCTCCTTTCCTGACCTTCTCCCTTTCCTCTCTCTAGTGGTAACCATTAATTTGTTCTTTATATCTGTAATTCTGTCTCTTTTTTGTTATTTTCACTGTGCTGTGCTAAGTCACTTCAGTTAACTCTGACTGCGACTCTGTGGACCGTAGCCTGCCAGGCTCCTCTGTCCGTGGGATTTACTAGGCAAGAATACTGGAGTGAGTTGCCATTTCCTTCTCCAGGGGATCTTCCTGACCCACGGGTTGAACCCATGTCTTATGTCTCCTGCTTTGGCAGGCAGGTTCTTTGCTGCTAGCGCCACCTGGGAAGTCTGTTATATTCACTGGTTTTGTATTTTTTAGATTCTGTGTATAAGTGATATCATACAGTATTTGTCTTTCTCTGTCTGGCTTATGTCACTAGCATAATATCCTCTGAACCCATCCTTGTTTTGCAAATGGCAAACTTTCATTCTTTTTTATGGATGAGTTGTCCATTTATTGGATAACTCTCCGTCTTCTCCCACTCTGATGTACATAAACCCAGGACCTGGTCATTGTCCCATCTCTGATGTCTACCGCAGTGCCGGGTCTTTCCTAGATTGATGGACTCGCCAGGCCTTCCCTCTACACTGGGGTGAGAAGAACCCAAGCTTGCTTGTTGGGGAAGGAGAAGGGACTAGTGAAAAGAAAGAAGCTGGAGTTATTAAGGAGGTGGGATAATTGATGGACTGACGTATTGAAGAAGGTAGGGAAGATAAGATCATGAAGACAGGGAAGAGTTTTATGGTTTTTTTGAGACCAAGGGAACTGGGTAAATGTATGGGTAGATTTCAAGGTACCAGAGGACCAAGATGAAGAGTATAAACCCAATGGTCTTACTGTTTGATGAAGTGGGAGGTACAGTTATCAGATGACAGAGGAGTAGACCAGGAGGAGGAGGAGGCTGCTGGATGAGATATAATGGTCTGAAGCTGCTGGATGAGTGGAGGGACTCCTGAACCCTGGAGGATCNGATGAAGAGTATAAACCCAATGGTCTTACTGTTTGATGAAGTGGGAGGTACAGTTATCAGATGACAGAGGAGTAGACCAGGAGGAGGAGGAGGCTGCTGGATGAGATATAATGGTCTGAAGCTGCTGGATGAGTGGAGGGACTCCTGAACCCTGGAGGATCCCACCTAGGCTGGAACTCAGAACCTGGAGATGGAGCCTGTCACAGAAATGACTGGATTTTTCTTCGATAGTGAACAGGACAACAGAGAGGTGGAAGAGACAGAGGCTATGTTAATCCGTGTTTGGGGGACTGGAAGATAAAAGGGGCTGTGTGTCAATGGAACAAGAAAATAAGGATGCTGGAGGGGATAAAATTTGAATGGTGAGGAAGTGAACTCCGGAGCAGGAATAAGAGGGTAGGATCAAAACTTCTGGTGGCTTTCCATTCAAGTGGAAGAGCAAATTGTATGACAATGAGGAAGTGAAAAAAGGAAGGGTTGGCTGTGGTGGTCAGAGGAGGCTTTTAGTGTTCTGTTTCAAAGAACAGTTCCTGGTTGGGATGTGGCCACATGATTGATAAATTATTGATAAGCAGAGGATTAGGTTACAGGAATGAAGAGAGACAGGCTAATAAGGTGAGACCAGGGAACATTAGGTCATACTGTGAATGAGGTCCTCCTTGGAGGGATCAGGAAACAGTGGCAGGGAACACACAGAGGAGGTGTCTAAAAATGTAGAGATGAGGAGCAGGAGTCTGGGGAGAAGGAAATGATGCTGGGAGGTGAGGAGAAGGGAGTTAGATCCCATGCCTAGGTTCTGGGTGCNGTCATACTGTGAATGAGGTCCTCCTTGGAGGGATCAGGAAACAGTGGCAGGGAACACACAGAGGAGGTGTCTAAAAATGTAGAGATGAGGAGCAGGAGTCTGGGGAGAAGGAAATGATGCTGGGAGGTGAGGAGAAGGGAGTTAGATCCCATGCCTAGGTTCTGGGTGCTTCTTGGTAGTTATTGTTTGGAGATGACAATGACCAGGGAAATTTGGTTTCTCCTCATCTTGAGAAATGGGAGTGCTGAGGACATGAGCAGCTTCAATCTGGGAGGGTTACAGGGAAGAAGAGAGTGGAGAAGACAGGACTAAGCTAAGCTAAAGCTGCTGAGATAATGCAAGTGTGAGACATTTGCTGGCTTGGGATTGAGGGTTCCTGGGGCATGGTGGAAGACAGGATTAGAAGAAGAGATGACAAAGGTGGGAGGGGGTCAGAACCAGGTAGGGATGAGGAAACCACAAGGGCTGGGAGAGATGGTGCCTGGAGGGTCTTTCTCTTGGCAGATGTGGTTTGCAGGATGATTGACACTAGGGGTATGAATGAAGGATTTTAGATAGTACTCTACTTTTTTTTAAAAAATAGCTTTGCCATGATATCTGTATACTGTACAATTTCCCAATTAAAATATACAATTCAGTGGTTTTTAGTGTCTTCATAGATAGGTGCAGCCATCACCACAGTCAGTTTTAGAATATTTTCATTACTTCATTTCATTGTCCTTTAGCTATCAGCCTTTGTAACTCCAATCTCCCTTCTTTCACCCACTGTCCCCCACCCCAAGCCTTAAGCAACCCCAAACCTCTTTTCTGTCTTTATAAAGTTCTCTCTTCTGGATTTTCATGTGAATGGAAGTTGCGTAATATGAGGACTTTTGTGACTGGCTTCTTTTCACTTACCATAATGTCTTCAGGGTTTATCTCTGTTGTAGCTTATGTCAGTATTTCACTCTTTTTTATTCTCAGATAATATTCCCTTATATAGATATACCACACTTGGTTTACCCATTTGTCCATTACTGGACATTTGGGTTGTTTATACTTTTTCACTGTTATGAATAATGCTGATATTTATATACCAGTTTCTCTGTGGACATTTGTGTCATTTTTCTTAAGTATATACCTAAAATGCAATTGCTGGGTCAAATGGTAACTCTGTTTAATTGTTTGAGAAATTTCCTAAGGGGCTGTACCATTTTATATTTCCACCAGCAACATATGACAGTTCCAATTTCTCCACATTCTTGCCAACATTTGTTATTATCTGACTTTTTTTATTCTAGCCAGCCTAATGGAAATGAAGTGGTATCTCACTGTGGTTTTGATTTGCTTTCCCCAGTGATTAATGACATCTAGCATCTTTTCATGTGTTTATTGTCCATTTGTATATCTTCCTTGGAGGAATGTCTATTCAGGATCCTTTGCCCATTTTTAAAGTAAGTCTTTTTAGTATTTTTTTTATAGCTTTATTGAGGTACAGTTGACAAATTTTTAAAATGTATAATACGGTGGTATATGTATACATTGTGAAAAGATTCCCCCATTGAGTTAATTAACACACCCATCATCTCACTTATTTACCTTTTATTTTTTGGTGAGAACATATAAATTCTATTCTCTTAGAAAATTTCATTTATACAATGCCTGTTTTACTTTAGATCCTTAAGTCTTTTTATTACTGAGTTGTAAGAGTTCGTATATATTCTGAATACAAGTTCCTTATCAGATAAATGACGTGCAGGTATTTCTTTATTCTGTGCTTTGACTTTCACTTTCTTGATGGTATCCTTTGAAGCACAAAACTTTAATTTTCCGGAAGTCTGTTTTTTTTCTTTTATTGCTCATACTTTTGGTATTATATCTAAGAATCCTTTGCTAAATCTGAGGCCATGAATATTTATTTACCTGTTTTCATCCAAGAGTTCATAGTGTTTGCTCTTAACACTTAGGTCTTTGGTCCATTTTGAGTTAGCTTTTGTATATAGCATAATGTAGGGGTCCAACTTAATTCTTGGCTAGCCTCTTGTCCCAGGAGTATTTATGAAAAAAGCTGTTCTTTCCCCATTGAATGGTTTTGGCACCCTTGATGTAATCAGTTGATTATAGAGGTATGGGTTTATTTCTGGACTCTCAGTTCTATTCCATGGACCTATTTGTTATTCTTTTGCCAGTCCCACACTGTCTTGAGTACTATTGCTTTGTAACAAGCTTTGAAATCAGGAAATAAGAGTCTTCTTACTTTTTTCTTCTTTATTGAGGTTGTTTTGGCTGTTCTGGGTTCCTTGCAATTAGATAGGAATTTTAGAATTGCTTTGTCAGTTTTTACCAAGAATTCATCTGGGATTCTGATATAGATTGTACTGAATTTGTCAAATAGTTTGGGGAAGAATTGACATATTAACAATATGAAGTTTTCCAATCCATGAACATGGGATGTTTTTCCATTTATTTAGATCTTTAATTTCTTTGAATAGTGTGTTCAGTTTTCAGACTATGCTTTGCACTTTTAATACATTTAATCCTAGGCATTTTATTCTTTTTTAAAAAAGTGTATTTATTTATTATTTATTTGCCTGTGCTAGGTCTTAGTTGCAGCACAAAGGATCCCAGGTCCCCTGCATTGGGGAGTGCAGAGTCTTAGCCACTGGACTACCAGATGTTTTTTCTTTTGATGCTACCCATCAGGTAGTATTTTGATGGGAAGTCATCTTATCAAGTGAAGGGGTAGAGTGAGTGGAGAGTTGAAAAAATGTCTCTCCAATTGTTGACAGGAGAAAAGAGCAGGGCATTTTCTATTGTTCTTCAGGAGGCTGTGTGCCTAGGTCTTTCATGGTCCTGTGGCAGGGCGCTGAGGGATACATCAGCCTGGGAAGAACTCCATATAACCAAGAGCGCATGAGTTTGTTCTGTGGGGGATAGGAGTGAATAGCTGAAGACTGATCACTCTTGGTTAATAGAAATCCAATCCAATTGGACTAACTCACATTAAATATTTAAATTACTAATACCCCTCCCCCAACTTCTGAGATTTATCAGCTTTTTCTACAAGGGGAAAATGAGTAGACCAGATGAATCACTAATTAGGAGAAACTTAGTAGCATTAAAGAGGAAGAAGACTGTTCGGGGAAGTGTGAAAAATATTTTTGGATTTGATCTGGGAAGTTAGGGTTGTTTTGAGGAGAGAGGATGACACAGCACAAGTTAGGAAGTCCAGTATTGCTTGCTTGTCTGCTCTAGTGGTCACCTCCTCTCTCCTTCATCTGCTTTTTGTGACTTTCCCCTTGAACTCTGTTTATCCTGGTTGTATTTTGCTATCCCCCAGTGACTCTCCTTAGCATGTGTATGAAGGGAAGGAGAGGTCATGCACATGCTTGTGTCTGGAGCATCCGTAAGTCCAAGGTAGCACTTTTCCTAAAGGCCTCCAAAATAGTTGTGAGGCTAAAATATTATATGTATATATATTTTTTCTTGTTTCTGGATTTCAGATCCTACGTTTGCCCTAGCGTCATACTTATGACCATAATTGGAACCCATTGTAGAGATGTCTTAGAGATTAGCAATTTAGGATTTCATTACTTTATGTGTTATGAGCCAGTAATTTTTTTAGACTGCTCATTCTCTTTAGACTCATTAGAAAAGACTCTGATGCTGGGAGAGATTGAGGAAGAAGAAGAAGGAGGTGACAGAGGATGAGATGGTTGGATAGCATCACCAACTCAATGGGCATGAGTTTGAGGAAGCTCTGGGAGATAGTGGAGGACAGGGAAGCCTAGCGTGCTACACTCCATGGGGTCACAAAGAGTCGGACATGACTTAGCAACTGAACAACAGCCACCCTCTTTAATGTATTTGGGAGTATTTGTGTGATAAATGCTGGGAAAATTTAATGGTAATTTTGTCTTTCCAGACAAAAAAAAGGATAATTTTTGTCTTTAACTGAATTTCATGTTTCATTTTATTTTTCCATTTGAGTCTTGCCTTTATAAAGCTCTAAGATCAGACTGAGGAAGAGCAACGTGCGTCTGGTTTACGGATGGTTCTGCACACCTTGCTGGCCTTCCTCAAAAGTGCATGGACGCTCCACTTCTGTCCATTCTCATGTTTTGGTGCAGCTCTTTTTTCTTTTTTGTTGAGCTCTTTTGGTTACATGAATTGGTATCTCCCTCAAGCTAGAGCAAGAGGCTGTTTATCGTAAGGATGCTGTGCATGGGAACTGGAGACCCCGGGCACTTAAGCCCCTGGGGAAGTAAAACCTCTGAGTTATGGTGCCAGTGCAGGCAGCCGTCTGCACATCAGCAGCTGGAGTTGACTTCTGCAACCCAGCTTTTCTGGGGCCAGTTTCTTTAATATCTCAAGAGATCTTTTATCTACATCATGACTTCTATTTAAGTATAAGCTCTGATCTGCAGAACTCAGTTAAAGCACTGTTATCTCTCCATTTTCTCATCATCATTTCCTAGCTTCAGGACCCAGAGAGCTGCCAAGTCTTGGTGTTTCCTACTGCAGATGCTGAGAGGAAGCCGGTGCCAGCCCTCCCTGCTTTCCACGCCAGGCCACGCCTCTGACAGCCAGCTACTCTAGGGATGGGCTTCTTTGGAGTCCAATGCCCATCCCTGAGGCTGTTCTCTGTGTCTGAGGAGGGCCCCCCAGGTGATAGGAAACAGGGTACCTGTAGAGCCACCCCCTGCAGCAAGACCCTGGCCAAGAACTTCCCCCAGAGGAAGGGAGGACTGTGCCCTCCACCCCTACCCCCGCCAGCAGTCCCCACTGCAGACCTGCAAAGGACATAGATGCCAATGAGGGTTGCTCTGGGGAAAACTGGCGCTAAATTAATCCTTGAATTTTAAATAACCCCACTGATGGCATATCCTTAAAGAGATGAAAATAAGGAGTCAGTGATTTTTTTTTTAAAAATAGAAACCTAGCTGAACATTGTAGGAGGAAATGAAACAAACACAGAAAGTGAAATTAACTGAGCTGTTTCCCCCCGCCACAAAAGGGGAATAATAAAAGTAATCAAATACATTGTTTTATTTTCTTTTTAAAAGTGTATAGTTTTCTCCTCCCCCCACTTTATTGATGTGTCATGTGTTATAAAGGTAGCATCTCTTCCTACATTTGAATCTGCTATTTATTTAACACGAAGTAAAAACTTCTATAATTTGTGTTTGAGTCATTATATCTTCTGTAAATTAACAAAAATGCAACCAAGTATTGATAGATTTTACAGATCTAATTTGCATATTGAATGACTCATGAATCTGTCAGCATTCCATCTAGCAAGCAGAGAGGAGCTCCAGAGGCTTGCAGAGAGGGAGAGGTTTTCAAAGGCAAGACAAAGAAGTCATAAACAACAAAAGGATTATTTTTGGCTTAGGTAGCCTCCCTGGGGGAACAGAAGGGAATTACCTCATCTTCCTTTGGGGGATCGAAAGAGTGACCTCCTTGGTGCTGACTAGAAAATTCCACACTGATTAGGATTGCAATCTTGGGAAAGGTTGTAATGGCAGTGTGTGCAGTCTCTTCAGTCATGTCAGACTGTCTGCAACCCCGTGGACTGTAGCCCGCCAGGCTCCTCTGTCCATGGGATTCTCCAGGCAAGAAGACTGGAGTGGGTTGCCGTGCCCTCCTCCAGGGGATCTTCCTGACCCAGGGATCAAACCCGAGTCTTCTGTGTCTCCTGCATGGGCAGGCGGGTTCTTTACCACTAGCACCACCTGGGCAGCCTTGTAATGGCAGACTGGTTAGGAATTAAGTCTTGGTTTGAGCACAAGTAACTCCATGTTGGGCCTGCCATCTTTTTTTTTTTTAACACTTCTGATAGAATGATGGTGTTTATTTTTAAATGACTATTACTTCATAAAGTGTAAAATTATGGAAAAATTTAAACAATATGGAAGTGTATCAGTGGAAAATAAAGCTCTTTGCCCCCTAGCCCCACCTCTATCCCACTATCCAGGTTTAAAATATTAAAGCTTGACCATGTGTTCTCCTTGATGTTCTGGGACAGGTTTAAACTTCTTAGCTTCCTATTTTTACAGTTTGACTTGGTCTTTAGCATCTCAGGGTAGCCAGTGCCCCATGGAAATTGCAGAGTCCCTCTGCCTTGGCTGGGAGAGGTTGGAAAAATCAAGCCCTTTGGAGAGAATTAAATTAAGACCCAAACTTTGAATAATTTGTCTACATCACACAGTTATGAAGGCAGCCTTGGGCAATGAGAAGACAAGGGTTGGGAAGTGGACTTGCCCTCTCTCCTTTCCTTTGTGACCTGGGGCAACTTAACTCTCCTTCTGTTTTCTTACCTGTAAAGTGTGTGCTTAGTCGCTCATCCATGTCCAACGCTGTGTGACCCCATGGACTGTAGCCCACCAGACTCCTCTGTCCCTGGAATTCTCCAGGCAAGAATTCTGAAGTGGATTGCGATTTCCCTCTCCAGGGGAATCTTCCCAACCCAGGTCTCCTTCATTGCAGGCAAATTCTTTACCGTCTGAGCCACCAGGGAAGCCCTGTAAAGTAAGAACATTTAAATCTCTTTCACAGGATGGTTGTGAAGTTTACACAAGGAAACACAGAATGCTTTGTTGGAGAAATTCAGCCAGTTAGGGAGACAAAGAATATACAAAGGTTGTGATGCAAGTGAGGTTAATGCCAGCAGGAAATTGCATAATTCACTGTGTAATGGGGGCTAAGAGCTGGGGCAAGAGCTGATAGGTGATTTCTGGGCAGCTTCGTGTAAGAGGAGTGGGACTTGGCAGGAGGATCTGGAACGGGTCAAGAACCCACCCAATCATTGTTTCAGCCAAATCCCCAGATGGATGCAACCCATGGCCTATTTCTCAGCTGATGCAGAGATTCCTTCAATAACCAGAACTCTTTGAGCTGCTTCTCCTTCCAGCCTCTGCCCCTTTGCTCATCCCAGTCCCTCTGCTTAAAATGCCTTTTTCCTGTTACCTTCTGAGCTAAATCACACCACCGTTTAGGCCTCAGCTTAAGTACTTTCTCAGTAAAACTTTCCCAGGTGACATGCCCCCACCTCCCTATTTAGGTTTGCTCTCCTCCTGCAGGAGCTCTTTCCTCTGCCTGCTCTGGGTTCTCTCCTCCCCAACACCACGTGGGACTGGAGGCCAGAGCTGGTGTTCTTGCTTCCTCGTATTCCCTAGGGTTCCAGGGACGTTTTTAGAGATTCAGGAACTACTTGTGGATGATAATCATCTGGAAGAATGAGGCCAGATGTACTTTATCAAAATAAAGGCAAATTCTGACTTTGCAGGCATAGCCCCCTTTCCATTGTAAGGTGCACGTGCATGTCTGTAGTTGGGATTTAATTTTCTTGGGGGAGGGGGTGCGGGAATGGGCAGGGAGTCGGTGTTAATGCCAATGAGCTGTTGTAATAAATGAGGGTTTAAGGAACAATAGACAATCCTAAGGGCATGCAGGGTCTGGAATCAGCTGATAGGCTGCCTGCATCAACTGTGGGTCAGAGCCAAGGTTCCAACCTTTGCCCGTCTTGAGGCCACACCATCTCTTATCTGAACTCTGGAGTAGTTTAAATATCAAAGGAATGGGCTGTTGATAGTGATACTGGGTTGGCAGTGAAACCATCAGGGCCGCTCTCAGTGGTGGATCTCTGGGTATCTTTTTCATTCTCTCCATCTCAGTGCTAACCAGCATACCCTGCTGTGCCTCATGGCCCCTCTGCTCCCTGACATCTCCAGCCCCTTCTGATTGCCCCAAGATTTCGACTCTGGCCTGACTCTGCCTGATCTTCAGTTTGAAGGCCTGTCATCATCCCGGTCTTGGTCTTGCCATGTCCCAAACGCCCAATCCCCAGGTGGACCGATCTTCATTCTGGTGTAGTCTGCAGGCGCTGGGGTCTGGGAGGAGCACAGGTACACTTTTCAGAGACCCAGAGGGCAGGTTCTCTGTGAGAGTTTGGGCGGGAGGCCCTGAGGGGCCTGTCTGCCCCTGTATACAGGTTCCAAATCACTAAGTATTGTATCTTATTTTTCAGATTGATCGTGTTCTGTGTTGAAGATGTTTCCAGAACAGCAGAAAGAGGTATGTCTTAAGAAATCAGAAAATAAAGACTTCATGTGCTTTGACTCATTCCAGGTTGGATCTTCGTTCTCTAACCATAAATCTGTAGAGGAAAGTCAAGATACGATAGGGCATCATAGGAGGGGGCTAAGGAAAGAACAAAGCATTTGTCTTCCTGCACCCACAGCCCCTCTCCCCAGCATTGCTGCAGCCATCTTGGCCCTTATTTTTGGTTCCAGTGGCTGCACTTTCTCTCTGCTCACTCCCATCCACTGTTTCTGAAAGTATCGCTTTCCGTGACTCAGAATTCTCCCAGGCTCTGCTCCCGGCTTTGCTTTAAACAGTCTCCCTTTGGCCTGCTGTCTTGGGTTTTCTGCTCCGTTACTTAATTCTGAATTCCCCCACCTTTGGTAACCACCCGGGGTAACTGTATGCCACTAGTTTCAGTTTTGTCCTGCTTGTTGCTGCTTAGATCTCTGGGGTTGGTTTCACATAATTTGGGGAAGGCTGTCCCTTCCGCATCCCAGCCTGGCCTCCAGGCTTCCGACCCCAGCTTGCTGAGCTGCTGTCTGGCTGGAAGATGGGTAGGATGACCAGCACACCAGCCCTGGGTTGAGCGGTGTCCCTTGGAAGAACCTGTTTGTCTGCCCTGATGATTGTTGTAGTACACATGTCGTTACTAGGTGAGCTGAATGAAACTCAGTAGTTTCGTTGGACTTTTCATGTTCAATCACATGTGTACACACAACAGTTCCGTGTATACACACATAGTCGCAGACACAGTCAAACACGGCTGCATGGTCCTTAGTTTGCTTTGCCCAAATGTAAAACCCTAAACAATCCATTTCAGAGAATCCTTCCAGAAAACTTCTTTGCTGGATCTCTCATTCTTTCTTTCAGCCCCGTGTTTGAGTTCAGGGTCTCTTCAGTAGTCCAGCCCACTTCCACACTTGTAGTCTAGGCTGCCCCCACCCCATTTTCAAAGGCAGTGTTTTTGTTTTTTAGTTTTTAAAGATTGGTATAACACATGTAAATTGCAGTAAATGCATAAAATGCCCTTATCTTATGCATGCAGCTCAGTAGATTTTCACTTATGTGTACAACTGTGTAACCACCACTCAGATCAAGGTATGGATGCTTCCAGAACCCCAGAAGGTACCTTGTATCCCTTTCCAGTCAGTCTCCCTAACATCCTCACAGAGTGAGCTCCACACAGTATCATGACCAGGGATGCTTTTTCTTTGTCCTTGTATTAAACAGTACTGGGACCAAGCTGCTTGCTTCAGGAAACGCCTTCTCTGTGAAGCTGGCCAAACTGCAAGTCCTCACACTGCCCTCACTTCCAGTAGTGATTTCAAGTTCAGAGGTTCCCCAGAGCAGCTTCAGTTTTGATTATTCACAAGAAAGACTCAGAGAACTCACTGAGAACAGTTACAGTCACGGTTATAGTTTATTACAGAGCACGGGTACCAGTTAGGATCAGCTGAAGGGAGAGGTGCAGAGGGTCGGCCTGGGGAAGGGTCCAAATGCAGAGCTACTGGGTGTGATAGTAGCTCTCCTCTGTATGGTAATGCCTAAGAGAAGCTCCCCAGAGCCTTTGGTGTCCAGAGATTTCTCTGAGGCTCATCCTGCCTGCTGGAGAAGACTCTCGAGAGCCCCTTGGACTGCAAGGAGATCAAACTAGGGTATTCAGGGGTTGATCTCAATCCTAAAAGAGATCAACTCTGAATATTCCTTGGAAGGACTGATGCTGAAGCTCCAATACTTTGGCCACCTGATTCGAAGAGCCAACTCATTGGAAAAGACCCTGATGCTAGGAAAGATTGAGGGCAGAAGAAGAGGGCAGCAGAGGACGAGATGGTTAGAGAGTATCACTGACTTAATGGACATGAATTTGCACAAACTCGGGAGATAGTGGAGGACAGGAATGCCTGGCGTGCTACAGTCCACGGGGTCCCAGAGTCAGACACGACTTAGCGACTGAACAACAACAACAACATCCTGCCTGCCTGCCTGCGTGGCCAGTCTTTAGTGTCCACTCCTCCTGGGATCAGGCCTTTAGTCTCCAGTTCCTCCAGAGGTCATAGCTCATACAGTGTGACCTTAAGCCCCCAACATAGTCACACTGTTAGACTGTCCTGTGGTCAAAGCCCAGGCAAACAAAGATACTCTTGTCAGTCAGGACATTCTGGGGGCCTAGAGATCACCTCCCAGTAGTCAGAGGCAGAGGCCATACCTGCCTTCAGGTAAGCTGAATACTTCACTACACATCTGTATTGGCCTGAGCCCTGGGCAGGCTGTACCAAGGGAGCAGGGCTGTGCTGACAGCCAGCATTATTCCAAAGGCACATTTTAAAAATTGTTCTCTTTGGGGGAAAAGCTACCCATGAAAGCAACAGAGACTTTTTTTTTCCAGTTAGAAGAAGCGTTTCTTCTTCTTTTTGACTTGGTTGGTTTAAGTGCTTGATGTTAATTTTTAGTTCATTTCAATTCATAAAAACTAGACACAAATTTTAACCAACTACGTAAAGAAAGCATTTTATTGACCTTGTGAAAGTCCTTTATTATAAATAATTATATAATATTATAACATTAAGGTTATATAACATTCTAACCTTAATGTTATTATAACATTAATGTTTCTCTGGTGGCTTAGTCAGTAAAGAGACCACTTGTAATGCAGGAGACCTGGGTTCAATCCCTGGGTCGGGAAGATTCCCTGGAGAAGGAAATGCAACCCACTCCAGTATTCTTGCCTGGAGAATCTCATGGCCAGAGAAGCCTGGTGAGCTACAGTCCATGGGGTTCCAAAGGGTTGGACATGACTGAGCACATAGCACACACAGATTGTTAATGCAGCTGCATAACATTAAAGAATTTTAAACTGGAAAGTCCTTCAGCTGAAAAGGAAAATACCCATAAGGAGAAAGAGGTATAATGTCTAGCAATTTACTTTGGCCTCTGTTAGCAAGAAACCAGCACAGCGAAGTGAGATTCTCAATGTGCCATAGCACATTCATGCTCATCACATATCCGTTCATTTTCTGCATGTGGGCAGAGTGACTTCCTGGCTTCTAACATGTTGCTCTTAGAACAAAATGCAAATTCCTCAATGTGGTTTCTAAGGCCCCAGATGATCTTACCCTGCTTCTTTCCCCAGGCTTGTCTCCTACCCTTCCTCCACTAGCGCCCATCTCACTGCTTATTTCAGGGACTTTATTGCTCTGCTAGCCCTGGGCTCCTGCGCTTTCACAGATGTTTTTCCCACTGCTTTCACACCACCTTGGCTGGCTAACTCCTCCTGATTTTTCAGGCCTCAGCTTATAAGTCAAGAAGAGGCGTTCCTCAAGCCTCAGTTATCAAGGTATTTTTATTTCAGCACCTACCCAGCAGCACCCTGGAGTCAGTGCCAGTTAGCAGTAGAGGAGGTTTTGGTGGAGACTTTAAATATTCTAGTGGCTGGTGGCTGTTTAGTGGAAAAGAATTTGATTCTCCCACAACTGGGTATGTGAGGGCTGAATGCAGTATCCCTAATTATTCTAGAATCTGGACCCAGGGGGCAGTGTGTGTATAAGCACTTTGCACTCAGTGCTCACAGGAGACGTTGCTAATTAATCATGAGGTTGGCACATGTATCGAGACCTAGTTACCATCCTTGTTCAAGATGCACACCGGGGCACTCCCTGGGAGTCCAGTGGTTTGAACTCCATGCTTTTACTGCTAGGTCCTGGGTTTGATCCCTGGTTGGGGAACTAAGATCCCACAAGCCATGCAGTGTGGCAAAAAAAAAAAAGAGTTTAAGATGCAGATGGCCCCGGACTGACATCTTGGTTCTACCTAACTGGTAGTGCCAACCTAGAAGTTTGGTAAATTTTTCTTTTAAAGATCGGGGGGTGGTGGGGAGTCAATTGCACTCTCTCGTTAAAATAGCTTTATTACTGCAATAAATCTAGAGAGAGGAGAGCAGGGAGGGAGAGGCTCCCTTGTTAGTTAAACACGTTCCATTTGCACATTGGTTTGAATTCCCACGAGAGCAGTATCCATGCTGATGGATCTTCCCCATAAAAAGGCCTTGGCACTGGGCCATTGCAAAATTAAAATGAATTCAGATTCATTCATGCATGCAGCTTTAATTTACAATTAAAATATTATGGTTACATATTTTAATAAGAATAATTAGATGGACCCAACTGAATCAACTCTTCTGTTTAATGAGACAGAACCCAGAACCCTTATGAAAAGGCAGGTGGCTGTGACAGGAAACACGTTTCAGACGGTGTCTTTTGTGGAGTCAGGCATTTTTGTTCTCTGTATATTTTAATGTCCAGAATGAACAGTTTGAGTTTTCTATATTACTAAGGCCCTTTGGCTCCAGCTACATGGAGCTCATCTTATGTGATATGTAAATAAGCAGTTTACAGTCTTTCATGGAGTGTGACATTCTAGCCCCTCCAAGGAACTGGGTTTGTTCCTCTGCCCAGGGCTTTCTTGGTTTAAGTGAGACAGTCTTGTGTATGTGGTGTGACAGGAAGGGTGTGCTGAGACCTGTTTTGTGTGTGTGTGTGTGTGTGTGTCCCCAGCTCTCCTGAATCATGATAGCTGAGTTAAACTTCTATAGATTCATGCCTTTGGATAAGAGTTTTTATTCCTTCAAAATGCACATACTTTATATTGGATATAATGTCAGTTACCATTTATTAGGGCTTCGCTGGTGGCTCAGATGGTAAAGAATCTGCCTGCAGTGCAGGTTTGTTCCCTAGAAGATCCCCTGGAGAAGGGAATGGCTACCCACTCCAGTATTCTTGCCTGGAGAATTCCATGGACAGAGGAGCCTGGGGCTACCGTGCGTTCCATCACAAAGAGTCAGACACAGCTGAGCGACTAACACTTTCCACTTCACTTCACCATTTATTGACACTCGAGTGACAATAAGTCCATTAGCTCTGTGGCAGGAGGTGCCCTGAGCAGAGCAGAACCAAAGTGGGTCTGGGAAAGTTCCAGGCCCCATGAGGACCCAGCCACTCAGGCCCCTACAGGGAGAGTTAGAAGGGAGGTATTGCTATTTTGGACGTGTTGGCTCTGAGCTTGACACTTAGATGTCCAAGATACGCTTAGGCTGATTGATGGTAACGGTTGCTCTAGGAAAGCATTTTTTAATGTTGATCTCTAATTGGAAACTGACTAAGCTGGAACCCATGAATAATATTGAAGAGTATCCATAAGCAAGGCCTCTACCTGGTGTCCTGCAATGCTGGGGACTTTTGAAGGGAAGCGACAAGATAAGACATGACCCTTTCCCAATCGCCAGAAATCAATTTGTTTTTCCTTCCTCCTTTCCTCCCTATGTGATATGGTGTAATAATCGGGGAAACTGGGTATATAGTTTCCATATATCCCATATAGGATATTTGGGAATTCTCTTATCTTTGAACAATTTTCCTGTATGTTTAAAACTGTACTAAAGTAAACAATTTGTTTTAAAACAAATAACATTGAGTTTTATGTGCTCACACATAAAGATTTCTAAAAGATTGTGCAATGAATAAACCAAGGTATGAAGCAGTATTTACAGTGTGCTCCCATTTGCATTAAAAATTATATATTCAGGTATATATGTATATACAAGTGGCTTCCCAGGTGGCTCTGGTAGTAAAAAAACCTGCCTGCCAGTGTAGGAGATGTAAGAGACTCAGGTTCAATCCTGGGTTGGGAAGATCACTTGGAGAAGGAAATGGCAACCCACTCAAGTATTCTTGCCTGGAAAATTCTATGGACACAGCAGTCTGGAGGTCTACAGTCTATGGAGTTGCAAAGAGTTGGACACAAGTGAGCACATCCATATATAGACACATATATAGAGGAACTAAAAAGCCTCTTGATGAAAGTGAAAGAGGAGAGTGAAAAAGTTGGCTTAAAGCTCAACATTCAGAAAACGAAGATCATGGCATCCAGTCCCATCACTTCATGGGAAATAGATGGGGAAACAGTGGAAACAGTGTCAGACTTTATTTTTTGGGCTCCAGAATCACTGTAGATGGTGATTGCAGCCATGAAATTAAAAGACACTTGCTCCTTGGAAGGGAAGTTATGACCAACCTAGATAGTATATTGAAAAGGAGAGACATTACTTTGCCAACAAAGGTCCGTCTAGTCAAGGCTGTGATTTTTCCTGTGGTCATGTATGGATGTGAGAGTTGGACTCTGAAGAAAGCTGAGTGCCGANAAATCACTGCAGATGGTGATTGCAGCCGTGAAATTAAAAGACACTTACTCCTTGGAAGAAAAGTTTTGATCAACCTAGATAGCATATTCAAAAGTAGAGACATTATTTTGCCAACTACGGTCCGTCTGGTCAAGGCTATGGTTTTTCCTGTGGTCACGTATGGGTGTGAGAGTTGGACTGTGAAGAAAGCTGAGAGCTGAAGAACTGGTGTGTTTGAACTGTGGTGTTGGAGAAGACTCTTCAGAGTCCCTTTGACTGCAAGGAGATCCAAACAGACTGAAGGAGATCAGCCCTGGGATTTCTTTGGAAGGAATGATGCTAAAGCTGAAACTCCAGTACTTTGGCCACCTCATGTGAAGAGCTGACTCATTGGAAAAGACTCTGATGCTGGGAGGGACTGGGAGCAGGAGGAGAAGGGGACGACCGAGGATGAGATGGCTGGATGGCGTGACTGACTCGATGTTCGTGAGTCTGAGTGAACTCCGGGAGTTGGTGATGGACAGGGAGGCCTGGCATGCTGCAATTCATGGGATCGCAAAGCGTTGGACACGACTGAGCGACTGAACTGATTAGTTCAATGATACTTTTACTTAGAATGATGTCTTCTAAAGTAGGTTCCTTAGATTTGTAATTAATATTAGCTTTCAAAGCTCTGAGATGTGCTACAACAACGAAATAGGTACAACAGTTTGTAGCCCGGAATTTTTTCAAATTAATCACCTGTGGAATCTGTCTTTCTCTTTTCTTTTTATTATTGTTCTGTTAAACTCATTTTGAGAATTGGTGACTTATAAG